>JAVKLA010000001.1:31947289-31966924 GCA_034782735.1 Sagittarius serpentarius | reverse complement strand
CTCCAGCAGGTCCATGTCTTTCCTGAACTGAGGGCTCCAGAGCTGGACACAGCACTGCAGGTGGGGTCTCACCAGAGCGGAGTAGAGGGCAAGAATCACTTCCCTCGACCTGCTGGCCACGCTTTTGATGCAGCCCAGGATCTGGTTGGCCTTCTGGGCTGCAAGCGCACATTGCTGGCTCATGTCCAGCTTTTCGTCCACCAGTATCCCGAAGCCCTTCTCCGCTGGGCTGCTCTCAATACCCCATCCCCCAGCCTGTATTGATGCCGGGGGTTGCCCCGACCCAGGTGCAGGACCTTGCAATTGGCCTTGTTGAACCTCATGAATGAGGCAGTAGAAACATTTATTTTGGAAATTAATCATTAGGGAAATACTTCATAATATCATGTGATAAAGAAGTAGTGACCATAAAGGTTTTTTAAATATGTGGTAGGAAACATCTATTCAGTATACAGCATATCAATATGTATTCCTAAGGTAATCATATGCTGCAGGGCTCACTTCATGTCTCATCCCAGGGGGAAAAAAATTAAAAACCCAGAAAACAATGTTTTGGTTTAAATTAGAGAAACCCATAATTTTTATTTGTGAGGATTCTCAGTCACAACCCTCAGGTGTGTTGGCAAAATACCATGACCTTGAATGGCAATAATTTTGATTGCATTTATAAATAAAATAAATATTAAAACATTTAGGAACACTAAGAAATATTTAAGCTGTCCCCATGTGACTAAAATTGATATACTATGAATACTAATATAGGCAACACTAACAGCTTACCTGGTGCACAGATGTGACTACAGCCACCATTGAACTGGTTGCAAGGGTTGGTACACTGCTGCTGCTTACTTTTTGCCCAGACATGAATATCCATCGGTCTTTGTGGAAGATTCATGATCATTACAATCTGATCTGAACCATCATACTTATTAGCTCGGTAAATGCTTCGTGTGTTCCAGTCTGTCCAATATATGTGTTGATCAAACAATGTCATTGCAAATGGGTGCAGAGCAGTGCTAACAATTATCTCACGATTTGTACCAGTAAGAGTGCATCGCTCAATCTTCTGCCTAAAATAACAAATAAATTATTATATCTTAAAAGAAAGAAGTCTTTTAACTTATGTATAAAGCCATGCCCTAATTAGTCCGGCAACTAGTATCTACCATTTCAGTAATGCGCACCAATATGTAGGGTGCTGTTTTAAGATAAAAATCTCCAATTTTCCAATCCATGGCTTCAATATGCAGAGTAGCAGCTCTGTAATACTGACACAATAATATACTGGAAGTAATTGGGCTGAAAATTGAAATGTTTAAAGAACTATGCTACTGAGAGCTAAAATGAATGCAAAACTTCATGAGAGAATACACTTTTTGAATGGGTATGATGTGAATGACTTCTTGTACCAGGAGAAAACCAACAGTCCCATGAAATGGGACATGTTTTCGTTTGGTTTATCTTCTGCAGAGCCAAATTTACACAAACAGGAGATATAAGCAAATTCACAAGACTATAAACATGCATTTTCTGCTATTTCTCACATAAGAATACAGGAGAGAAAAACAGTTCTAATATATAACCACCACATATATAACATCTAATAGCCACAAATATATAGCATATGATAAACATTTCCTCCCAGTTGATCTTCCAGTTTTGATTCACCTTAGAAACAGTGTTTGCAATGATAAACAAAATTCCAACAAACAAGACTTCAGGAAGCCCCAGAAAATCAGGGTTCAACTCCAAGTTCTGTGATAGACATGTTCTGCTGTATGCTCGCACAGACAGCACTACTGACCTGCAACCACCTTGTCACTGCTTCTCTCCTTCAGCCATTCCCACCCTTAATGACCACTTCAGCAAAGGTCAGTGGGAAAGCAGGAGAAGACATGCTGATGCCAGGAGACTCATTATGCGCTATTCATGCAAGGACATTATTTCTAAGCATTGTTTATAAAGCAATGATAAATGTTAGAGGTTCCTTTTACCACACAGATTCACATCTGAGATAGGCAGACCATACAAGAATAAAGCATGAGAGAAGAGAAAATGGAGAATGTTCAAAAGTTATTTGCAATGAGGATAACAAGAGAAGGATTAACAAACAATAGATGGGGTTATTCAAAGGAAGAGAAAGAGCTCAACAGAAAAACATCAAGACAGAAGTAAATGCTGAAAAAGAGATGAGGTACTGTCAGCAAGTTGAAGATAGTAGAACAAGAACGAGCATGGATAAAGGCTGCCCCCTGCCTCCAGCTCCCAGCATCTTGCTGTTCAGTCACACTGTAATGTTCTCATGGCAAGGCTACCAACCACTTACTGACAGAAAGAACACACTTTGGGTTGTCTCTGCTCCAACTATGGCATCATTCATCTGCACTGCTCTTAATACTCATCTCTAAAGAGCAGACAGGGGTAGGACAGTGTGTATGCTTATGTATAAAGGCATAATGCCTAAGAGATCGAGTGGTGTTTATGCAGTGTCAATGGATCAGAACAAATCTTTAAGAAGCTGTGACATCTTTCACGCACAAGCTTCTGAAAATGAGCTAATAAGAATCCCAGTATGGCTCTATGGAGGGTAAGAATAAGGAAGCTGTGGGACTAAAGACATCATATCCAGTGGTTTTCTTCCTGCTAGCAGCTTCTCTCCCTGTTCATGATTGTGTGGCCAATACCTCTTGCCTATGAGATCAGAAGGACCAAATGTTGTTGGAGACTCCAAGTGGAAGCTCCACCCTTCGGTTAAAGCCACCAAAAGAGTTCTCACAGAAACACAGAAATGCTCCAACAACTTAGCATTAGCAGTAAGAAAATCACTTGAACATATTTTATCTAACCTGAAAGCAACTGTATGTTTAAGTCTCCACTACAGACAAAATCTAATTATTACCAATTGTATTTAAGGCATTTACTAGACTACCTGTGTGGCTGAATAAGAATGGAAATGGCTAATGAGAGCAAATGAGCAGATAAGAAATTTCTCAACCAGCTGAACAGCTCATCTCCTTTGTCATCAGTAGTAGGAAGGAAAAAGCTGCATTTCACAAAAGAGGGAGAAGAAAATACAGAATTTCAGTAATTGTTACAGGAGAATAATAGGCAGACACTTTATAAGACAAAAGCTTTAATGTGAAAGAATAGTTGTGGGAAAAGTGCAGGAAGGCACTTTTTTATGAAATTGCACTTCTACAAAAGAAAAGAAGCTCAAATGCAATTCTCCTGCAATACAGGCTCAGGTAATTTCCCCCACAAAAGTGCCACAGGGAACTCTTTAGGGGGAGCCCTGTACGTAGTTCCCAAGTGTCAACATGCTGTCTGGTGAGGGATTCTTACTATGTGGCATGCAGCAACTGTGAAGATATGGGAAAGGAACGGTGTACAACTAGCACATATGTTCTATCTACTTGAGATGTATCTCAAGACTTGCGTGTGTGCCCAGTGGTATCACAATACGTACAAGGCAACAGGAGGGTCTAGAACAAAAGAACAGAAACCCTATTTTAGAGAAAGAGGGACAGCACCTTTGAGAAACTAGCATAAACAAAAGGAGAATAAGAGTAAAAATGGTGGAGGACATATGGCTAACTCCTGTGTTCCCTTGGCGCATTCAGAGCTAAGGATCACTGTCATTTTTGAGTGTCTGGTCTTCATATCTTACCCCAAGCTGGTGTCTGTCCCTTTGAAGGGGTAAAGGCCCTCCCCATGGAAGTCAGAATAAAGAAAACTTCGTACTGTTTAAGTATGTGCTCCCCTACCTCCATTAACTAGAGTTTGAAAGAGAAAAGAGGATGTCTCATTTGACATTCTGCATTCCCCTTAAAATAGAGGGTCCCATTACAGGTGCCCTGCCCTCCTGCACGCAGGTGAATGAATCCAAATAAGAATGCCTTCCTCCCAGAAGATCCAATAGAGGCACAGATGATAAGAGTTATTACATTACAAACATCACTTTTCTGTCACAGCAAAGGTAAAGCCTGCAAAAGAACTGCTATGCTAAAGGAATCAGAGGGGAAAGGTCTGATTGCTGCAGTGATTTCTGTGAGACCATGGGTGAATTTCATTGGATACAAACTAAATTTTTTTAAAAAACTTTCCTGCTGACAGCAGAAATTCTGGCAGCATAAATTGAAGGGTAGAGTTCTGTCTAGTAGGCAACAGCAAGAACATCATGACAAATCCCACAGGTGACAGGCATTAACCACGAGCAGTGAACAATGTAAAATGTGCACTGGGATTGTATTTGTTACAGAAGATGCTTATAAAAGTCCTGAGTTGCCCATAAGATGAACAAAATGCCAGTAGGTACAAATGCCAAAAAGCTGTGGACTAAATCTGCACTGTGGCATAAAAAAAATTCTTATTGCACAGTAGTTCCACATCAATATCAAGACTTGACGTTGCATTGCTATTAAGTAACTCTTAACATTCCATAATACAAAATACCAAATTCAATTGAAATGCTGGAAAAAAGTTTTAAAACCGAGGGAAAATAAATAATAGATTTATTAAAAAATTAACCAAATGTAAACCAACAAGTGTCTTATCAATACATACAGATTTGCATCAGCCCAGTAGAGCTGCTGTTCTTCATAATCCAGGGTAAGCCCATTTGGCCATACCAAACTGGTGCTCACAATAGGTGTTCTGAAGTTTCCTCCGAGCGTAGCTCGTTCTATCTTTGCATTTGAACTCCAGTCAGTCCAGTACATATACCTGTCAATGACATGATTACATGGTTATATTTTCAGTAAATAAATCTCAAAAAGCTCTCATCTGCTCCAGGGTATTTCCACCCTGGTGTCCCTCACTGAAGTGTGCCATGCAAAACTAGTGGAAAAGAACTTCTTCCTCTATTTTGGCCCACATTGACCATGGAATCTTCTAGTAGGGATCACTGGGGTCCACTGGACTGAACTTCAGAAAAGTTTTTCCAGCTCCTGTGAGAATCCAGTAAAGTTAATTAATCTCTTTCTTATCTTTCTTCATTTGAAATACATTATAATCAGTAATGAAATTAGAAATACAATATAATACAGTAATGCCCCCAGCCTCTCAGGTAATGTTTTGATACTGAAACAGGAATTCTTCTGAGGCACTCAAGAAATACAAGAGAAAAGGGGAAAGATCATATAAGACTCTATTTAGAGAGATGTTTTGGCAGAGCCACCTGATTGTCATGATACGATATTCTTGAAGAAAACTTGGTTTCAACAAATACTCTTTGTTTTTCTGCCTTGCACAGCAAATGGAGAATGGTTAGTTGCTTGACAAACACCTGCTTTGACCATCATTCTCATTTATCCCCAGTACCTAGCTCCCACCCTCACTAAGTGAAGTCACATGCACTGCACATTCAGAAACGTTCTAAAAATCTCAGAAGAAAATTCAGATCTCTGAGGCTGAGATCAGCTTAGAAAACTTAAACCTAAAGAGTTAGATCTAGGACAGTTAGGCACAGCTAGAACACAGGGCTCAGAATAGGAAGTATCTGGCAGTCTTCATCAACGTTTGAACTGTTGTTTTACCTGCAGTCAAAATAAAGTATATGAAGTGCAACACTTACCCTCTGCAGGGATCTAATACAATGGCTCTTGGTCGTGGAACCCGGGCAATCACTGTGCGGTTAGATCCATCCACAGCCATTGAGCTGATAGTCTGATTGAGGTAGTCACTGTAGTAAACTCTGTTGTTGATCCAATCAAAGGCTATGCCATCTGGAGTCCCCAGGTCTTAGACACATGCAAGCAAACACACACCAGTTCAGTACGGTTTCCTGAGATACTGCAATACTCTTCACCTATTATAATGTTGCAACACCAAAGATCTCTTTGAAATGCCATTGGTATCAATGCAAATTTGTCCATTTAAAAATCTGAAGAACTAATACTTCGGATGCAGGCAGTCCTGTGTATGCAGTAGGGTTACAAAGACCTTTTCCTTACATAGACCTAGAGTTCTAGTTGCTATTCTCCAAGTAGCAGGAATCATCCCTCACTCCATAATATTAATTTACTATATATAATTTTACTTTATTACATATAATATTATATATATAATATTTAACCAGTTTTATATTTTCATTTCATTATGATCAAGACAAAATAAGAATCTCAGAAGAAGAAAAAACTGAGAACAGTCAAAAGAAGTATTTCATCAGATTTCTTAACTAAATAGTCTACCTTGACTATTAGCATAAAAATACCTGCTGAGCTAGTGCTAGGAGTTGCAATCCATTTTTTTCAATAACCAATTACTTTGTATCACATTTCAGTGCACTTACCAGATGCAACTACTGTTGGAGAGCCAATTCCTGAGTAAATACTAACATAACTGATCCTTCCTGTCCCTGAAGGATAACTTTGTGTAAAATATATTCGGTTGTTTATGCTATCAAAATCCAGGGCCACTGCAGTTCTTAACACATTGACTGTGCGGAAGGGAGGACTGTGATTTTCAGGATCTAGGTGGATACTTCTGAGGGCATTCTCAAGAGCAAAAATCAGGTAATCATCAGTTGAAATGGAACATCTCTTGCCATCACTACCTAGGATTCCAAAGGCACAACCACATTTGGGTGTCTGCACGTCAGGGAGGGCAAAACACAGATGAGAACAGCCTCCGTTGTTATCCAAACAAGGATTGTTGTTGACATCAAGGGGTGACCGTGACTGGAAATGACTATTGTAAATGGTAACGTCCCTTAGCCAATTAATGTTGTCTCGTATTACTGTTGGCTGATCTGTATTCCCTGGCTCCTTGCTGGCTTGGAAGACTTTTTTCAGGTTCCGATCCACCCAGATCATAGAATTTCCAAAGACAGTAATACCATATGGAGTTGGATATCGGCTGCCGTAACGCACAATTTCAACATCACCACCATCAGGCTGAATTCTTGCAATCATATCTAAGGAATCATCCACCCAGTAAATGTAGCCATTGCTGTGATCTATGGCCAAACCACGAGGCGTGACAATGCCCTCAGACACAAGAACTGTTCTGTTGGAGCAGTCAAGAAATGCACGTTCAATCTTTGGGTTTTGCCCATAATCTGCCCAGAACAGATATCTGTTTTTTGGGTCGACTACTATGTGCCTTGGCATATCTATGGTAGTTTTAAGTAGAACACGGCGATAAGTTGTGTTTAAACGCAAAACTTCTACAAAAGTCTCTGTCAGGAATGCATTTGTAAAATAAAGATTCCCTGTATTTAAAGAAAAAAGAAAGCAAAAAAAAAACCAAAACAGAAAGTTAATATATAGCATCAACACCTGAGAAACATGAGCTGATAAAATTCTAAACCATAAAATGAATACCCATAAACATCTTAGTAGTTGGAAGCATAAGGTACTTGCCTGCACTTTGAGGAATAAGAAAGAAGACACTCAAACTGATAATAGTCAATTAATTTCTAAATCCTCATTGACTGCCATGGGGAAAATCAGTGGTATAAGATCAAAAGGGCATTAACCACAGTTTTTCTTTAGGTAGGTGTACTTTTTTTTTTTTTAATCTAAGCCTTTGTCTTGCCCTTCCATACTTTTATCCCTTTACCTTTTACAACACACAACTAAGAAATCCGTGTTATCGCACAGCACTGTATACAGCAGATGATTATTCTAACATTCATCCCAACAAGCCTATCAATCAACAGAAGAACTTTTGCAAAACATATATATAGTACATATACACATAAAATAATGCTGTTAATGGCAATGGCCAGCTACTTAGAGTTGATGAGTACTTTCTGAAGAGTTAATATTTGAATTAATCTCTAATGTGTTTAAATAGGAACAGGAAGTGCAAGTGGGAAAATTTAAGTTCAAAGACAAAGCATTTCTGCTTTCTTTACTTTTCATTATAGTTTACAGGATTTGTACACAGCAGTCTGAGGGTAAATGAAGAGTCCTTTCTTATTAACAATGTCATCAGACAACTTTTGTGCACTCTTCTCTGGTACATGTTTTTCACTATGATAGTAAAGTAGAGTAGTACACTGGATAACAGCTACTTATGAAGGCACAGAGAAGAAGAGAGACCTAAGACAAATATGAAAGCATCACAACAGAAAAGGTTCTATATATCTGCTCTGATAAACTTTGATTTTTACACATATATGTATAGACATAAGAGCCACTCATTACTTCATGTTTTAAAATCAGTCCGTAGACACACAAGTTAGAATCATAGGACTTCCATTCAAAATAGTTCCATTAGGATCCATTTATGTTAGTCTAAAAATTTTACGATCTGTAAATAACATTCCCCTAATTTCAGTTATGCTTACCTGCTACCCAGTCAATTGCAATGCCACGGATCCCATTTCGTCCTATACCATTTGTAACAACATTTCTAAAGTAAGAGCCATCAGGTTTAATTTTACGTATTGCGTTCTGAGAAGAAATTGTGCTACTGAAGTCACACCAGTAAATGAAACCAGAAGGCATGTGAACATCCACATGAAGTGCATTTCGTCCTGAAATATTTTGAAAAGTAATAATTAATTATCTTTGATATAAACTAATTTAAAACATGTGCTATGCCAGTAAGTAATGCCAAAATATTAGGCATTGTAAGATTTTTTCCTGCTATAATATTCACATACCTCTTCCTGCCAGTGGTACCATGGCTTCAGAGTGATCAGATGTCTCTAAACTAAATCCTTTAATTGCAGAAAGCATAGAAACAATTACAAATGAACTGTATGGGGAACAGGTTCTGTTATCAGGATTTAGCTGAAAGCCAGTAGCACAGGCACAGGAGAATAATCCACCAGGTACAGGCAGGCAAAGCTGCTGGCAAACTCCAATATTATTACTGCAGCCATTTAAGGAACCAGCAGAATCTGTGACAGACACACATGGCAAGACATAAAAATCTGAACTGTATCACCACAAACTCCCGCAGATATATAACCAAATTCATATACTTGCATAGTATTAACAACCAGCTGACAAAAATAAAGATCTTAATCACTGTACATCTTAGCGCATAAGTGTTAGCAATGGATTGGCTGGTTTCTTGTTATCTAAGATCAATGGGGCCAAGAATTAGATAAAACGGATATATAAATTTTAAAGCAAAGTAACAAAATCTGTTATTTAATCAATATTACATTGATAATATTTTAGTAAAACTACATGTGTCAATAGATGTCTTAACTGGATGGTGGAACATCTCTTTACCACAACCAGGTAAAATGCTTCTGACACTTTTCCTGAAAGCCTAATCAAACCACTTCCTTTGAAAGAGCATGCATTCTGTCTCTGAGGGAAGTTCGAGTTTTCACAAGCTGGACATCCTGAAATACGTCTTTAGCAAATACTCACTGTCTCTGTAATACACACGTAGGCACTTCAGTCTTGGGACATTATCTCTCAGTACTACTTTGTTTGCTCCAGTGGACTTGTCAACTCGTTCAATAACTTCATAATCTCGATCAGTATAATACAGAAAGGTATCATACACAGCAATTCCCCATGGATGAGAAAGATGAACCACCAGAGTCACACGATTTGTACCATCCACATTGCCTTTCTCAATCTAAGAAATCAGTTTAAAGCTTAATATTACATTTCTTATAATAAAAGTATAATGTTACAATATAAAATTAAAATGCAACATACACTACTAAAATCTCTTCATGCATGAGATCTTTATGTACAAGGTAGGAAGGAAAGGGTCAGCAGGATGCCAATACTGATTTCTGGTTTTTCATTCAAATCCATTATATATTTTTAACAGTAATTAGTAACAACAGGTATTCAGATTTTGCTCGGTCCCACAACTCCCAGTTACATGAGTAAACTAAAGTAACTGAATTACTCGTGTGAACTACAGACTCAGAGATAGATGAACTGGTAAAAAAGCACTTATTAAAAAAATATCTCCTACCACTCCTGTGCTTGTGACAGCCCAGTACAACTTTTGTTCCTTAATGTCAATGGTAATGAACTCTACATGGTCAAGGTTGCTAGTGAAGAGGGTTTGTATGCCTGATCCATCCATGCTTGCACTGGCAATCTTTGCTGGGACTCCACTGTCAGTTCCCTGGTCCGTCCAGTACAGCTTCCTGCAACACACATTACCACGTTACTAAAGCAACAGAGATCAATGGGCCGGAGTCACTTGAGCATATGCTTAAATCCACCTCCTTCATCAGCTAAATACTTCAGCACATGCTAAACAGAGATCACTTTGAACCAGACCACAATGAAAAAGAGATCTTGTTTGAAAAAAGAGAAAAATGCTTGTTCTCTTGAAAAAGAGAAGTGCTTTGAAAAGAGAAATATTTGTTTCTCTTGAAAAAGAAAACAATATTAAATCATTTTTAGAAATCTATAACCTCCCTTGTATCATCCCATAATACTGTCAGCAGGTAAACTCAGTAGAGTACTAGGACTATAACAACAAGGCAGGAGAACAATAATTCTGTTTCACAGATGGCTGCAAGGATTCAGCAGTGAGTTGTGTTCCAGTTTGGAATTAAAACTACAACTTCAAAAAATCGACATGAAACACAATTCCATTATCTAGCTCTGGGGAATATATGCACTGCCCTAGCCTCAGTTGCTGAAGAACACCTAGGGCACATGGCAGCCAGACTCCCAACTAGTGACAAAAAGTCAGGCATCAATTCATCTGAAAGCCTGCCAGGTCACCAGAAGAACTGTCTCATTACTAATATGCTCCTATGGAACACTGTGATTTTTGGGGGGGGGGAAAAAAAGCATCATATTGCAATTTTGAGTACTCTGTTGGAAAGAAAGCAAATTACAGCTCTTTTGGGGAGAAAGCAGTAAAATTGTATTTAGTGCTATACTATTTAACATGTGACATTCTTCCCATGTAGTGTGTCTTTCTACTATAGATAGGCCTCAAGACAGACATCACAAGATACTATAAAGAAATATTTAGAGTTCTCTTTAATATGGGTTCCCATTTTTCAGAGATTTTTTTCACAATCAGAATACTCTGAGATCCTTTTTAATTAAAAAAAATTACCATGTAAGTATATGGTAAATTAAGGAGAATGAACATCTATGCAACAATTTATGAAGCCATGCAATTATTTTTTAGGGCTTAAAAAGACTAAATAAATTCTCCACAAATATGAAAAAAACAAAACCATGTCAAATCCAGGATGGAAGCTGAAGACCCTAAAAATTAAGAAAAATGTGGAGAATATACTCATGTGTAAAGACAACAGCAGTTTTGGAAATTTACCCTCTTGCTGGATCAACTGTCAAACCAATTGGCGTGCCAGCTCCCAAAGAGGTGCCATCATTGGTAATTAGTGTTTTCCTGTACATTACGTCACCATGCAGCTTCAGGACCTATGCAAACATTGGACTCATCAGAGCATGTAACACAGAACTTACGACAGATTTTCAAATTACGGGAAGGAAGCCTAAACCCACAGGGAGTTGAAATTGCAGAAAACTCTCTCAAATACTATGAAGAAAAAGCACATTGTTCTGTTCTCTAACCATCTCCCTTCTCTTAACATGCACCCCTTGAATGAGCTGCTTGCAGCTTAGAACCCGCCTATGTTAAAAAGTAAACATCCTAGATATAAAACCAGTTAATCTTTCAGCTTCCATAATACCTTGAAAGTATTACAGGCTGAACAGGTTGATGAAATGCTGATTTAGAAAGTATTCAACTTTATTTGTTTAAATTAGCTGCCTTTTAATTTAACAGTATGTATTTATGTTTTGGGACAAGGATATTAATGACTGGGCTTATTCACAGTCATTACTGTATTATATATTGCTTATCCTCTATTTCCCTGCACTAAATGGCAATTTTATCCTTCATATACCATCAGACTGCTAGTCTCCAGAAAGCTACATAACATGATATCAAAGCATTTGGGAGTGGATCTTACTGCATTTGATGGCAACATTCCTTTACTATCAGAGGCACTGCATTGAAATCATTGATTTGAAATGCGAATAGTAATAATAATAGTAACTCTAGTGATCAAACAGGTTGTGTGTCAAACACTAGAAGCCTAATGACTTGAAGGGGAGGGGAAAAAAAAAAAAAAGATCTATGCACAAATAATGTTCCAAGAATATACTGCTTTCAATCTTTTTGACTATGCTCAAATTTAGGTTTCTGTCTTCAAGTTTGTAAAGTATTTTTCTACACAGATTGTTTGCATTTTAAAATAAATCTAATTTTAATTTTTCACTAAAAAAAATATTACTAATTTCAAGCTGTATACATAGCAGTGAAAAATCGAGGCTATTGCTTTCCAGTTGTCCCTCTTAAATAATTACCTCAATCGACTGTGTCCCTGGGTTACTGTAATACAAGTTTGCAGATATCCAGTCCAATGCCAGACCGATAGGAGCACCAATAACAGCGGCTGGAGCAAAAACTGTCCTGTTCCCTCCATCTGACCTCACTCTGTGAATTTCACCCTTGGGAAAAAAGATAACAAAAGTGAAAAAATGTCAAAAGAAGAAAAGACTGTTCTATTCCAAGTACATGGGCACTTTATATTACAATCTTTTCATAGCAAAATGAAAATCCAGTAGAGAAAAATGTATTTGTATATGCTCAATGCATAAACATGGTAAAAATATTATTGTAAATCATAATTATCCAGTGTGAAGAGGCATTACGGTTCACCAACCAAAACCTGATTGATTTTATAAGGTTGGACTGTATATATTTAAGCTATATACAGTCACAATTCTGTAATTTGTATTGCATTACCAAATGATTTTTACCAGGATATCTCCAGTTAACCATCTTGAATATACCTGAAACCTAGTAAAGGAAAATAGTATTCTCTCCATGCATAAATATTTAAGAACCAAATTTTTAATAAGCTGTAATAGCAAGAATCAAGACTAAGATTATCCTTGCAGGTTTCCTCATAAGGGTAACCCTTGAAATGATAATTTATGACTTGCAGATTCAATGGTATTAGCTACAGTGTGTGAGGCTAAAACATGATATAAATAAGCACTAAACAGAGAGACAAGCCAGATAAAGGTCTGAAGTGGTTACTATAGCTGCCTTCCTGAGCTTTCTTCAGGTTATGTCAGTTTTACAGGAGTTCTGCAGAAGTCTTGTGTATTATCACGTGTATCTTTTGCAACTAGTATTAATGCAGAATTGAAATACCAGCAGCTATCACACATTATTAAGCCTTTTGGAGAAGAGGTCAGTAGGGCAAGCTGTGCCTGTCCTGGTAAGATCTCACTCTGTGGTGCAGGCCCCCAGACAAGGTAGCACTGGGACCCACCACCGCAGTTCTTCACTGAGGCAACACATGCAGTAGGTCTCTTCTGCTCTGGCACTTTGCTGAAAGACAGAGGGGCACTGCCAACTCAAAGGGACAGAACACAGAGCGCACCATCAGAGCCTGAACTTAGTGTCACTTGAAGACAGAAGCTGTGCAGCTAACACTAGCCCAGTTCAGGACGGGAGGAGGTAAAGGCAGAGATGGAGCAGGACCAGGCAGTCAGAAATGGAGAACAGGTTGCCATTGCCATCTCAGAGCAGAAACAAAGTGCAGAATTGAAAATGGTGCTTCAGAAAGGAATCAATATATCAGAAGGCAAAAATATGAACAAGAACTCTAGGCCAAATTCACTGCTGGCTTAAATAATAGGTAGAATTTCTCAAGACACTGGTAGAGTGCTGCTTGCTGAATCCTAGCCTGGCCTTGAATCCCTAGGCTTACAGAAAAAAGTAGGAAAGTAGGATAACTTCCGGTACTGTGTAAACTCTACTTTGAGAGCCTGATGGACGTTGAATATTTACAACAGTGTCTAGTATGACAGGCACTTTAGAGACAGGAATTCTCCTGCCTATTATTGACATTTACAATTAATAACCTGTGGAACATGACAGCTGAAGATAAAAATACTTCAGAAGTGGTTTTCAAGTAGAATAGGGAGGACTCTGATATTTATCTCTGTTTCCTGAGTTTGTTTCAGACACGGTGAACAAGTTGATAGATGTTCACTTGAGCTCTAACTACAGCTTCAACTGTTGCCAACACTGGCAGTGAAATTACAGCTACAAACTATGCAAGTGCAGACAAACCCCAGGAAAACCCAAACATGCAATGGATGGAGGCAAAACAGGGTGTTAAGGAAGAGGCCTTGTGGTAATGGACAAGCACAACAATTAAGAAAGTAGGCAAATATGCTTCTGTCTCTAGAAACTAGAGAAATATCTTTTTTCAGAGAGCGAGTCATGACTGACACAGGTGTCTCAACTTGTGTTTGGGAGTGACAGCAGCCTGAGGCCTGCAGGTCAGGGGTACAGACAGGGCACCTAGCCCATAGTCACACATTTGTCAGGCTGGAGCTCAAGACCTAACTAAAACATAGCACTTACCTGCACTCAGCCTGCAGAGGCACCTGGCATTTCACTTGCCAGCTCTATTACTGGATATACCAGACCATGCCCTCCTACAGAACTGTTCAACCTCTTGTAAATGTCAGCTGTATCTGCTGGCTGAGATCTGTCAAGAACATTTTTTCACAAATAGATTCCTGAGTAGTTATCTAGTTCCTTGGGCAAAGGTTTGCTTAAATAGGTCTATTTAAATACTTAGGAACCAAACATTCTAATTTTAAAAGAAAAATAATTAAATAAATTATAATTCCTTTATAAGTGACACAGAAAAGGCTTTAAAATGAGTGATTTTAAAATATTTTTACTTCAAGCCTGCAAAACATAAGAGAAACATGTTGGGGAAAAAAAAAACATAAATCTTGTGTGGATGACAGGTAATAAGTTAGTGTGAATTGTTTCTGTAAAACATAACTACAGAAATCTCCTTATCTACCATTATACTTCTCCAGGACCTAAGCACTGCTTTTCTTGAAAAAAGAACTGCTTTTAAGTTTCCAAGAATGAAGACATATTGCTGAATCAGCAGTTTCCTACCACATCCATCTCCCACACTGCCACAGATCATTTTTTCAAGTGTCTGTCCTGCAAAAACTGGGAAATTTTTGTGGCAAGTTAGCCTTAGGGAACACATATTGTTTCTTAGTTAAGGACAAGCATTAAAAACGCTTAGTCAAACAATTATAATCAACAACTAATAATTAGTTCAAACTATTTTTTACATCTATAAGCCTCACATGTGCTACCTGGGAACTGTGACTTTGCAATGATTTTCTTCTATTTAAAGGAAAAGATGCCTCTCTACTGTGTTCTTTCATTAAGCGCTCAGATTAGATGCGTGTATTGTCATTCTAATGTTTACTGCCACTGTGTCCAATGTACTGCTCCCATGGAGAAGTGTTCTGGCTGTGTTTGCAGACTTAAGTCCTAAGTCAAGAGAGAGGAGAAAGAGTGGACTATAGCAAAGCGGGGCTGAGAGTATGGTTCTGTCAATGCTTTCCGATATTTCCTGTTCACATCTCTGGCTGAGTCAGAAATAGCATTAACCAAATATTTCAGCTGACAAAGATGAAAACTAATTTACAAAAGAGATGAAGGTTCCTTGTCTTATGGGGGTGGAACAAAAAACACCCCGAAACCCCAAACAACAACAAACAAAAAAATTCTTTCCATTTCTTTAAATTATATTTATCATAATTCTTACCTGCAATGCTAATATATTTCAGTCAAAAACATTATTTTAAAATAAAAGGTCTTATTTTAGTGCACATTTTGAACATAAATACTAACTTACTGGATTTTCAACCCAATAAATCATCTGTTCAGAGTCATCAAAGTCAACATCAACACCATTTTGAACTCCTGCTATTGGAACCATAGCATCGTTCGTCTTCTCCTCAGGGTTCAGAGAAATTCCATAAATTATGTTATCTCTTACAGCAATAAGGAAAGGGTGTTCAACTGTGAAAACATGTAATTCAGAGTTGTTTCTGATCAAGAAAATGGCATTATGATATGCTTCCCCTCTCCCACCCAAAAGTTCCCTGATGCTGAGAATAGCTGAATGTTACCAGTGATGTTTTGCAATCACTTACCTGTAAGTTTACTCCCTTACTAAGAGCAAGGTTAACAGTTACTGTAATTGTTGTAACATTTAAAGTTTCAGCACTGTGCAATCACATGCAAGCAAATTCAGAGAAGGAGGAAGTAAATAAGGCAGGATCACTCATTGCCAGCCCAGGGAAGAAGTACATTCACACAGCTGCTCTGAGCAGCTTTTTCAAATCTCTGAGAATAGGAACCAGCAGGATAAAAATCTGAGGGCTCTCCAGGACATGCCTGAGACGGGTTCTAATGCCTATTGAGCAGGACTCACAAGCAAGGTACAATGTCACAGCAGCAACTGCTGATCTTTATTATTAAATATAACTGCAGTACTCTGTTTTCTTGTTTTATCGCTAAGAGAGTAGACATACTCCCTTATAGTATATTTACTTTTAGGTAAACTTGTACCCTTAAGCTAAATCTTATTAACAAAGGGCATCTAGTCAGGTGACCTGAGAAAATGCATTGGAGAGCTGTAGAATGTAAGTCAGCAACTTCATTTCTCGTCTGCTAGGGAGCAGGGGAAGAGAATCTCCTGAACACCAATTCCCTTCTTCCTCATGCTTTTGCCTTTGGAGAACAAATTCTAGCCTCTTCTCTCCATAGGCACAAGCTACCACTTGATAGGAAACTGGACTGCTGCTGCATAGAGGGTAGCAGTAACCCATTTCCTCTTTTATAATAGACGAAAGACTTTTTTTGGTTTGGTTTTTTTGTTTTGATCTTCTTCACTGGCTGCTTAACACTTTTACATAAATTTTGCAGTGAAAATTTTAACATGAAAAACCATAAATCACAGCATCACTGCGTGTCTCAGAAATTGTTCTCCATACTTCTCTCTGGCAGTTGGAACTATTTGTCAAATATGACATAAGCTTAGATATTGTTTGTCTCGGCACAAAAATCACATTTTGGCAAACTGCCTGAAGACATATAGCTAGCTCTGCCTGTGAAATTCTTGGGCTTCTTCCATTTTTTTTTCCCTAAGAATGCGGCACACCAGTGCTCTTCTATGAAATGTTTGCAAAGAAGAGCTAAATTCATGTGAAATTGTTCCAATGTATGCAAGACCCTGGAGTCATTGTTCCATTTATAATTGTACACAGTACAACACTACTAAATCCTGCTGAAATACAGGTATGTGAATTCTCTAGGCTAGGCTGTTTGTACTTTAGAAGTTTGATAATCTCATTTAAACCAATTATATTCTACAGAAAATTTTTTGCTGATTGCTTCCTGTAAGTCTAACACCTATGTAAATCTATACAGCCTGATTATTCCTCCTTCGTATAATGGACAATACAGCAAATTTGGTGAGCTATACAGATCTAACATCTGTGTAGCTTCATTAGATAGACATTAATAAAACTTCTGCAATTCTTAAACTTAATACAGGTTTAAGTTTATCATATAAACCATATAAAATTCATGTATTGTTATATAATAAACCATAAAAAATTCATGTATTGTTATATTAAATATGCAAATTTGTCACATTAATACAATATTTTAATATACATAATTTCCTTGCTTTGTTTCCAAGCCAGCTTGCCATATTGCCATCTTTAACATCAACCTGAAATGCAGTTTAAAGTAAAATAAGTGCAAAGACAATCTTACAATATTAGCATTTTTCATCTTATGTAAAGCTAGAAATGGTGCAATCCTAGAATCAATGCCTTTCCATCAACATGCAGTTAGCAGTATTTAATATGCGAACTAAGTAGGCAGAGAACAGCAATATCACTGTGTTGTAGAGATACTGGGCAACCAAATGCATGCAGCTCAGTTTAATCTTTCTTCTGCTGGCCTATTAAAGTAAGCAATGACAGCAAGGATAAGGATAGAAAAGAAACAGCAAATGCCTATTCTTTTGTAATCATTAGCAATAATTAAAATCTTTTACCATGAAAGGAATTAGCGTATTTTTTAACTTTTTCTGATGTGCTGACCTTCAGCAAATATATTATTTTTAAAAATTCCCAAAATCTGTAGATGGTTTTTACATACTGTTTTAAATGTATAAATTCCATCTAAAAAGAAAAAATTACCCCATATAGTTTAAAGGAATTGTGCTTCACAGAAGGGTATTTATATTTCTCTCTTACACAGTTTATATTGAGCAATTATGTAATGTATAAAAGGGCCACAACTGTACCTAAGTAGAAACAGAGAACTTCACAACATGCGGGAAATAAAGATAAGAACTGTCAACAGCTCGATTCAGTGGCAGAACTGGTCAACCTCTACACATGCATGTGCTTCATCACTGCCATGTTTCATTTCTTGCATCACGCTCCCTCTATAAGCCTGCACATACTAAAACCAGTACAGATTTCTAAAAGAAGCTGTCTTTTTTAATAGATTAAACAAACTTGCACTTCATTTCAGATTATATAAATCAGTAATTCTCTTACTGCTGCTAAGAAAAATGTGAATGCAATACAGCTCTTTAAAGAGCACGCTGCTAAGTATCAAGCAGGAAAAGAGTGTGATATGGCTTTTAAAATTTAGATAGTTTTAAAAGAAAAGGATCTTTTGACTGACAGAGATTCCTAGTGTTAGCTCATCCCAAAGATAATTTCTACCTAAATTTCAGTGATTTGAAGCTTCCTTATTAGGGAGGCAGCAAAGCACACTTTATGTCTGTGCAACTGATGGAAAAATTAATGCTTCATCTGACAAAATTAAGCTGGTCAAATTTCTGGTCACAAACTGCCTGCCAGTAATTTGAATTTTTGTGACTTTTTTTTTAAATGAATTGGCTAAATGATTTTTAAAAATCATTGAGGCCTGTGGACTGTTCAAAGAAAGTTCAGTGGTACTTTTTGATATGAAGTTTTGTTTCCAAAGGTTAGCTCTGTTACAGCTGCATCACCTGTAGCATCTGTAATTTTAGGCTGTTTTTCTAGACCTCCTGCATTTGATATACTAATTTTTTACACCGGGGAGGGAAAAAGCTCAAGCTGTGAAATTTTGATCTGAATTCCAAGATGCATTAGTTCAGACTGGGTGAAGACAGTGATGAGGAACAGGGCGAGATCTCTCCTGATTAGAGAAAACCAGAATATCGTGACTTGCTTCTTCGGAAAATACAGGCTGAGAAAGAATGTGAGTCACTTCAAATATATACAACAGAACATACACCGGGGATGAAGGAGAACAACTGATGCTATTTGTCCTGAAGGACAAAAATGGCATAAGAAATGGGCATAAACTGGGGAAACACTGTATTTGAACAGAAAATCAGAAGGTTTCCAAATATCAAAATTGTGAGGTTCAGTGAGTTTTAGGGGTAAGAAACCAAATTAATCTTAAACTGGAGTTTGACCATTGAAAGGGGACATATGATACCATAGTCAAGGACAAGAAGGAAACAGACTTGAGTGACCAAGCAAGCCCCTTCTAGTCTGCATCCCGACTTTCTTACAATTGCAACTCTTAGAAACAGGTTTCCAGGCTGAATATTTATAATGAGAAGGACATTCTGCCAGAGTATGTTTTCATTTTTAACTGGTACTAAGGTCCTTCCGGATGTATTCTAACAGCAAAACATTGAATGTGCTTGTAATGGGTTTACGTGGCAAGGTTTTGGTAGTGGGGGGGCCACAGGGGTGGCTTCTTTAAAAGTTGCTAGAA
>JAVKLA010000001.1:31896420-31947189 GCA_034782735.1 Sagittarius serpentarius | reverse complement strand
TCCCTCTCCTGTTTAATTAAGGAGGGGGAGTGAGAGAGCGGCTTTGGTGGGTACCTGGCGTCCAGCCAGGGTCAACCTGTCACAGTGCTGAGAAATTTTAAAATGTGGCTTCTTTAAAGTGCTTGAAGGAAAATTGAGTTCATCCACTTTCCCCAAATGAAGCATTTGAATCTCTGACTGATTTCTTTACAGAACCTGGCTCCAAATCTTTAGGCCAAGTACATTCCATGTGCCCTAAATGAAGTCTGCCTGGAATGACCCCAAACTTTGATTTCATGAGCAGCAGCCCACAGATCTGAAGTATGCTTTTTGCCTGATAGAGGGATCAGTTTGACAGCATCAGGTCTTTTTTTTAATCTCTCATTATTACTGCCCTACCTCTCATGCAGTTCCTGTTATCAGGAGAAAGCATCCATCCTGAAGGACAAGCACAGGAAAAAAAAAGTGGTCCAGATGAAGAAAGCAAGCAGAGGTGGCTACAGGGGGACGATGCACAAGAATTGATACCTGAAAAGAAAAAAGAAAGTACTAGCAATTGTAACAATATGAGTGACTGGAAAGACTATTCAGTCTCATTGCTGCTGATAATATCAACCCAGCACCAAATCACTTTTGCTCTTTCCTTAAAATTAAAAAATTAAGTTATTTCCAAGAACTACAATACGCTCATAACAGGATATAATTTTTCATGTAAAACCAGTACCGTTATCACAGTGGTCTTTTCAGGTTTTTTGCATCATAGAAAATCTTTCAAACTCCTTTTCAAACTTTTCTTAACTGCACCAGGAGGCCTGCAGGATTTTCAGTCTTTGGTCATTATAACTGTTCTAGATGGGGGATTTAAATCATTTACTGAAGCTTCTTGGAGAAAACTAAAGGGATAAAATAGTTGCCTACGTCTTGTTCAAAGGTAGTGGGAGTTCAATGCATAATTTCTTGGATCACTTTGAAACTGTCAGTCTAAGCTTGTAAAATGTAAAAAAGAGAGTGAAGAAGGTCTCTACTGACTGCTATTATTACTGTACACTAAAATTCAACCATTTAAGTCACTTCCACAAACGTGCTGCTAAAGAAGATTTTTCAGGATGAGCCATCTTGGTAAGAAAGTAAAAATCAGATTTTGAGTATATCCTTAGCAACTGCAGCAGGCCTTATTCTAAGAAGCTTGGAAGTTCCAGGAAATGACATAATTGTTCCTAATATAAACTAACAAGAACTGAAAACAAATTAACCAGATGACAATAAAACAATGGCATAAACTCAGAACTCAAGCTGTAAGAAAATTATTCATCTCATTAGTTTAACAAATCCAAATTCTAGTTGATCCAAGATCTAATAATTTACAAAAAAGGAGAGTAGATGACAGTTTTAATACTGCATCTGGAATTTCAATCAGCAAATAATTATTTCTTCATTTGTAAACTTGCTATTTTGCAAGTGCTTTAGTCCCTTCTCTGTCTGGCCACATAAAGTAAAAGAGAACAATTCTAAATGAAAGATCATAAAATGTACTCGTTTAATACAATGAAGAAAAATAAACAATTTTCTCCACCAGTGGTAGGAAGTTTTTTAAACCTCGGGTTGTAAAATAAAACCTCTTAAACCAGAACTATGATGTATAAATTAATGGTACCCTCTGGTGACTGAACAATTTGCAGTGAGAGTGCTAAGTGGCTTTAGCTGTGAACATGACTGAGGAAAGTTATGTTCCAAAACAAATATAGCGCTGAAATTACTAGCGCCTTACTCAGATGCAAGTCTCTGGTATGAAAGTTTTCAAGAAAAAAAATAATGTAAGTCATTGTAACATTTATTAATCAGAAACACTCCATACACAAGAAATATAGCGGAAAATGAAAGACAATATTCGTGTCAATATATTTCCCACTCTTCAAGTCATGCCATGAAATAATGAAAAGCCTGATTTGGAAGATAACTCTACCCAGTAGAAAGAAAAAAAAATTTTTTTAAGTCTTTCACCTGCAAAAGATCACATGCATATGATCTCAGAGTGAATCCTGAATGCAATGAAGGGGGCTGGGGTTTTTTTAATTATTATTATTATTATTATTGTTATTGTTATTATTTCACTAAGTAAAAAAATGCAAAAGTGCTTTCAGAGAAGGTTGATGACAGTAATCTTGTCTAAAAGAATGATATTGTTAACACACAGGGAATTGAGTCTGGTATGCTACCGAGACAAATTTTTAAAATTAAAATGCTTTCCAAAAATGCTCCAATTTTCTTATAAAAACATTCAAAACAAAGTGCAAGAAAATGGCACATACTACTTCCCTGTTACTCATTTTGGCTAGTCACTATGCTTACATGCTGCGTACATTACTTTCCCTAAACATCAGGTTGGACAGACTGAAATGACCTTCAGTTGTGAGTCAATAGTATGAACTGTTTGTTTGTTTTAAAGAGCCCATCTGCTAACAAGACTGATTCCAGGAGTGCCTACGCATGACACTACTACATGGCTTATTTTTGTAATTACCAAAGTTGTTTTGCTGAACTTACTGTTAGGTTGCTTTACAGGATGGACTGCCACAAGCCCCAAAGGCTGGTGAATGTTATAAATCATAATTGTCTGGTTTCCTCCATGCCATTTATTGGCCCGAATTACTCGATTAGTATAGCGGTCACTCCAGTACACAAAATCTTCAAAGACAGTTAGAGCATGTGGATGCTGCAGTATCTAAAAGGCAAGTATGTTTACAAATTTAGTTCTGGAGATTTGTATATGTAAAGCCTGCATTGAACTAACAACAGAGCTGAGCATAATTTAAAAAAATAAGAAAAAAAAGCAGTTGTATCTCAAAAGATATTTTTCAGCAAAAGAATACGAAATATCATCTATTGCCTGAAAACAAGAGATTAATTATAGGGGAAATACACATTTTTATAAATGAAAATGCTAAACAGACCCTGTCAGATGTACAGCATGAGGAATTAACAAAGCAGTCTAACTGTAAGGCAGAACACAGGGAACCAACAGATAAACACCCAATTGTAGATTTTCAAGGGCACAAGAGGAAATGCTTAGTGAGAGTTATGGACCTGTCAAGACCTTGCATCCCTGATAAGCTCCGCTATAATTTAGTAGAGGGTCGAAGAAGATGCCTTACCTAAATTTCAGAAAACTAGGAGTGGGGCAAGAAAGATTGCACTGGCTCCTATTTCACAAGAATTGTCTCTCTAGCCAAAAATAAAAGCCCCAAGGTTCAATTCTTGAAAATATGCATGTGGTTATTTATACCAGCTTATGTGTACCAACTGAACATCTGAACTATTGTGCTGACAGCAGCACTTCATTGGGAGATAGCCTGTAAGAGGGATGGTCTTCATGAAGAGCCCTGCACGCTGCAAGTCCTAGCAGCACAAAACCTTTCGCTGCTGTCAAGAATAGTAGCAATCATCACTCTCAGAAGATGACTGGGTAAAGTTCTTCCAGGTTTTTGTACTGTATTTGCCTACAGCAAATGCACCAGCTAGTAGCAGCAGTGTCAGGTGTCACCTTTAGACTTCATGCAGAGAGAATAAATGAGGATTATCCAAAGCACTAAGACTACACTCAGCTCCAGGTTCTGTTGAAGACCTCCTGAGAGACTGTGACTAGGATATGCGGTTCTTCTTTTTCCAGATGTAGCAAGCAGCTAAAATACTTCATATCTGCTTCACCCAAGTATTTTCAAGAAAAATACATCCAAGTCTATAACAGTGTAAATATGTTTTTAAGTACTATCAGCAAGGGCATGGTAAAACAATGGTTTCTTATTAATTTCTTACCAGATCACTTGCAACCACCTGTCGTCTGTTGTTTCCATTGTAATCACAAAAATCAATATAATCAAGATAAGCATCAGCAAAATAGAGAAGTTTATTTGGGTAGTCAATGGAGAGTCCATTAGGCCAGTAGATTTTATTGTTAATAATCACCATCCGCATTTTGCCATCCATGCTGGCTTTTTCAATTCGAGGGTTTTGGCCCCAGTCAGTCCAGAACATTACATGAGCACTGAAAAAAGTAACTTGTGGTTACCAATCTGAAAAAAAAACCCTAGCTGCCTATTGAGAAACATTACACAAAGACTCATTAGCCAAAAAATAGAAACAACCTTTTTAAGAGAAGTCCTACACAATGATACTGAAATTATTCATTTCAGCAATATGCTTACTCAAGATACTACCATAATTTTTGTCATAAAAATTCTTTTAACACTTCTACTGCTGTTTTCATTTGTCAATAACAGCAGCATATAGAAGCTACTGTTACCACTGTTTTTCAACATTGATTATGATCTGATTCTCCAGTTGCTATATAATAATTTGATATGGGTTTGTACTTTTACAGGCATGCATTGATAATGTCAACAGTGCTATAACTGAAGAGCCCCACGTGGCTGGCAGTAAACAGAGTTCCAGACATTGAGGAGCTCAAAAAACAGTAAAAGTTTGTACATGAACAGTTCAAATCATAACATTCCATTTACTGTATGCCACTTGCTGTCTGAAATGTGAAGGTGCTTTTGTGACAACATTAATACGGTATAGATAATTATTTTAGACTTGGGGCTATGAAGAAACCTGTTCCTTGCCAGGTAGGCGTACCACATTATATTACATGTAAGTTTGTGGTATATCATCAGACTGATAATGATACATCAGAATTTTGAATTGGTACTTCTTTACTAGAAAGTAAATGCAGGAAAATCTGTTTTACAGGAAAAAAACATCTTGTTACAGTGAAACAGAGCAACAGATTACAAATAATTACCTTATGACTTTAAATATTAAATCACCTCTGCAAACACACTATTTTAAAAAATTGTCTTAAGTTTTTTCTTCCACTTGTCATTTACAATTACAATACGATTTGGGCATATCTCAGATTTCATTATTGTTACATCATAAAATATGCATCTTTTCAAGAAAAAACATTAAAAAAAAATCTTACTCAATTCTGGGATCTAACACTAGTCCCCTTGGGTTTGTTATATTTTCACTAATCAGCACAGTCCTGTGGCTCCCATCCATTTTAGAGACTTCAATTGTTTCCAGAACAAAGTCTGTCCAGTAAAGATTGCGACCTACCCAATCTACTGCTATACTTTCAGTCACGGTGACACCACTGTCAAACACCTGTTTAATAACAAAAATTTAAGAGAGAGAGAGAGAGGACAAACTAGTGATATTAAATTTTTTACCCTTTCCATTTCTATAGATAAGGAAAATGGGGAACAAAATCGCCAACATTTTCTAGGTCTCTTATGCCGAACGAGTCACAATGTACATATTCAAAGCATTGACAAAGCATATCCCCAAACACTCCTACTAACTTCAGTGGGTCTACTGAAGAAGTTAGCATCTAATAATAGAAAAATCAACGTATAGCCTGATGTTAAAAAAGGGCTTCTTGAAAGCATTCAGTTTTCTTTTTCAAAAAGCTATATGAAATGTTGGCTTAGTATCTACAAAGTTGTTTCGCTTTGTCTATGTTATCTCTCTTCTTACTATGCTGGGATTTCCCTCTTCCCCTTTGTTAACTGGAGATACAGCATCTTCATTGTCTCTCTGGAACAAAAAGACAAAAATAACTCAGCGAAACTTACTATTTTTCGGTCAGTCCCATTTTGATAAGCACTCCAAATTTTATCCTGTGTTGTATCAGACCAAAAGATACGATCTGTGATTGAATCAAAATCAATAGCCACAATATTCCTCCCATCCCGAACCAGAGAATAAATACTGTGTGATTGAGAGGTGATGTTGTCCACAACAATTTGGTTACGACTTGCCACCAGCAAAAGAAGATTCCCAGACTCTGTCAGAGGAAAAGAAATTAAAATAAACCAATAAGCTATTCAACAGTAATTCTGTAAGAAAAAGAAACACTGAGTAATTTGATAAGGCTTTATAGTACCAAAGCTATTGTATCTAGATATACATATTGAAAGGCCAAATTCAAATCAGTTCTCAGGCCAATAAATTCTATCGTATCCAGTCTGTCCATCCTGACTTTTGGATTTACCTTGGTTTTTCTCCACCCTTTCTCCATCATTTACTGTTTCTGCTAGACTCCCCTTTCAGTCTCATATCTGGACTTTGGGTCCTCTTCCCATTGTCCAATCAGTTTGCTGCTGACATCCAACCCCCATTCCTCCATAAGCCACTCTCAGCTCCCAGTCCCGATTCAAACCCTGAAGTTCTTTGTATCACCAGCTACTCTTCTCAGCCTGGCTCCTCCTCCCTTTTAGCCAGCCTGCTCTTTTTTTACCCCCTTTAGACTGCATGGGGACCAGGGAGGAGGATAAACAGATTACAAGAAAGCCATAGGCTGCTGCAGTTAGATTGCTATGCAGCAGCTTACACTGACAACCTGCTGAAAAACAACTGAAGAGTAGCAACCATAAAGACAGCAAACTATGAGAAACTCCCGATTAGTAAGGGCCAAACTTATTTGCAGGTAAATTGCAAGAGTCTTCCACAACGTGAGTATATCCCTAAACCAGGAATTCTGTGGTGACAAATTCCACTGAGTATACGAGTCCTCCATACCGTCAGCTTACCACGTAAGAGATACAGAAAAAACGGACAGCTAGGCTGTGTTGGTGTTGTTTGCTCTTTAGAAATGAGCAAAATATGGCATAGGCACTAGGTAAGTCTTGTGAAAGGCTAGCATTTAAACACTCTGTGAGCATTGAACTTTACAAAGAGCAAATTTTAATCTATGGTTTACAGGTGCCTGGCACTGCTTTTCTCCATAATATTATTTTTGACCGTTCCAGGGTTAAAAATTACAGTGTTAATTTAAATATATTCTTTCAAGGAAATAATAGTTTCCAATTAACCCCTCACATGACAGTTTTAATACTCAAGGTCATCCACCATGAACATGAACAGTGGCTGTTCACATCAGCTCTTTCAAAAGAGAACAACATGAAAATGGCAAAGATGACCATTTTCCAGACACTGCTATTCTTTAGGTTGACACCAATGTTCCTCACCTGCTGCTTTACAAGTCATCCCATTGGTTTCTAGAATGTATCCTTCATCACAGTAACACCTAAAAGACCCTCTCTCATTGTAACAGTGCTGACTACAAAAGCCTGGAGGGTCACATTCATTAATATCTTCACAGGTCTTGGAGTCATTTGCAAGCTGGTATCCAACAGGACAGGTACACTGAGCTCCAAAGGGTCCTTGAATACATACATGAGTGCAGCCGGCATTATTGTCAGAGCAGCTCTCCTGATCTGAAACGGGGTTGAAATAAGCAAATAGTTAACAAAATTGTTATGTTAAATTTAATACTTTGCAATTGCATTACCAGCCTAAGACTGCTGTTAAAACATGACTGCACAATCATCAGTTATGCAATGTGAGACTGGACTGAGGCCCTTGTGCAAAATGTAACACAAACGATGCACATAAAGGCAGGTAACAACATAGTATGTACTACTGAATCCCATTAAACAGACAGAAGGCTGTCTAAGCATTTATAACAAATTTTTCAAAACTAGCTAGAATTAAACAAAAATTTACTGTACCATTCCAAACCTAAAATTGTATTATAACAATAATTTAAAATCATTTATAATCATACCTGGCTGGGGTTCATCTGAGAATGTGCATTGATTAAAGAGAAGAAGGAGGAAAGAAGGAAAGAAAGAAGAAGGTTATGCTTAAATCAGTTCATAATCAACATAAATACAAATTCTGGCTACACATGAGCTTCTAGATTTTTTTCATGATTTTTGAAGTTAGAAATTTAAAAGAAAATATTAAGGACTGAATCACATTTCATCTGAACTTAAAGCATACCATGCTTTAGTGAACGTGTTCAGGAACACAAAGCTCATTCCCATATTGCTATATAAAAACCTATATTGAAGTCAGTGGAAGTCACATTTGAATTCAGAGCACAAGATTGGACATAGCTAATGAATTCATCAGTCATCATCAGTCTCCTTTCACTGCAAGCAAGTTCCACTTAGTAATTTGAGCTCTAATTTCAGTGTGCTTACAATTTCTGCTAGAAGTGTTCCTACACTAAATACAGCATGCTGAATATTCCGTTTCTTTCCGAAGCTGTAGCACATAGTAGGCTATAGCAGATGCTTGAACGGTAACTTACTGCACAATGGGGATTCATCAGCTCCATTAGGACAATCAGCAGAATTATCACATACTTTGCTCAGATTCACACAGATACTGTGACCTGGACATTGCCACTGCCAGCTGGGGCACCGGAAGGGTTGAGTAGGACAATCTCTCTCATCACTCATATCCCTGCAGTCATTATCACCATCGCAGATCCATGCTCGATAGACACAGTTGCCATTATCACAGCGGAAAAGAGATGGAGGACAGGTCCTGGCAGGACACCTATGATGTTCATCAGAGCCATCTGCACAGTCAAGATGGCCATCACATTCCCAGTTAGCAGGAACACAATTGCCATCTGATTGACATTGGAATTCATTCTGGTGGCACATCCCTGGTGGTCTTGTAGCTAAAACAGTCACATTCAACAGTTCAGAAGCTATTTCAGTTTTAGAGAAGAAAAATCACTATGTTCAGCTTATGTCTTGCATAAGTAGTTACAACACTGTTAAGAACTATGTTGCTTTTACATTAGGCCATAGAATCACAGCCAGTCAATCTACATGACATTTCAGAATCTGATCAATTTAACTCCTACTTTATAATATGGTGAACAAGGCAATTCAACTATTGTTATATTTTGAGCAAGCACATATTGGTGTCTATGTACATGCCCAAAACAATATGAAATTACTTGCCGAAACTAGTTTTCACCACCTTGCATTGCAACATTTAACTAATTTAAATGTAAAAAATTACTCAGGGAAAAGTTTCAATCTAACTCTCATGGACACAAAGTTTTCAGTTTTCCAGATGAATAGACTTCCTAATTTTACTTCTAAACCCGGAGACTGAAGTGCCAAGTAAAACAAAATGTTAGAGCCAAAAGGAATGCAAACTCTACTCTGCCAGAAAAACATACTCTTGAGCTGGAACTTACTGTGTTTGAAATTTCTGCTCAGAAAAACGACTTATAAACAAGTTTCCCTAAAAATAATTTTGAGGTTTTAAGTACAGTAGTGCCAATTATTTGATATAGCAGATAAAGGAAATTTTCAGAAGCATTACCTAATAACTGAAGCCTTTCTTTCAGCAGCAATATACTTACGGCAATCAGTCTCATCTGAGTGATCATTACAGTCAAAAACACCATCACACTGATAGTAAGTGCTGATACACTGGTCTCCACTTAGACATTTAAACTCCGTGGCACTGCAGTTATATACTACCAAATAAAAAAATATTTATGTTATTTATTTATTTTACAGAGCTAGACTGCACCCAATTTTTCTACAGGTGCTTAAGTTAGATATGATATCAGGAGTCCAAGTTCCACTGAAGACCATGATTTCCCTGGGACACAGAAAATGCAGTGACCTTGGAATCTACAGAAACCAGAGGAAACAGATTTCAGCCCTCTGCAACCAGCCTAGAGATCTAAGAGCTTACAAAATGCTAAAACAAGCATCACAAACAGGGTTAATTTATGGATAGGTTTATTATGCATTCTGCTCTCTTGGAGCTGGTAATATCAGGTCACCAAAGACCCCTCGGGGGCAAGAGTGAGGAAACAATATAGAGTCGTTCAACAAACGAAGCTACACTTACTGCAGTCATGCTCATCAGCACCATCTATACAGTCTTTGTCTCCATCACAGACATAGAATGGGTCAATACAGCGATGGTCGGGACACTGAAATTGCCTGGGTTCACAAGTACCTGTGAAAGCTATTAAGAATGACAATAAATGCAGATGTGTTTCTTTTCTGTCTTCTGAAATCAGCATAACACTGAGACAGTAGAAAGACACTATCAACTTGCGGCATGTAATGCAGCAACTAGGAATCATATAAATTACAAGCACTAATACATTAGTATCAGGTAATTATTTATTCATATGTAGGATTGGACTCATGCAAAACAAACAGAAGATTCCACTCATTGGTAGATAACACTAAAGAAAGTATATGGAAAAACTACTGTCTGTCTTGGTAAAAACTTCCAGACTAGATTAGCTGACTACACCATTAGTCATTACTGAGATCACTCATGAAATACGCGCTTAGAACATCTAAGCTTTAGCTGCTTTTTGCTGTAAATTGCAGTGGATGACATTATGCAGAACCATGATTATAACTATCAACAGGTGGATTCTACTTGGCTCTGGTAGTTTAAATTAGGTGAGTTTTCCACATCTTATGAACTGCAAAACATTAGTCTAACAACTTAGATATTAATTCTTTCTTCCTAATTTCATTTATCACCCTTACACCAACAGACATATCTATGTAGACATACACAGTTGTTTATAAAACAACAGACAGTTGTGGTACTTACTGCAGTTTTTTTCATCTGACCCATCACCACAGTCATTATCAGTATCACATAGCCAGATCCTAGGAATACATCTTCTATTATCACAGGTGAACAGGGTTACAGGGCATGAAGTGGGTCCTTGTGTAGGACAATGCAATTCATCACTGCCATCAAAACAGTCATTATGTTTATCGCAACGCCAGCGACCTGGAATACACTGTCCACTGGCACAGGTAAAAGCTGATGAAGCACAAGTATTGTCTAAATAAAAAACAAAACAGGAGGACACTTTTATAAAGACCTCCAAAACTTGCCTTCCCTGCCAGAGCATTCAGTATATTTAGTACAGTTACAGAATGTCTAAAATAGGCATCAAATTCTAAAATCCACATTGCTTAAAATGAAAATGTCTGTCATGCCAACATGCTGCAGAACTGAATACTTACAAGCCTTTTTTAAACTGCAAGAATCAGTAGGAAACTAAATTGTTAAACACTTCAAAACAATCTAAAGAAGAAAAATAACTTCAAGTAGCTGTTTGCTTTATACTTTCCTTTTCCCCAAAAGACATTTTAGTTGTTCTAAAATAGCCTACTAACAAGAAATAAAGTTTATACCTTAGTCATACTAGTTAGTCCAATGCATTAAGGAGCACATTTTTTTAATATGTCTTATTTTCTTGTTTATGATTTAAAAGAAAGAATTAACTCTGAAGAAAGAAGCACCAAATACGTTATAAAAGCCAAGAACTCTTCAATACCTTAACAACTATAATTATTCCACTGTTCCCTCAACTTACTTGATCAATGAAATATTTTGTGAGATACTTTACAGTGAAACCAGGAAATGAACCAATGTGCTTTTAATCCACTTCATTGTAAAAATCCAAACATAACAAATAGTTCAGAAGTGGCCAAATATAATGAAAACCATAAAATTTCTGTTCAGATGTTAAATGAAATAGAAGGTGCTGCTCTAATCCCAGAGGAAGGTTAGACAATGCATATGGTTTTGTTATTTTTCTTATGGTACTACTTTTTAAATGTCTTCATCTTTACTAAGATGGTTTGTCCCTCCCCATGCATCAAAATAAGACTAGCAAGTGATATTCCAATATCTTCCAAAATTTACAGAAAACTAAGATAAAAACAACTTTTTTCTTTAGAAGATAAATTTTAGTTACTCTGTAAATTGAATTTTGAGAACTAGTGAGATATGAATATTTTCATCCGTTCTTTAGGTAGCCAGTGTTGAATCCCATATTTCCATGATTTATCTAAATAAACTCCAAAGTAACCAATCTCCCAGGCAGATTTCAAGATTTCTCCACAGATGCAATGCTAAAAAACTGGAGTTTATTTCAATGAAATTGGACTGACCCATCAAACTTTCTGAACTGCAAACAACATATACTAACTGTAAATTACAGGGATTACTTACTTAAAGAACCACAGTTTTGTTCATCACTGTTATCATGGCAATCATCAGCACCATCACACTGATAGTATCGAGGCACACATCTTCCATTACCACAGGAAAATGAGTAGGAGCCACACTGCAAAGTGGGTGGCTCATTGGATGGATCTTCAACACATGTCAGCTGATTTGAAGCCAGCTTCATGCCATAAGGACAACCACAAACTCTCTGAAAATTTGGTACTGGAAAGCAGAAATGGCTGCAGTCTCCATTGGGATTTGTTCCTCTATTACAGTAGTTAGAGCCTCAAAAAGTGATAGAGAAGATCAATGTATACACTACTATACTACAGCTTGGGAACTATTAAAAATGCACAGTAACTATAAAAGAATAATTTACAAAAAAAAGATGCTGTAGCAAATCCTCGGTTTGCATACACTGCAAAACAGAGTCAAGTTCACTGACAGTAATAATAGTAGTAAGTCCCACATCCCATATACTCTTTGTTGACACAGATGTTTATGGAAGCCAAGAACATACTATTAAATTTCATCCAATTTTCTGCCAATTCTCCACAACTATCTGAAAACAAGTATACTACCACAAATGAGGACCTTTGTCTGAGCAAGGCTAGAAGACCTGATCCACTCTTTGGACACCAAATAGGTGGTAAGCCTTAGCATGTGGTTTGATCACGTTTGATAAATGCATTGAGTGTTTTATTAAATTAACTACAATACTAAATCCTTGGTTTAGATCATAGAATTGCATAGAATTCAGCTGTGAAAAGAAGAAAAAAATTAGAGACTTATGTACAGTGATTACTTTAAGAATAGTAGTTTGATTAATAAATGTTTACCCAATTCCTCAAAATAAACAGTTCAGTTTAACTGAAGCTTTTACCAGAAAACGAGAAATACAAGGTTGTAATTGGTAATACAATTCCACAAAATACCATGGAATCATAATTTCATTTTACAGGGTAATTAAATAAAGTAACAGAAGTGGTGGAGGAAAACCGTATACAGTCACAAAACAGTGGCTTATACAATATGTGATTGCAAGTGCCTGTGCTGCCTGCCCTGCCTGTCAGTTACGATTCAGTAAAGCCATTTCTAAAATTGAGAGCAGAAACTTGCTGTCCTGATATTTTGTCTCTTATTCCCTATTTCACATCTTTCATCTGCACAACAAAAGAGCTCACCTATTTGGGAATGAGCATCGTATGCTTTAACATGCATAATGTTACTAATGCCCCTCCTAATAATAGTCATTTCTCCTCCATCAGACTTCCTCACTCGAACTATTCCACCAAGTCTCCAATCAGTGAAATAGGCATAACCTGTTTTGAAAAATATTTAACATATAACAATTACAGAGCAATATGACATAAAATATAAAGCAAGGGTTTTCATGTATATTTAATAATTTTTCATAACTGTTTCATGAAAAAGACAAAAGGACTTTTATCACTAATGCAGTCAAAGTGAGTCCTTCAGTCATAGACAGACATAACTTAAAAAAAACAAGCCCTCTCAGATTTCACTTAAATTGAGATATAACAGACTCAACTGACATTTCAAATTCCAAGGCAATTTTAAAAGTCATTCATTAAGACAACTTTCCAGAAAATTTTAGAATATTTTTGCAGATATTTTTACATGGAATCAAAAAGAGTCAGATGCTGACATCTTTCTTCACACACAACATAAATCCAGTGATAAACTCTACAGACAGTTAATAAAATCCTGAAAGTGCTGATCATCTCTAGGGAGGTGATTTACCTTGTCTGTCCAGCATGAGTAGCCCACCTTTGAAGCTATAATTAGTACAGCATCTCTGTCTCATTGCACTCAAATTATTTAAACACAAATACACATAAGAACAGTCCTAAAAATGAGCAAGAAGTACTAAATATATATATTTTTAATAGAAACTTTCAACAGTGCTTTTTACAGGACAAGCAGTATTGCAAAGGCCATGTTATTTTATCTCACATACTCACAGATCATCATATTAAAAAAAATCTGTGATAATAATAGATAATATTTTTCAATGCCAGACTTGACTTACCTCCAAAAATGGTAAGGCCAAATGGGTGAGTCATCTGAGTAATACGTTCTAGAGTCCGTCTGTCCAGCCCATCAAAGGTGCTGTGCTCAATTTTATCAAAAAAGGCATCCACCCAGTACAGCCTTAGAGAACTAGAAATAATGAAAATGTCGTATCTCTTCAGATGACATTATGCCCATTAGGAAGCACTAACATTTTCTCAAATAATAATCGTAAACGTGACAGGAGGCTATTGGTTGGGGGGGGGGGGATTCTGAGAAAATCTTACATTTTACAGGCTTTTCATCAAATTGAAAAATAAGGTTTTCAATACAAAAGTGCCAGTGCACACAATCCAACACATTCCTTTATTTTTAATCTCCAAGAGTTTAAAGAAAGAGCACTTGCTCAAAAAGTTTCTCTGTCTTCTGTGTTGTCCTTACCTCCAGTCAATGGCTAGGCCATTAGGCCAGCCTAGCGTTGTATTCACAATTGGCAAGGCATGGGATCCATCACTCCAGGCCCTCATGATTTTCGCAGGACGGAACCAATCTGTCCAGAATATATACCTGAAAGGACATGTCAGAAGACACATAAACCCAATGATATAATGTAATTAAACAGAGCAAACGTTTGAACAGCATTAACATTCTTCTTTGTACCACATCTTCACATACCTTAAAAAAAATACAATTTTATGTTGACCCTCTCCTTCTCCTCAACTGGTAGTGGTACCAACAATTAATATTTATCCTGTGTAAAACAACTTCCAAAATCTTTGGAAGTGGTTTGTCCCTTTAGACAGAAAATATCCATAACTTTGTTAAAATTGTTAAGGATTTCATTTAAGTACTGACAGGGAAGAAGAATCAAGCAAAAATGCATTTTCCTGGTAATAGTTACAAGTACGCATGAATATTACAAAGAATTTTCTCCTGATCCTTTTGACTTATGCCTACAGCCAAAGAGCTGAAGCTAGTGTTAAATAACTTTTCACAAAGCAGCAAACAAAAAAGGTTGGGATATCCAAGGATCCAAGTTCAACACTATTCTTATGAGATTACTTCCAAAATAGTGTATTTGGTTACTAAACATGAAAATTCAATATGCAAGAATTAAGAAATTCAGTAGTATGGCAGTAGGAAGCTTAACTAACTATGCTGGGAAAAAAACGCTGGTTTGGTGTGGCCAAATAACACAGAGTATTGAATTTGAAGTTAAGCATTTCCATCAAAGCAGGGCTCCATTTTATGTACACCGAATCACGTATTATAAAGTCTGTATCAAATACAGCCAGTAGTATCGAATATGTTTCAAATAAAGAAATTCAGATAGAAAAAATAAAGGAGCCAAGGTTAGCATTCTAGGAACTGGAAGTATATTAAAATATAATTTAGAAAACTTTATCTTTCAACTATAAGAAATAACTTTCTAATATGAGTGATACAAAGAAACAAAGTTCTTTTGCCTGTTTATCAACACACAGGAGTAAAAGAAAAAAAACTGGTGGTTTTAAAGAGAATTCTTTTGAGTGCTGCTTTCATGTGGAATCTGTATCACCTTGCCCTTTCCTCTGGGTGCTGAATCCTAGGCCAGAATAAAACAAACAAAATAAAGATAAGAAAACTGAAAAGAGATGGTATTTTGGAAAAGAACAAAAATCCAAACAGAAACCCAGACCGAGATGTAAATCTCACCAATTCTACTTAAACCAGCAATTTGTTTGTATAGTTTCAAGTGAAAATAAAACATAAACTTACCCAATAACAGGATGAACCACTATTGATCGAGGATTATTTAAATTCTGAACAATAGCTCTCCTAGATTTATCTGCCAGCCTCATCACACTAATGCTTCTGTATCGAGGGTCTGTCCAGTATAGATTCTTTGAGATCCAGTCAAAGGCCAAATCTTCAACACTTTCCACCCTATTAGCCGTCAGGATTTCTCTTCCTAGAATTTATAACATACATAATGATTGTAAATGTTTAGGAACGGAGGAAATGACATGCATGCAGTATTCTGTTCACAAAACTAGTGGTTTCTCTTGGTAAAAATGCTGCCTCTATGCTACTTAATATAAAGAACAATAACCAAGGGGAGGGGTGCCCTTTGCTTCAGGTGAAGGAGGTGTATGTTCAGGAGCACAAACCCAAAAGAGGAGAAATAAAGACTAGCCAAAGATGAGAGAAAAATCTGTCGTTAACTTTACACTGAGAGGAGTTTTATGAATGAAGGTCATTAAGGTCAGTGCAGTAAAGACATCTTGCTCAACAGCCAGACCCCACCTACTCTTTGCATAGAAATGGTCAGCTGCAGTCTACCATTACTCTGACCCAAGACAGCAAGCAGGCTCAGAGGACTATATGCTCACTTAATATATATTTGATTATTATTATAAATTGGAAAGAAACATTCTTCACAGTACCACAAATAAGACTTCCAAAAATCTCATAACCATAATGTTCTTTTTCTGTATTACAGTATCATAACAAACACCCTGGTCTCCAGACAGGGAAATTAAAAAGAGAAACTCAGCTTCATACTACTGAAAGGCATACTAGTCTCCATAAACAGACTGGTGATGACAAATACTAGTTGTGAGAAGTGCTACAAATGGTTCATTCCCACATTCAGCAAGTTTCTCAAAGAACAGGAGACTTCAATGAGCTTAATATGAGCTGAACAAACATTTTCGACAAACATTTTCCACAAAGATTTTCCACATTACTGGGGTGACACTGAGATTTATCTGTATATCTCACAATGTGACATTTCGTGCTTCTTTTTAGAAATATATATTCTGCTCTCCTTACCACAATTACTCTACAATTCCTAAGAATGATTCTCACCTGAACCATCGGTTTTCTGTTTATAGATCATATCTTTACTTGTGTCTGAAAAAAAAATGGTGTCATCCTGAGCACAGAAGTCAATTCCAACAAAATATGAAGGGCTCCCTGTTATAGGTATGATCACATCTTCCTGGGTGGAGAGATTGAATGGGATCCCCCGCACTGCCAGCTGGGATGAAAACAGCAGGAACTGCTGCACAACTGCAAAAGAACAGATCAGACACAGTCTTTACTTATTCCCAAGGTGGGACAATTGAGCATTAATTAACTGTAAAGCTTTATTTTCCTTTGGCAACACTAATAGCCTGGAAATTGAAAAAAAGAATGAGAAAGTAGGGATTTAAATATACACAGACCTAAAAACTGAAGAAGAAAAATAAAACCCAACCCAGAATATTAGGTCATGTGGTCAGGTATTCCTCTTGCATTGTTACTGTGGTCCTAATACACCTTTAGAGAAAACATTATCCCTGTGGAAGCAAAAATCATCTTCTGTGTTCACATCTTTACAATCATCTACAAGAAGATACTTACAGGCTTTGTGGAGCCACCATATAACAAGACCATATCTGAGCTAGCCAGATAAATGCATGGTCGAATAGTAAAACTATACACATCTGGCTTAATTTGCCAATAGATACACATGGTAAACCTCCCATCAGTGACAATTCTGCACTCAAACAGGAAGCGGCAGATTGCTGATGGAAGTCCACAGCTCCAAAACTGAAACTCTTATTCTCATCATATGTGTCCAAAGGGAGAAGATCAACCTAATCTGCACATTACTGCACAGGAAAGCAGGCTTACATATTCAAAATAATGCAAAATCTGCATATTAGCAAGCATCCATACTTGATTTCAGGATGAAGAGCTTAATCATATAGCTGTCTACACATATTCCATATCTAACTCTCTTAAAATGCTCATAAAGGGTGGTGAGTTTAAACTGTTATGACGTGAAATGAACATCAGCAGAAATTATTACATTTAAAGCTGTCGAGCTGTGATGGAAAAATATGGAGTCCTTGGCATACTGAACCCACAAAGCTATTGAAGAGAGGAAGGGTGTTCTAGAAATAACTCTAGTGCTAGTGGAATAGTGCTATTTCCAACAAACATAAGGCGTTTCCTTACCAACACAATGTCGTCCATCTACATGGAGATCAAAGCCCAGTATACATCTACAGCGATAACCTAGTCCATCATTATCTGTTTTGTGGCTGAGAACACAGATTTGTTCACATCCCCCATTATTACTTCCACAAGGATTTCTTACTGGAAAATAATACAGATAGGATAACTTTATCTATTAACCTTAAGCATTATTATCTTGATTTTTCAGGATTTTTTTCAACATCCACAATAAATCATGCGGACTCTGTGGGAACTACATCACATGGGAATCATACACCACCAGTTCTACCCTGGAATGCACTGAAATGACATCAGAGATAACTGGCATTGAAGGTATTCAGCTATGTACAGAGATACTCAGCACACAGCACTGAGGCCATAATCTGGGCTATAGCTTTCTGCATATAGATCTTCAGAATTATATCTCACAGAATTCATTCACACTGGTAGTCTTTTCCAACTGCACCCTCATTGCACTGTTGAGGAAAAAAAAGTCCCAAACACCAATACTACTCATAAGCACAAGTTTGACTCTTCCAAATATCAATACATTTAATAAGTTCCTCCCCACCCTTAAATGTTGCATTTGACAGTTGATTAGCTACAGGAGCTGGATGAAACACTGTGATAAAAAACAGTCCAGTTTTACAATACAAATTTATGTATTGTAATTATTACTTCTTTACAGCAAAATAACAGTCTGTCATAATTTTTACCAACTTTTGGTAAGATAGTTCCTAAACCTCACTTAATAATCTACTTACTGTCTTACCATATGGCTGCCTGGCAGCATGGTAAACTGTCACTCCATAAGGTCTCAATGAAGACTGGTAGATCACTTGAGGGTTAGATTCTGAAAACTTGTTAGCTTTCACCACTGCCATTTTGGTCCAATCAGTGAAATAAACATTGTGTTCAAATAAAGTGATTCCATATGGATGAGGAATCAGTGAGCCTCCATGAGCTATTGTTCTCCTGTTATAAAGATGGTTTTAAAATTATTTACAAAATATTATCTAGAAAATAACCTTATTAACAGAGGAAAGGATACAGGATTATTAATCCATTCACTGGCTTTTGCTTCTACATAGAAGCTGCCAAAGTACAAATGAAAAAGACCAAATGAACTGAAAAGATGAAGCTAAACATACAGGGTACATAAACATAAAAGATACAGCAGTGAAAACAGAGCAATCAAAAGCGTTAGCAATTTCCAAGAAAACACAGTGAGTAAAGACAACAGCTCAGAAATGAAGGAAAAGATTCATTATTACTGAGAGAAAATTAGAGAAAGATACTAGAGGAAATCAAAGACATCTGTAGCAATTTGAACTATTCAAGAAACCTTGAATGTAAAAAACTGGCCAAAAATAAAACCCTATGTATGCAGTGGGGAAAAAAAAAACACACCACACTTTCTTTGGCTTGAACTAATCTCCCATGCAAAACCAAAGAAACACAAATGCTAATAAATTCTATCTATTCTATGCAAGATATTGTGACAATATTTTTCTGGATAAATATTAGGAGATAAAGAGAGACATTTAAGTCCTCACACAGTACATAACAATAACAGTACAATATTATTTTCATGGAGTCATGAAGGAAGGTCTATAAAATCAGATTAATTCTACAGCTCTACTCTAACAGTTTCCCAGGTGATTTAGGTTCATGAGGTAGGCATGCAAGATGTGACACAAGCGGACAGTAAGCCGTATTTTAACATTCTTTGCAGACTATGCCATTGCCTTTTGCCCACTTGCACAACATCTACATTTTTGGTGTTGCTGTAAGTGGTAAGTTTTTATCTCTAAAAATCAGAGATTTTACTAAGCACATTCTTGTCTTACTAAACCCTGATAAAGGGTCAAAGATACCAGCATTTTTTTAATAATTTTGTAAGTGAAAAAATACATTGAGCAATAAACCTGTCAAATGAGCAGAGGACTGTTTTTCAAGTCAGTATGTAGGAGGTATGCCAAAGGGAACAATTTTTTTCTTGTGCTTGAGTAACAGAGACTAATCACAGATGCAGAGATAAGCAGGCTTCTAAACACTATACTTTAAGACACAGTCCCATAAAAACTCAAGGACTCCTTCCTTGCATACTGCATATAGTTTCCCCAGCATCACAATAGGGTGAGTGATGACTTAATTTCTGACAGCAAAGATCTATAACATATAAGACAAGCACTTAATATCCATTACACAAATTGGTGCTTTGGAGTGGAATATTTCAAATAAATTCATTCATGAAAAAGGTGCAAAGAAATTATGACGGAAGGCAGTGTATATAATTAAAAAATTTAAAAAAGCAAATGCTATAAAAAATGTGTACTGTAGTGGTGGACTATAAAAAATGTACATTATAAAAGAAGTGCAATAGGTATTCAAGGTAGAAAAAGGACAAAGAATGATGGAGGAATTAAGGATTGTCTAGAAGTAGCATGACACCATAGATATCAAGAAGCATGACAATCATGTTGTAATTTTCATCCTTCGTGTGTCTCGTTTTGTTAGACAAATCTTTCTTTGAACTAGATACAAAATAATCAGTGTACCTGTAACCCCCAAGGAATAATATTTCTCCTACCTTTGAAGCCCATCATAAGTTACAGTCTCAATGTAATCAAACCGGCTGTCAACCCAGTAAAGTCTCTTTGATACAATATCCAGAGTTATTCCCGCAGGCCAACCTAATTTTGTTTTTATCAAATCCTGACGGTTTGTGCCATCCATGAAGGCCCTTTCCACTTTAGGATCACCAGACAGACTATCCCAGTCTGAGAAAAACAAATAACTATAAAGGAAAAAAAAAAACACAAACAAAACAACAAAAAAGTCCCATGTTTCCTTAAGATTTTACAAAAAATCAACATTTTACACGGAATTTAAAACCAGCACCCTTTCAGGACAGAGCTTGATTCTCAGCTGGCATACTATGAAAACACACTTTATACCTCCTGCCCAAGAAGTAATTTGCATTTTCTTTTACAGAATGAATCTAGAAAGAAACATGCTTTCACCCATAAAACCTTCAGAAATACTGAGTGTCCTTAGTAAAATACAGACTTAAGTGTACTGCCAGAAATAAACCAGTGACAAATAGATGCATCATGAAAGCAGCATCCATCATGACAAGTTGCATGAAATTCCTCTTCCCTTTCTCTGAGGATCCAAGTTTTCATGGCTCACATACATTTTTGAAGCCTGTTGGGTTGGGAAACACTAGCTTCCCTGGCTTCACTCCACCACTTTATTTCAGGTAGTAGAAGGTCTGTGGATGGTATCACAACAGAAATCTTTCAGGATAACTTCTACTCTTCTGCAGGGCAATTCCATAGTTCCCCTGTTTTCAAAGCTGCTCATGCACACACAGCTCTAGCCATAAAACAGATTCCACACATTGGGAATAAAATCAGTGCACAGCCCTCCCATAACAATTTAATGAGTAGAATAGATTAGGATAGAATGCAAACATTTAAAACATTTTATATCTGATTCTAAAATGACCACCCTAGCTATTTCTTAGTTCTCCTTTTGTGTGGGAATAAAGGAGTTTCTGACATCTTTTACCATTACCTGACATGTATCACTTACCCAACAGTTGGATCAAGTGCTATTCCTCTAGGATTTCCAAGATTTTCAGCAATAAGAGTCACACGGCTTGTTCCATCCAAGTTAACCATATCTATTCTGTTCACACTTGTCTCAACCACGTATAGTTTATTGTTAACCCAATCCACTGCTAGATTTTCAGGTGTGTCAACTGAAACATTTAAAACTTCTTGGAAATCAGAGCCATCAATATTAATAGAAAAAACCTGAAAATAATACAAATATTGTCAGTGCCCACATGATGTTTTGCTAATCACAAGACACATGGCACTTGTACTTTATCATCACGTTGAGCACAGATCCACAATTGGCCACTAGATACAACCAAGTCATCCACTAAGCTATTCCTTAGCTTAGAGGTTTTTGCAAAAATTTGGAAAACAATGCAAAAACTACAGGAAGCTTGCCTTCATCTAGCATTTCTGCAAAATGGACAAGGTAACAGACTAAAACTGCCTTGTGCTTTAGCAAATATGACGAATTGCTGGATTAAAAAAAAAAGCAGATGCGGAAAGTGCATCTTGCTTTCTTGGAATCTAGCAAACCCCAGTATTTTCATTAATTGAAAAAGGAACACGCTTTAGCAAATCTCTCATCAGTGACCAGAAACGACAGGGGGAGCTTTTACTGCACCAACCACTAAGGGGAAATTGCAAAGCCAAGTAAAAGGGAAAGCCCTCCTTCCTGACAGAAAGGAGAAGGCGCAGCATTGCTGCTGGTCTCTTTTATTGAAGGCTAATTTTAACAGCAACTTGCTCAAGAAGAAACAGTGTTCTTAACAGCAAGCTCAGAGCTACATGAAGCAAACAGTACAAACATGATAATTTTATATATACAGTAATCATGTGATTATAACACTGGGTAATGTGAAAAGCTAGGAATCATTATCCCTTTTTTGGAAGAAAAGCATGAGGTTTGGAATGTACTTAAATGAAAATACAGATTACCACAAGTAAATATATGCAAGAAAAATAAGAGCCGAAATAGTTGTATCATTTTAAATATTCTTCATGTCCAGGTAACAATAATTAAGCAAACCATTTAACTGTCTATTCTGTTCTTTCGAAACCTTGTTGATGGAAGAGCTTATGGGCATTAGGTTATTAGACAGTATACTAAATGAGATAAAGATGACACAGAACACAACCCACAATTTTCTGGTTTAGTTTACATCTTATTCTTAAAAAAAAATAAAAATAAAAGACAACCAAAACAAATCCCCTAGTAATACTTTTATTTTAAGAAATCAGGTGGAAATATGCATCATATAAGGAAATTCTTAATGTCATTGTTTTCATCTGGGTATTCTAGCTAGGATTTAATTAGATTAATTAATGCTAATTAAGATTTAACTATATTGGGGCAGATAAAAAGCCAGTCCTGGCCATCTGGGATGTGCAGTGAAAAACCCATATTATCTCGTTTATACCTTTTACAGAGATAGCATAAATCTCCTGTCTAATAACAGTTCAGATTTGACCCTGATTTATTTCAGCCATTATCAAGGCAATTGCAGTAATGAGAACGCACTGCAGTGAAAATAAAAATGCCAGAATTATGAACAAGTCAAAAATTGTGTATACAAATCCTGTCCTACTTGGCAGCCATGCAGTGTGCTTTCCAACAGAACCAACGTGGCACTGTAGTAGAAACTATAGTTTACAACTTATATGTAGGTTCAGAATAACAACAGTGACAGCTAATTGATCTAGACATGGTGTCAGCAGGAGACAGGCCATGGATTCTCCTTCACTTTGCATTGACAGTCAACATGGGGATAAAGATTGTGGAGTTCCAGCATCTGACCTAGGACTTTTTTCTTTCAGTAAGTTATGCACAGAGAAAAAGAACAAGGGTGAAGTCCAACTTTCACAAGGGTCTCCAGACTGTTTTTTTTAAAAGTACTCTGGTTTACTGTATCTTGAAGCTAAAATATTTCTTCTTCAAAAAAATAAGTAACAAAATATTGGCTCATTACACATAATACTGTCAATATTTGTTATCCAAGCTCAATTACAGTGCCATTTGAAGTATATGAAAAAATCTGATTTTTATCATCTTGGACGGCACACAGCTTTTACATTTTAAATGATCAAGTTTCAAAAAATTACCAAGAAAAATTTGTTCAGTTTTGAAAGAATGTCTACTATTTCTCTTAATTAGTTTTTTGGACTCCATCTCAAGTAAAATTAAAAGTTGCTCAAGACATTCCCGTATAATAGGATTCTTTGTTTAATATGTCACATGTAATAGTATAGCTTGAAAAATGCAGTCATTAACTTAAAACATTTCAAGGAGCTTTTTTGTTAGAAAACAAAAATACAGCCAGCTTCTGCTCTCAAAAATTAAGGCCTATCAGCACATTCTGCCTCTTGCAGTTCTCTGCTTCCACATACTCAAAAATATATTCTTCTTGAAATTTATACCCACCTTATCTTGCACTGTATCAGTCCAAAAGATTCTGTGCAGGTAAAAGTGAAAATCCACTCCAACTGCAACCCCACGATTCTGCGACTGCACCAAAGTACGAAAACTTCTTCCATGAAGATCTCCAATCAGTAAATCACGTCCATTGGAAAAAATAATTGAAGCAACACCAGCTGAAAGCAGGGGTGACAAATATATGACGACTCTGCAGGCAAGCTATTTTACAAAGCGGCACTGAAATATATACATACTGGTTCATACACACTGGACACAAAGGTTTAAATAGATGCTCAGACTACAATCTGGAGACTTGGAGCAAACCAGGCAGGAATACATATTTAAAGCCCTACCAGGTAAAACTTCGACAAAACTCTTGTGCATCTAAACTCCAAAAGACTATTTCTGCTCTTTTATTTCCTTGCTTTAGCTCCCTTAATCAAAGTATAAACTTTCTTAAGATTTTTCTGCCCCATAAGATTCAGATATTCCTTGATTCTAGCAGACAGGCCATGTTTCTTATCTTTTTATGTACTGCTCTATCCTATCCACCTTCTTCATTCTCTCATCTCATCAGAAAATCTTTGCTGTATCTTACAGCAGAAGGGAGATTCCAGCAAGACTTTGAAGGAAAGCTCACTTTCAAAGTAGATGCCTGTTGAAAGGCTTGGTTTAAGTCTGACAAGAATATTTTAAGTCCAAATCATATTCACCCTACACATAAAACCCTCCACAATTAAAGCAAAAATTAATCCAGGGAAGCTAATTTAGAGCAGGTATGAAATTCCCCCATTAATAAGATGGAAAATCAATGCTTTACAAACAACTCACTGGCCCAAAAGTCACACTAATTTGAATGGAAAGTTTCTTGCGAAAGATACAGAATTTTTATGGAAACAGAATAATGTTTCCCAGTGCTGGCATATGCATGTCTTAATACAGTCAAGCATATTTCATTAGCTCAAAAAATTCCCTATTTTTGAGGACGTACTTAGAAAATTGTGAGATGATGACCGCTCTGCAGATATGGCTGAAGAAAGAAGGAAGGTGGAGGGAACTGGGTAGTTCATGCTTTTCTAAGAAGCACGACTGCTAATCAGCTATGCCAAGCAGGGACTCCCATTCCCACCGAGTTCCTGTAGGCAGGAACAACTGCCTCACACAGAAGCCTGTTAGGCTATTACATCTCCACAAAGAAGAGCTCCCCAGGGCCTGCTTTCAGAACAGAGCAGGAGGTGAACATCCAGAAGCAGCTGCCTACTGTTGATGGGGAACCACACTCTTGTGTGAGGCAAGCATTTATACAGAGTTCAGATTCCGGGACACTAGAAGCCAGGAGCATGGTTTCCCTCACAGGCAAGTGTCTGAGCTCACCATTCAGCAAAACCATCTTCTTGCATGGCACAGTCCTTCTAGAAAAAGTGAGGTTTCCTCATTTCTTGATCCCACTGAGTTCTACAGACAGCAGGTCAGGAAACTTCCTCCCACAGGAGAAAGATTTTGTCTATTAAGGAGGGCTCTGGCAACGACCTCCCAATTCTGCAGAAGTCAAGAATGCTGAAAAAGTGCTGAAGCCCAGAAGACACTGTTTTGAGGAGAAGCAGCCCTGATGAGGCAGTCAGGTCCACCAGCCTACAGGTACCAGCAGATGCAGAGTCTCTTGATATTTGCTAATGTTCTGAATGCTGTCCTGACCTTAAGTCCTTAAGGCCAGAGTTAAGTTACAACCACAGTTGTATGGCATAGCCATGCAAACTGCCCCATTTTGTCTATTTCTGTTAGTCCAACAACAGCAAGAGACTTGCACTGCTGCACACTAACCTGAAGTGTTGGCCCGACAGTGCCGATGATGCTCTAGGAAATAACCTTCCACACAGTGGCACTGGTGATGTCCCACACGATCTTCACATAGCTGGTCACAAACACCCCATATTTTGCAGTCATCAAAATCTGTCAAGTCAATAAGGCATATTTATAAAAAATGCTTTGAACAAAAGGGATGCCATTATATTTGGGAAGCTCCAAGTTTGTCGTCTTTGCTTGCTTTATAACTGTTTGTGAAACTGTGGCATGGGAAAAGAGGTTTTGCATGTTTTTCTACAAATGCTTCAGTTTTCTGTTCCTGGATAACAAAACAACTGATGTTTGCTGCCCAGGGACCTATCCGTGCTCTCCCTCCCCGCCCTCCCAAAAAACCCACACCTGTCAGGAGCAGAGGAAAAATCATTGGAAGGTATGTCATTGTCTAGTTTCCATAACACAGAATATGTCTATGCAGTATTCTTCCTGCAACAGATCTGTACACTTTGCGCATGCACGCACACACACTTAGCTGGATTTAAGCCCACTCTGAAGGGGAGCCCTACCTTTATTTTAGTGCAGTACTCAAGCTAATAAGTCCTGCTAAAAGGCAGTATTTATTAGCTCAGACCTGATACCATGCTAACAGGTGTCTGATTTCCAATTAAAAGCTGGCTGTGCACCAGAACCAGCCAGCAAAAGTACAAAGATCACTTTGACATGCAAAATACCATATAGGTAGAGTCTGCAGCTAGGACGACCCAGCAAATTCTCACAGATGTGCTCTACAAGCAATTTCCAGGGTTGCTGCAGAATCTTTTACTTCTAAAATTGTGAAATATTTAACTAGTCATCTTTAAAAAACAAGGATTTTTAAAATTCTGATTTTCTAAAAAAAAACAAACCAAACAAAACAAAAAACACCACCAAAAAAACCCAGATCTGAATGCTGTCTGGTGTTTCATCCTATCTGTGGTTATTTAAAGCCCAGGAGATTTCTGACACTACTTAACACATGGTTTTGACATTAAAAGTCTGACCTACTTCACTTGAAAACCTGAGTAGAATCAGTACATTACATTGCTGGAAACTGGTAATTCTACGGTTAAGCCAAAAAAGGAGAAAATGAGATTTCAAATATTCTTCCTACCAGAATTTCTTGTTTTAAACATTTATTAACATGTAAGTGAAAATGAAATATTTCCTAGATAGTACATTTTGGTGCTGAAAAAATATTGTTCTCAGTAGCTTTCCAGTTTCGATATGTGTTAAAAAACTCCAGTATATAGTGAGCTAGAAGCAAATGAAGAGAAGACAAATCAAAAAGATTATGCTTTCAAGAAGTAATACACTTCACTAACACTATAGTTTCATTCTTCTGGCCCTAAACCAGTAACACTGATTTAAACTAAGATCTGTAGTTATACACTACTGACTGTGAGCTGTTCCCCCATGACAAGTCTTTCTCCCATTACACATATATGCCTAGATCTCGGCAAACCAAAATACATTGACTCAAATTTACAAGCCAGAATCAGATAGCTAGGTTTACAGGGCAGTCAAAGAACAACAGAAGACTCACTGAGACTGCACCAGGTTTGCAAATGTGTCCTTCATGTATTTCCCAAATAAGAGTGAAAGACTGGAGTAAATTTTGTGCCTGGAGTCAGTGAGTTGATTCCTCCTCTCTATTATGAGCAACCATGCCGTCATTGCATCTCATACAGCCCTAGGCCACCCAGTATTCTTGAAAATACAGAAATCTCATTAAAGACTGAGCACCTGGAATACTTTTAATAGCACAAACACCATAGCTTGGGTTGAAAACCCGTACCAGATACTTACCCAGTTTCTTTTATTAGGCAGTGCTAAACTTCATGATTCTGAAGTTACTCTGTTTCCAGCTACCAAGATAAATCATTTGTACTACCAACGGTTTGTGCTACCAAGTTACAGCAGCTACAGAATAGAAATGCAACACTAAAATACCTCACTTACCTTTACATTCTTGCAAATATTCTTCATTTTCATGTAAATAATGTATATACTGAAATGTCATAGGAGATATAGCCATTCCATAGTGCAAATATAAAGCACCCTTTTCATTTTAAAGAACAATGTTCTACTGTCTTCATATACTGCCACTTTCAAAAAGTACCAAACACTTCAATATCATTAACTGTTTTTCCAGGCATACACCACCACACATCCCTGGAGGAGAAACAAACTCTGCCCATCTAACCATTAAAAGATCTGTAAAAAAAACTGGTATTAAAACAGCCATCCAAGAGTAAATCTTTTTAAACATAATCATGCCCTCACTGTGTCTTTAATGGTCTTATTAAAAGAGGTCATTATGATATCTCTCTGGTTTGTTTCTGTGCCACCATGCTGCCATTGTACTACTTAGATCTTAATTCTTTTGCTGAGATTTTCTGTGTGCCGGTACATCCACCCATTTGGAACTTACTCGCCTTCCTGGAATCCAAACTTTCCCAATGAGCTGTGAGAAGGTACTAGGTATCTGCAATCACTGTGCTTCACTTACCAATACAAGTACGACTGTCATTACTATTTATTGTATATCCTGCAGGGCAATAACACATCCCTCCTGATGGAGACGAATGACAGCGATACTGGCAACTCAGAGCAGCGCAGTGTGATATGTCTAAAAAGGAAATAAAATAGTTCTGAAATACAATTACACATATTACCAGTAGAACAGCTTTTTGCCTTACTAGCAGTTACAATAGTCTTTTCTATGATGAGTCTACAATTTCAGGAACAGCTTCTTAAAACAAACCTGCACAAGAAATTATGTCTAAAGTTCCATGAAATTACGTATGCTTACATACATGCAGGCAAGGAAATGGAAAACGGAGATAAGCTACAGTTTGTAACAGGTTTTCAGAACAGAGTTAAAGGATTACCATCAATCTTATATGAACTACCACCGTTAAGTGCCACGTAAAAAGCTGCACAGAGGAAGCTATCTGCAATGCACCATACCTTTCTCTGGTTCCACAAGATCTATTTGTGAACAACACATCCTCGAGCTTCATCTATTGGCATGTAACCTCATCATTTCCTCTTTTATGCAGAAAAAAACCCTACTACATTACATTAAGAAGAATATGTATATTACTCCAATATATTAGAATATACTGATTGGGTTGTGTCCATGGAGAAATTCTTTATCTTTTTCTTCGCTCTCTTCTTTTTCCCTTCAGCACTTCTCCCTTTCCTTGTACTACTACCTAATAAACAATTCAGTGATAGGTAATCAAATTATGATTGTAAAGCACTTGCTGACTTCCAGCTCCTTCCTTTTCATCTTCTTTTTCCTCAGTTTATTCTGTTAAACACCTTGCTTTGCAGCCCACATCTGATGTTACTACTAAACCACCCAGCAAAGCAAGAGACGCTTTCTTATAATAAGGTTTAAATTCCTATTATTTTTTCTGCCCTCCTATTCCAAAAGGCATGATTAATAGGAATTTTCCTCTTCCTAGAAATTAAAAACATAAAATACCCTGGGGTCCTGATTCTCAGAGGGAATCAATGATCGTATGAGTGAAATTAACAGGAACTATACATACCCATTGCCTCCAACAGAGGAAACCTAGCATACCACTAACTGGAGAACCAGACACCCCAGGTGAAAATATACTTTTGCAAACTGTAATCTAATTAAGTGACTTAGCCAAGGCTCAGGATACACTAATTCAGTTCCGTGTTCTGAGCAGTACACAACATTCCTTCTTATTTATAAACAAGGAAAAACACAGATATTTAAACAAAAAAGGCATATAGCACACCTTCCCCTGCCTTCTTGAACACATTGTAGGATATGGAGAATGAGTTAAAATCCTTATTTGTGAAACTTCATGTACAGATGTACAAAAGGAATGGTCTGTTCACAGCATATAGTGTTTTCAGATCACCTAGTCAAAACAGTGCCAACAAAAATAGTGAGCTTCCAAAATTTCAGTGTTGTTTAGGAGACAAAAGTTGAATGTAAAGAGATATCAATGCTGATGATTCTGCTGTTCTGTGTACGCTTTCAATTCTAATACATACTGCAATGTCTGCCCGCAGTGATGTTAGTTTCATCTTCTCCTGCAGGGCAGTCTGCAGCCCCATCACACACTTTCCCAATTGGAATGCAGTGCCCTGACCCAGGGCAGACCCACTCTCCCGGGTAGCATTCATGGCGACCACTTTCTATGGGAAAGAAAAACAAGAAAAACTGATGAGTATGTTTCAAATAATACTTAGAATTTCTTGCCTAACAGCTTCCCAAAGCATCTCATATCCTTCATTATTCAGTTTCTGGTTCTTGCACACAGCTGGGAAAGACTATAAAAGAAACATCAGCTATACTGCCTTGTCATGCTTTCTTTTACCTTCAAAGGACAATGCAAAGCATACTTGTGCAGACACATGAATCCTTTTAGTTTTCTGTGTTGTTAGAAACAGTAAAACCATTTAGCTTTAGACTAACTGGTGCACCAGAAATGGAACTATAGTTTTGTGGTTTCAAAACACACAAAGGCTGTCTGGATAAAGAGAATAATGCTGATCATAGAAAAGGTCAATGAAAGAGAAAAAAGCCCACACCTTCATTCTTTAGAATTTCTGTTTCTTGCATGACAAATCTTGGCAATAACTGAGTTATTTCAATTTCAACCAACTGATTTTGGTTATTAGGACCCTCAGGTCTCTTAATAGATGACCTGAAAAATCTCCACAGGAAAAAAAACAAAATATGTAGGAGAAGATGTAAAAGAAAAAAAGATGTTGCTATATGCTAAACTTAATCTGCACCATATTCAGTGTCACAGCAATAACTCTCACACACACAACAATAAAAAATATTGCATAAGTAAAAAAAAAAAAGCAAAGATGGAATTCTAAGGCTTTCACACAATTAAAATGGATTCAGAACATCCTGATTGGTCAAAATTTCATAGAAATAGCTTAGTGAAGTCTTCCTCTGAAAATGTCATCATTAGAAGTTAGCATTAGTATATACCGCATCCTCTTTCATCTTCATTATCTTCACAATCATCATCTCCATCACATATCCAGCTCTGATGAATACAACGGCCACTTGGGCAAGTGAAGAAGTTGCCTTTGCAAGTTGCGTAATCTAAGAAAATATACATGAAAAAATCAAACTACTCTAAGTAACTAAAAGGTTAGAAATAGTAATATTGTCTCATAGATGAACAGTCATTTATAATCTCTCCTGAAAAACTGAGCCAGTTCCATATCTTGTATATATTGTAAATACTGCTGGTTTGCTCTGGGTTTAGGTATGAACTTTATTTTAGAATACTCTGGTTCTTTACAGCAATGAAAGGGAAGTCTAAATTTCTTAATTAATTGTGCAACTAGATGCAGACCACCTTATTAACAAGGTTCCTGAAGGTGGACGTGACAAGGAGATGATACTCAAGCCACTAGGAGGTAAAATATTTGTATGCCTTGTACTCAGAGAAACAGAGTAAAAAAAAAAAAAAAAAAAAAAAAAAAAGAAGAAAAAAAAACCAAATAATGACCCTTTATGTCAAAGCCTTCCATGGCTGGGAAGCATTCCCTAACAGTTCAGAAACATTTGTGGGTCCTCCAAAGCACAGGCATTGCCAAAGACATAAAAGAGAATATTTGGGGGACAGGAGGTGGAATCATACTGATGTGAGGTCTTTGGTAGGATAGAGCAACTAAATGGCAACGTGTGGCCTTCCTGCAGTGCAGAATATAAAACTAACTTGGATCCTATAATCAGCAGGGGACGTTTTTAAATGTATGGCTCACACAAGTGATAATTCTACAGCCATGATTCTGGCTGGAGATGCAATACTTTGGGATACCCTGATCGTGATGAAAAGACTAGAGCGAGGAACAGTCAAAGACCTTATGTGAACATCTAAAGTACAATTATCTGTACAGTTATCTGTCTGTAAAGTTGTACCTTACAGTCACTGGGAATAATTCTAGAAGATCCATTCCATCTATCAGAAAACAGAAATGCAAAAAAAAGCCAAACAAATTTGGACAGAAAACAATAGCATGCTGTATCTGAGATTTCAGAGTGAAGGAATTACCTTTCGGTCATGCTGAAATGAAGAAAATGAGAACAACATGAAGAAGTGGAACCATATGTGTTAAGAAGCAAACTGTCACTGAATCCAGCAAATTCAAATAGTAGCCACACACCCAGGCACTTAGCAGCAAAGACAACCTGAAAAAAGTCTGTCAAAGTAGCACTGCAATTTTCATCTTTCCATACAAAAAAGTCCTTGTAGAACAGAGGCTAGCTTTTGATGGTTGCAGAGCCAAGCAATCTACTTCCTGTTATCTGCTTGAACCAGTTCTTAGTAAAATAATTAAAGAAAGTGGAGGAAAAAAATGCAAAAACATCATACTGCAAGAGTTTTCATCACTCCTATCTCCACAGTCATCATCATGGTCACAGATGAAGCCTCGTGGGATGCATTCTCCATTAGCACACTGAAACTGCGTACTGGTACATCCATGTGCTGAAAGAGATTTTAGCACAGAAAGACATACAGAAAATCTGTCAGAAAACTATAATTTTTAACTTTAAAAGAGGGTCTATAAAGCATATTTATTTGGGATCACTCTGCATGTGGTACTTACTACAATTAGCTTCATCAGAAGAATCTCTGCAATCAACTTTGCCATCACATCGCTGGCTTGCATTAAAACATGCTCCATTTGCACATGATAACTGTTCACATCTTGGGTAGTCTACAATAAGAAATCCTTCAGTATTAGCATGAACGTTAGACTATAGAACATAATGAGTCATATATATCCAGTATCAACAGAGTATCTTGATTTATAAGAAAACAAAAAAGGAATACAAAACTTCCTATACTACTACTGACAAACAATCCGTTTATCCAGTATACTGTCTCCTCTAAAAGATACTTAAGAATATCCTCTAGACAGATGCTACAAAATCTCACAAGAAACAAGGGAAAAATCAGATGCTCTTCCACACCGCAAAAAGATTTGCAACCCAAACACTTTATCGTATGATAGAAAACAATGCAACACCAAAGGAAAGCAAGCAGTGAACACTTATTTACTTGTACCTCAGTTTTACACTTTATTGATTTTAATAAAAGTGATTACGTAGAAAGGGAGTTCCTGAAATTTACAGTTCCTAGATCCTCTTAGAATGTCTTGAGTTCTCAAACTCAGAGACTTCAGGTTTTTATGGTTTTGTTTTAATTAAGCCAAGGATGTTAAAATTCCAAATCCATGATCAACTTTAGGACCTCTGATTCTTACTACTTGTTTCCCCTTCCCAAAACAAAAAAGATTCTGCAGAATGAATGATTTTTCAGTTTCTGTCTGTTTTACTTACATAGATGACCTGCAAGCCAACACAAGAGAGTTTTTCAAACAATGTAAAACCAACTCTGAAGATACTTATGCATACAAGCAGTCAGTGAGTTCAGTGGAACTATCCAACAAATTAAGTATGTGCACATGCTGGAGTTGAGCAGAAGACTATGAGCTTAGTTTAGCTCATCGCCGTGTAGGTAAAAGTTACTTATTTCAGGCAAATGGTAAGCACGAAAGCAAACAATTGCTATTTTTAGAAGTGAGATTTATTGAACCTTTACCTCTATACAGAAATATGGGTAGACAAATGAACTCAAGAAACAGAATAGCTAAATTCCATTTTGCACCTTTTAGATTTTCGGTTTGAATCCTTATCCCATTTTACTTCCATATAAGTTAATAAAACAGAGCAGGCTCTCACTTAGGCACATTTTCATTCATACTTTTGAAATTCAAAACATGGATTATAAAATTACTCAAGGAAAACTCAGAAAAGTTGCAGTTTTTCCAGACAGAGGCAAACTGTTTTGCTTGCTTCTGCTGTTCTATATATCATCACTTTCCCACTAAACTTCAATGACCTATGGAATAGGCTTACATGATTTTAACTGTTGAGCGCATAAACAGCTGTGTTGACATCCACTACAAGTCTAGCCAGACTATCTCCCTGACTGATTCATTTACATTTCATTCATTTTCACTGCAATTAATATATGTCCACAACTGGCAGGTAGGAAGAGTATGTGCCTAATCAGAGAATGGTAGTTGCAGATTACCAGGGTTCCAGCTACAACATTCCTACGTCTGGCCTTCTGGTGCTACTTCCCAGACTTTCCATTCCAAAAGCCTGCACTGACAATGCCAACACATGCCCTAAACTTGATTAGCATCCTTTAGCCCCACTTCTCAATCAGACAAACTCCCTTCTGACATAGACATCTCATCCATTTCTTGCTTGGGTTAGGCTTATGAACAACTCATAAAGCTTTGGAAACAACATGGATTCCGAAGTCTTAACTCTGCCTACAAAAAGAAAGGCAGGCCTGATCTGGGGCTACGTTTTATGCTTACTGTGGAATCAATGCTTCTTCCCTATGGCAGTACAAGCATACTGTAAGTATTAAGGGGCACATATAAGAAAAAGGTATTTGTTTTGTACCTGCACTGAAGTGGGAAAGATTTTAAGGGGATTTATAATGGACAGTTTTGTAATTTTCATCATCTTTCTTCATATCACACAGAAATACGTCCAGTGATGTTCTAAACTGTTTCCAATGGACTGACTGTCAAACAAATAGGAAGCTGAACCCATTGCCTTGCACTGCTTGTTTCTTCAAGAATGCCCAGGCAAACTAACGACCTAGACAGTAATAAGATTTTTCTCAAGCTCTTATTAAACTCCCTTCAAAGAAGGGAGACTTTGTCAGAGTTTTTTCTCCTGCAGCAAGCCTGGAGAAGACCTCAGCCTGGAAAAATCTTTATTGTGTATAAATGCAAATCATTATAAAAATATGAAGCAGAGCAATAAGTAAAGGCGTTCTGAAGACACTTCAAAATACACATTCTGACTACACTGGTGGTTTACTAGAATGTGAACAAATACTTCTTTTTCCTTATTTTCTTTTCAAATCTGCTTGGTGTACAGATTCTTTATTTTAATTGTAGTTGCAGAAGCAAGAACATTCTTTGAAAAGCCCGGTGGAAATTAATTTAACTTTTAAACTCTGTACAGGTAATCCCATTCCCAATGCCTGTCTAAAGACCAAGCTTAGTAAATTATAGTTCTGATCACAGCTTTCTCACTGATCTGAAATATTTTTTACTGCATTGTGCATTGTACATTATACTCTTTGTACCTTAGAGCATATTATTTTAATAAAATGGGTTTAATTATTTGGGGCATTAAGAACTAATCCTCATGAATAATGGCAAAGCTGTGAGTTACACCAAAGGCTGTAGCCAACGCACTGCAGGCTTCAGGAGCACCTGTGCCATCAGGACAGTTCCACAGGACCTGGGATAGCCATCCACACTTTTGTGGGAGGAGAAGTAGCAAAGATACAAAAATCAAGCAAGAAATGCTGGCTTCTGTGAGGGCCAACCACTGTGCTATGCTTTGCAACAGCTTCTAGCTAAGGCCCCTGTGTAAATCACACAGAAAATGCACCTCTGGCATTGTTTGTGGTGGACCCTGTCGTTGAGAGAATGAAGGAAGCCAAAACAAAAGTTCCTAACAATACTAGGATATATGAAAATAAGGAGTGCCTGTCCTTGCAGCTGCAAAAAAACAGGACTTAAACTCCCTTTCTTCCTCTTCAAAATTTAGAAAACATTAGCAATGAGTGAGCTGAGTTCTTCTACTCTCTTTCAGCAAATGGAAAGTTCTGAATAGGAAAAGAAAAATCTGGACCTTGGCAGTGGGGAAGGTAGGAATGGGATGAACCCCCTAAACTGGAAGGACTATACAATCTAGCTTTCTCCAGCAAAGAAAGTCTGGGAAGTGCGTATCATGACATTTTGAATTTAAGTGGGAAGGTCTTATATTAGTCACTGCATTTGAGGCTTGCACAATAGACATTTCCTAGCTTTTATTTGACTGTCTTTTTTTAAAACTAAGATTTCTGTGTACACATCTGATCCCAGAGCAATGCATTTGGATATAAAACCCCATAGCTATGCAAAAACTGATACTGATCAGAGAAGCTGGTCGTACTGTTTGTGTTCTGGGGGGCACATGGAAAGTGTCAGCACTGTGTGAGTGACCTGCAACTATGCAAAAACTGAAGAAAGCAGTTCCAGGGACTCGGACATGTTATTTTTTTCTAAGTCAGTGACAGATGGATTGGAAAGAGCTAAAAAGGAAGGATAAGGTTCTGAGTTAAAAAGGATGACAAGGTAGGTATTTTGCGTCTAAGGAGGTCTGAGAATACAGCTGTACAAAAGGAGAGAGTGAAAGGAGATAGTATAAGACTGAACATGGGATTAGGAGAGAAAAGTGAAGGGACAGAAAAATACACTGTTTTCTTTCACCTTGCTTTTAATTGTGAAGAGCCTCCAACATGAACATTGTTTCCTTTATCTTTTCCTCCCAAGAACTTTTGGCTAATTACAGAAAACTGAAAAGTAGAGATCTTTTCCTAGTGATCGCAGTTCCTAGAAGATAACATGAGCTTTGTGAAAACAGGGAAATCCAGCTTCCTTCATTCCAGCTCTCAGGAAGAAAGGGCTCTTCTTTCTGTCTCCTTCCTCTAAGACATATCTTTTCCTTAGTCAGAATACTTCTCCACAATCTGTCTCCCCATGGTGTGCCAGCACTTCAGTTGCAAGATACGAACAACTGGCAAACGCCAGCACAAATGACAGATGAGGTACCTTGCTCTTTGATAACCCACAAGCTGTTTTGGGGCAACAGTTGCAAGCACATTTAAATGGCATGTTTCAGTGCACACACGTGGAAGTTGCCTAAAAGCCATGTCACAGGAATTGCTAAACCTACATTATTTTGGTCGCTGCCTGACACTTTTGTTCTGCAAGCTGCAAATAAATCCATACAAAATCAGTAACAGGAAACAGTTGCAACTGGTCTTTGATTCAGGAAACACTGATTTCTGTCACACAATCAGGAAGTGTAACCTTCTGTAACCCTAACCCATGTTACAGAAGGAGGAGAAAGATTAAAAAAAGGGGGTAATTTCATACTTCCAAATGTCATTCTTTTATTGCAGCAACATATCAAAACATTTTACAAAATATAATTAATTCAAACCCTTTGACTCACTGGCATGAGTCACCACCTCACAGTGGGCAAATCAATCAGAGGCACCAGGAGAAGGACCTACCCCAAGCCCAAAAGTCCTATGAGCTAATGATATCAGGTAGTGTTCATAGCAGAGATGCTTTGAGAGCTGGCAGGCTGACCAGACCCTCATTCCTGGCCTTAGTTCCTGATTTTGATGCCTACCACTCCAGTCTTTGGCTGCCTTCCTTACCTTGCTCCAGTTTTGCTTCTTCCCTGTCCCAAACTCTCCCTGGTGGAGATACTTCCTTCAGCCTGAACTTCTGCCTTCTCCTGTAGCTGTTTCACGTATTTGTCCAACATCAAGAACATTAGCCTCTGACCATGGCCCTTTTCTTCCTTCTTGGACTACATCCCTTATGATCTTTTCTGTTCTTGATCTTGTTCAACTTTCACCCTGATCTCCGTAAATTCATCCCAGACATGGCTGCCCATTTCCTGGCCACAACAGCTATTTAGTGTAGCAAGCAAGAGGCAGGATATTAACAGGTTAGGCCGTTGACCCATGGCAGCAACTCAACATCAAAACTAGAATAAAAAAATCCAGAGTTTCTAGGCCTGCGCTCAGCCCATCAGCCTAAAACAACACGTCTTTAAAATACTTCCCCTTTCTCCCTCATGGCCTCAGTGCAGTGCTCAGCTGCCAGAGCTGTATCCAGGAAGGTTATTCTGTCAGTCACAGCAAAGTAAAATGGGCATGGCTGGGATTTTCATTTTTCAACTATGAAGCTGAGGCTGGAGAGAGAATTCTACCTTTAATTAAAAGAAATAAAGTATATAACACAGAAAAGCAACACCAGTATTGGCTGCTTACTCCCAAAAAGTATTTGTTACCCCAATAGTCTGCCATTTCATTCTGCATTTCTAAAGTTTTAAAATGAAAGTATTTTCTAGCTGCTGACTACTTAAAAAGCTGGAAAAAACAACCTGATAAATATATATTTAAAGAAAATAAAACCCCACGATTTTATGAAATTAAAACAGCTTCAATGCACTAATTATATGACCTGTAGCCAAAACATTGTTCTGATGTTTATCTTAGCCTCTGCATGGGTAGTTTTCCCTTGGCGTTAATCCCATTAGCAGTAAAATGGACTAAGGCTTTGAATTCCTTTGTTCAGTTTTTTTACATGTTTAATTGCTGAGTTACTTCATATTGGTGACATTTTGCATTTGACTAGTTTCTTAAATAATGTAACTTATTCAGCAACAGAACTTTATCTTCTTTATAATCTAAATCTGCTTTCAGACAGAGCAGTGAGTGCAAGGCATAAGTAAATGGACATAAGTCTGCATTTGGTTATATTTCGTGAAATAACAGAATCAATTCTAAATAGCCTTTTTTCTTTCATTGTTCATGGATGTTTCATTTTTATTTATGAAACCTTTTAGTGTAAATTAAATAAGAGGAAAATAATGACCAAGGGAAAGGCCAAAATAGTGATATCCCCCTTATATTTGTTTATATCAGACAGTGTGGAAAAGGAAATGGATGAAACGGTAGGAAAAATAAATATTCAAAGCAAGTATTAGAATCTGCTTCAAAACAGTAAAATCTAACACACTAATCCCTAGTGTATAGTTAATCATAAAATCACCAAATTATTAATTTTATCTTATGGCTTCTGTTTAAAGTTCCAGACCTTGCACAGACAGAGGGGCAATAAAATTAAGCAGCATTTCTGGAAGGCTGTTGTCATTACATTCTTCCTGATTCTCTTGTCTTCAGCACCATCACATTTCTTTAAACTAGTCCAACGCTCCTACTTTCAGTGTTCCAAGTCACAGTCATTCTTCTGTCTGAGTGGGACTGTCAACACATATTCTAATAAACCAGAGTAGAGGCTGTTGAATGATATGAGGCAGTCCCTCTCCCTGGGGCTAAATATGCTGCCTTCACAACAGTCACGGAGCCTACTGGCAGATGCAGCAATGACTGGGTTTCCCACACAGCAGTAGAGCGCTACTATTAAGGTATCTAGAGGCCCCTTTCCAAAGTGCCTTTTTAATTTACTTAGCTGAGAATGTTAAACATGAAATAAAATGTGCACCTCAATTTTCAAACACCACAGCAGCTTCTAGTCTGAAGAAAGAATTGTGAGTGTTGTCTTTAGGACTCCACTCTCAGTCTGCCACAGATTTACTGCATTATAACGACCACAGCATTTCATCTGGCTGTTCCACACTGTATTCAATGACTACTCACAGATTTCTCAGAGGTGCTGAGCGGTTCCTCTTTTTTAATTCACAGATAATGCATTTTTTAAATAAATATCTTTTCCTCAGGATTTTTTTTTAATGTGTCATAGATTTGCTAAATTACCAATCTCTTTCCTTCCTCTAAACTTTAAGAGAAAAAATGCCAACCTACAGAAGATATTCTTCCAGCAATGATATGGGGTACGTTGGATCTTGGCTTTTAGCCATTTGTGTTGGCGACTTCAGAATTGGCTGTGGGTCTATCACATGGGCATGTGCATATGCCCTTTTTTCCTCTAAGCATAGCCATTAACAACATTTTATTTCTTACTTCTTTATTCATTCCTTAGCATCTCAGCTTCTTCCCTCACATCCTGCCCCAGGTCTAGTTCTGAGCAAAGTTTACAGCTATGTCTTTTTCCAAAAGCACACTAACAGCTGGAATAGCAGCTCATATGTTAGCTGTCACTCACGATGTGTAGAGCTTTTCCTTAATACTAACAATGAACAGACATGCTGTTACACACTGTTGTGTAGTCCTTAGGCAAAAACATCTCTGAAAAATGTGGCCTCTATTCTGTGGCCAGTGGTCCTTTCCATCAGTACTCAACCTAGGCTAGGATCTAGGGAGGCTGTCACCAGACAGTCAGGCAGCCTCAACTCTGGGGAATTTAGACTGAAAAAACTTACTTCATCTGCATTTTGTTGGCATAATATAAACAGCTTATCTGAATACAATATGACCCAATACCGCTTCGTCTCCACAGGAAACTGCCATCTAGAATACAAATGCTTTTGAAAGGGTCAAAGTCCCTCAAAGAAGTGATTTGGTGTCAAATTCTGCTTTTCTATACAGGTTATAGTTATTACTGATTTCATAAGAAGTATGCAAAAAGAATATGAAAAATTTGGCAAAGTTAGCTCTGAGTCTCCCAAGGCTTTAAGCCATTTAAACATGGTTGCTTTTTTCCAATGCAGTATTAATTATCTTTCAGACAATGACAAACAAGAAGCCCTGATCCTATGGTAGCAGTCTGCATTTGAGTTCTGCAATAATGGATCTGTATCAGAGTATCAGCTCTAATACACAAAAGAATCTGAAATTAAACTCTCGTGACAAGAAGCATATTGTGGTCAACCTGTCCATCATCGAGCCCTTCAATCTTACAAATTTATTAAAATGCCACAGAGAGATGAGATGAAACCAGATCTAGTGCTAAGAGTGAAGACTCACGGCAGACTCTTTCATCTGTTCCATCAGTGCAGTCCTTTACTCGATCACACCAGTATGCACTCGGGATACACTGTCCATTTGAACATGTGAACTGCTGACTTGAGCATGTCCTTCCCGCTGCAAGAAACAGGCACTCCATCAGTCTTTTCCATTAACCAAGATTTTTCATGCAGAAGAATATTTTCCCTCTTCCTCTTTAACTACTCAATCTTTCTCACAAATATTAGCATAAGACTTTCTCCTCCTGTACCTTTGTGTGCTCACGGAGATTAAAGAACACTTGACAAGCACATGGCAGATAACGTAGCTCTATGAGGCCTTCTGTAGCCTGCAAGGTCACTGCTTTTCTCCACTGAAGGGGTTGACCTCTAGGTTAAAAATTACCTCCCTATAATTGTTCTGCCTAAAAGATTAAATTGCCAGTTCTCACTGTTTTAAAGTTTTCTCTGTTATTTTGTTTACTGGGTCCAAATCTGTCAGTAACTGTAAGTTATTTGGTCAACCAGAATGCCACAATGTAAACACAGCAGAGCTGCTTTCTAATAGAGCCAGGGCCTCAACAGTCAGGAATATTTTTACATGCATAACTAATAGAGGATCAAGAATGATTATGTCTCTTCTTGGGACAGCTACATCATTGAAAAGCAACACAAAACTGTGCAATTCCACTTTGATTCCACTACAGCTAAATTAAACTCCGTTCTTTTTAGGCAAATTAATTGAATCTGTGAAGATATAGCTGAAGGGTGAAATTACTGCTAACTTTTCCTCCCTTCTGCCACCTGCACATTTGTTTCTTTCAAACTCATGCTATATCTCAACACCATGCCAGTCTATACACTGGCATCTGGTCTACTGCTTTACAGGGGTTCTCTATTCCTTCTTCTGTCAGCAGTGTTCCCAACGTAAGATCAGCTACTTGGGATACTACTGTAATGAGGAAAAATAAAAGCAAGACAGTAAAGTAAAAAAAATTTGTTTTAATTCTGCATGTGTGATATTCAGACCTGTCAGCCATTTTTCTCAAGAAAAATTTTTAATGTTTCAAGGAGGAAAAGCTCCTCCAGGATTCCCAAGCACAGAGGTAAAAAGTCCCTTTAGAAGAACAAGGACAAATACCAGAGGATGGCTCAAAAACAGCCAGCACAGCACCACTGTATAGTTACTAACACTCATGATTAACCCATACATGCAGAACAATGTTACAGTGACCCAGTTCAAAAGTCAACTCAGCTGTTGCTCATTTTGCATTTTGTATCTACAGATTCATGAGTTAAAACATAACCAGCAGTTGTGCTGCCATCTTCTCAGAGGAAGAGGGGAGCAAAAGGAAGTTAACCTTCGTTCCAGTTTTTCCATCCTCAGTGGGAACAAGTATCAAGATATAAAAGCACAAACCAAGTCTGTGAGCAAAATCCTTCCAAAACTTAAACCTGTGAACCTCCCCAGAATCAAGGGAGTTAGTGAGTAGCTCCAGAGCTGTTCAGTTTAAAGAATGTATCCAAAAATTATACACAGATTCAAAAAGAAAACAAATTAATCTTATCCTCATCATTTAAACAGGAAATTGGTTCTTTAGAACACTACAACACTTGTTCTTCCCGTCTTAAGCAATAATGCAGAGAATGTAAATTGGTGCAATAATCATCTCAGTTCTCTGTTCATCACTTCAGCATGTACTTAACTGTATGTAGCCCTTAAACTGCTTAGTCACAAAATTCAAAAATCAGAGTAACTTACTTTATTATTATCAGTATTTATATTGCTATCAATACTGGAAAAAGAGTGAGCCTACAGCTATGGCAGTTAGGCTGCTAAATGATTCCTTTGCTCTAAAATATACAGAGAACATCAAACACTTTAGTTTAAAACAGCAATTCAAACATGATTAATAAACTGTTTAGCATATAAAAGTGAAATACCAATAGGAATTATTTCCTAAATTTAAGATGCCCAAATGATAATGAAAGACTAGACTTTCACCTCATACCAAGACTTTTGGTATTCCTCCTATCTGAATATGAGAAAGAATGGCTCTGATAATTTTAAATAATAACGCCATTAAATAGCATCACTGAACACAGTACAAGGATCTTTAGCAATGTTTACTTCAACTGACTGATAATTCCTCCTTTTTTACATACACATAAATTTCAAAATTTTCTAGAAAGAAATGAACTTTCTTTTTTAATAATTCTGAGATGCCAGTGTGAATTTTGTTATGCAATGAATAACGCAGCTTTTTCAGTGACTGAGACAGTGTTTGGACATCAGAGTATTATGTATATTTCACCATTTTGGGAACCACTAAATTTTGTGTCAACTATAAAACTAATAAGCACTGTATATTTTTCTCCTTTTTTTCTCTTTTTAATCAACTGAACATCAGTCATTTTCAGATTTCAAGACCTGGAGTTGTCTTTTTGGACATATTTTCTGTATTTTATCTATTTCAGATTATTTCACTTCTAGAAACTGTTTTAGAGAGACTCTTCTGGTAAAAGCTGTACTTACAGCAGATTTGTTTCTGTATATGTTCTCAATACACTGCTAGTGAATTACCTTATTTCACAAAGCTGGTATAACACCAGAACTTAAATACTTACGACATTGCTGATGCTCGTCTGAGCCATCTTCACAGTCTTCCTCATCATCACAGACCCATGACTGTGGGATACATTCACCATCAGTCTGACACTGAAACTGATTTCCCTCACAGGTAGGTTGTGCTAGTGTAAGCAATGAAAAAAAATTGTCATTTCACAGACATCTGGGAAAGCCCTTTCAAAGAAAACAATTAAATAAGGGAAAAGAAAACTCAAGGTTCAAGTAGCAATTGACTGTGACTTCCACTAAACACATGAAGCATTTGACAAACCAAAGAAAATAGACAGAGCAGGGAGGGGAAAGTTGGCCAGCAGAAGGATGCTCAAAGGCAAAATTTAGTTTAGTGAACTCCTGCATATGAATCTTGAGTTTTGTATCCTCCCCTGGAGACACAGGCTCCTCTAGAAGGCAGATCACAGAAAAAGCTTAAGGCTCTGAACTGCCCTCTGGCAGAGGCTTTTTTTTTTTCACTTATACATGGAGCCCCGCTAGCTTCCCTAGTCTCACAGGGGTCTGTTCAACTGCTCTTACTCCACCTCAGGTGCTTTATCTCTGGTAGGAAGGTGGTCTTTCAAAAAGACCTCATGACTCTTCTCTCTGAATTCTTGAGGAAAAAGTGAGGGTCTGGTCGGAACAATCTGACTGTTGTTGTCCCAGCTCTGAATGTTTCAAATAGCCAAACATCAGGGAGCCATTAGAGAGAAAGATCAAAATAAATGTTTGAAACTGTGTTACAGCTTACTCCGTCCCTAGTTAATACTCCTGGGAAGAATCACTAGCCCAACACAGTCCAGTAGACAGGACTCTGGTCTTAACCCTCTTTCTTCTCAGGATCATGTTTTTGCAGTACTGCAAAGTCAACTAGAAACCCTTTGTGCTCATGGGACAATATGCAAGCACAACTACCAATGTAAACAAAGCAACAAGGGAGAAAATTAAATCACTTTGTAGATTTAGAGTTGAGAAGTACAAAATTACATTAGACGTACAGTAATTAGAGGGATAAAAATTGATCAGATATTACAGGCAATGCACTTCATGCATACTTTTTTTCGATTCCTGTTTTAAGAACCAAAGAATAATCTTGTAATATAATTTTAACCTTAGGCCAATTTTAAACAGTTTAAAACTATCTTCCTAGACACTTATGTGCCCCCCTACCTAAAGCACATTAACATATTGTTTTTAAAACCACAATTAACTGAAAAAACCTCAAAAGTTTAATTTTCATCTTCCTAATTCGTCACATGTATGAAAATGAGAACAACTCAACTTCATGCTTATAACTACGACAAATGTAGTAAGTGGCAGGGGTTTTTTTTTTTATCCTTCACAAAGTCAACGTGAATTTTACCCACTCCTTGATCAAAGCCCAACCACTTCTTTCCAGTTGCAGTTCAGAACTAAGCTGAAATAGCAAGCTATAGGACAACACCATTTTGTTTGCCAGTTTAAGGCATTCTTCATCCAGAACTGCACTGGTTTTTGGAGCTAACTAAAGTGCTAAGCAACAAATCAGACTGCCAAGCTGTGTGAATGACCTCCAATTATTATATGGGTCAAGCAGCAAAGAAACAATCCAGTGTGAAAAGAACCATCATAAATTAGTCTTTCTCACTTCCCATCAGCTGAGGGGCAAAAAAACTCGCCTAACCTGTAAGTGGGCTGATAACTGCCCCAGCCCACAAGACCTCAAAGAACACTAGAACTAAAAAGGTAAAATACAGGCGAGTTCCTGAAAACAGACTGTGTGTGGAGGGAATTTTTTCATTTTCACAACTTTTTAACATGCAACTTGAGAGAATCTTTGTGCATTGATATTACAGCCTATCTGAATGCAATTGTTTTCCCTGAGCTGCTGGCACTGAAGATAACATGACCAACTCTAGACAACCAACCAAGACTCTGCTTAAGGTGCAGTAGGTACAGCTTGTTGTCTAGGGCCTGAAAGATCCAAAGATTTGGGGCTCAAGTGATGTTTGTGGTAGCTGTATGTACATCCAATATTCAGGATTACTGCAGTAACAGAATACAATACATTTCTGTATCTACTTAGAAAATTAGTCATCAAATGAAATGGCATTATTGGACACTCAGAAGACTAAATCATGTTAGAATTTGAGCACTACTTGATTTTCTGAGTACCCAAAGCCAATGATTCAAGGAATATGCTCTTAAGCAGATTCTGCAGTCATATCAAGACAACTAGGAGTTTTCTCCAATTCCAATATTCATTCTTGTACCACAGGTACAGTTGAGCACATTGGGATCTCAGTATTTTTATATTACAAAAAAGTTGCTCTATAGTTGTTTCACTTACGACAACCAGCTTCATCTGTATCATCTGAGCAGTCTCTAGCCCCATCACACCTCCAGTCTCCAGGAATACAGCGACCATTTCCACAGCGAAACTGCCCCCGCTCACATCCTGTGGTAAAGGAGAGTAACAAGCAGTTTAGCAGTACCAGCACATGAAAACAGACAGTGGGGTGCATTCCTGTGAAACAACTGTAATCTATCCATCACCTTATGGCATGGAAAAGAGAGAAAATAATATTACGACAATACAAAAATGTAAGTAAGTATATATATAAAAAAGATCTCTACACACCCAGTCAACCAAAAAAAGAAAAGAACCAGCTCTAAATCTTACAAGGACATTTACCAATTAAATTGCTAGAAAATTCCCATAATTTTAATATTTGTATATTATACAAACAAACAAAAAAAGGAAAAATAACCCAGACAAGTCTCAGAGGAGCACTACACTACAGAAACCTATTTAGCAGGAATGTATCAATTTTAAATTCACAAGCAGTATAGACTTAAATAAAGGTGGAGCATCATTTTCCACATTATTTCTAAGGGCTAAATGTGCTTAATATTAGTCCTCCCCAGAGTCTCTGAGGACTAATAATAATAATAATCATCATCATCATCCCCTTAGCTGATGTGAAAATCTTGTTTCAGCAGTGACTGCTTGAAAGTACAGAAAGACCTGTTTTGTTTTGTTTTTTCATAATGCCCTAATATTTAAAATCTTTCCTCTGAAGTACAGGAAAGCATGTCTTCGGTCAACATTTGAATAGCAAATAATTTTAAAAGAAAAGCTTTCGGACATTTATGGCTGATCAAAAGCTATCCTGCTGTCATTCCTTCCTGCTTGACCTACTAAGGATTAAGACCTGATAAAGAAGCATTCATTCCCAGGTGTAAATGCAGCTGGATCAGGCCTTTGTTAGAGTCAACTAATGAAATCTCCAGTCCCATAGGAAAGAGAAAATGCTCTGTTTATGGCCTTTCATTGTGACTACAGCCTCATAAAAAGGGAGTGAACAGTTTTATAGGACCCCAAAACAATGAGCTACAACATAATTAGGTTCAACAGAGCTCTGCTTCATTTTAATCTGTTGTCAGCACCTCAGAGAAGGGAACACTGAAAAAACCTAAGGCGGTAGCAAAGCCCAACTCTGAAGAAAAAAAAAATCCTGTTTCCTGATTTAATTAATAGCCATATGGTAAAACTACAGCTTTCAATTATTCTGAGTGATTTGTCCAGCAAAGATAACCTCAGTATACATAAAGCACAACCACCTACTTTTTGAATTCATGATGACATAAATAACATGCTACCCTAACTTTCATGTAAAACCAGGCATATCAACACTGTCACATAAACACAGTTAAGTGATGTATTCCTAAGGGATATAGGCAAGCTACTTTATGCAAGGAATGTTCAAATCTGATTGTCTGGTAGTGACATCCTGATTTATAATGTATCCTGCAAATGGTCAAAAATTTCACTTGGATAAATGGTGGTACGGAGTGGTACAGGAGTATGTTCACCCAAATACCTTCTATAGACTAATGCATGATGGTGGTTGGTGGTGCAGGTCTGGGGTTGGTGGTGCAGGTCTCTTATCAACTACCTTTAAAACACAACAACCTCCCTTGCAAAAATGCCCTGAAGGAATGTACAAGTTCACTCTGGAATCCCAGGCCCTCTTGCTGAATTTTGCCCTACAAAGCAACATTTCCATATGAGATCAGCACTTAAAGCTCTAATAAACACAACACATAAACCATGATTTATCAATTGGAATTACTATGCAAAGCAAATACTAAATCTGCTTGTATATTTAGTATATTATTGCTATTCAAAACCACTGGAGTATTCATAAACACTTACTTAAAAAGTTACAGTACAGAATTAAATCTACATCCACACAATTAATACATCTAATGAAAAAGATGCTTATAAACAAGCAATATGAGCAATTTGTATATTATTTCTAAACAATAACTAGACAAAATTTCAAGAACTATGCACAACATTGCTAATTTATTTTGCCTATCTTAAGTTACTATAGTTAAACATACCCTTATAGTGATAAAAATGAGGAGATAACACTGATAAACTTTTTAGAAAGCATTATAAACATAGCAGCCTTTGTACAGTATGAGAAATGGTAACTGAATATTAAAAGAAAACCTGCAAATCACGCACTTCTACACTCTGTAATACCTTGCAGAATTATAGTTTAAGTTGCTCACACCTACATACAGTAAGCTCTGTATCAATATTTGTTTAACAATTCTTCAGCAGATCTGTTATAATTCATTTAGTTACGGCATCAGGCTTTTCAAATGTTATCTTCCACGCTTACTTATAACTGAAGGCAAAGGGCTCTGAAACACCTATTAAAAAATACGAAAGATTGATACTTCACTTAATCACTGTTTTATATTATCTTTAGAACAAAGAAAATTACATAGCAGATAATGATGTTAATTCATTAAAAAGACAATCTTTGAAAATAAGGAATATGAAAGAAGTAAAAGTAATCTGCAGTATCAAGGGCACTTCTCACCAGGGTTCTAAAAACCTTGTGTTTCAGCTGTGAACAAAAACAACTCCAACTTTGATAAAGGAGAAAGTAATCAGGGGAAAAATGCGTAATTACAAAATTACCCGTACGAATACCCAGGAGAAATATCCAGAATGAAAGAAAAAATACCCATGTCAGCAGTAACCAAGTTTGTTACTATAGATAACTACAGAGACCGTTTTCTCAAAACTAAACTGTACATACTCTGCTGAAAACAAGTACTGGGAACTTACGAGATGTGTATAATTGTGATCTAGTTACTATGAATTTGGTTATACATTTTAAACAGTATTAATTTAAGTAAAAATGTTGTAGGCATTACTCACACTGACAAGTAATGATCCACACAGGAAGCATATGGAGTCCAAAAGGGCTATTTCTACTGGTATATGCTATGCAATGTGAGCCTGCAGCACCTGGGTTTCAGCAAGAGTGGGGACTATCAGAAGACAAGGAGTATCCGCTTGTTTACTGCCATTATTTGAAGCTTCGATTCACCAAATGATTAGTCATTAGTAATTTTATGGAAGGTTTTGCTTTCAATAGGAGATTTTTTTTTTTAAATGGCAAGGCAGCTCATGAATCAGTCAGACATTGCCAAAAATTAATACTAACGAGCTAATTTCCATAGAAATTCTGATTTACTCTGACAGACACTGATAAAACCAGACACCTCTTTCAGGCAAACGGAATCCTGTTAGCAGGATTCCTGGAGGAAATAACCACCGAGTTTAAAAACAAGCAGTAAAACAATTAGTCTTCACTGTCGTGCTTAAAATTTGCTAATAGAAAAGAATCTAGGTGACTTTTGAAAGTCCAAAATTCAGAAATGATTGAATTTTGTTTCTTGCTCTACTTTTACTATAATTCAGACTTAGTCTTCTGACTGTGATTAAAGGACTACTAAAATATGGACTAAAAAAATGCACGGCAGACACTATGAGTCACACCAGAACATATATAAGGAAGAACCTCTGGGCATTTACAAAAATAATTTTGAAAGATAAGAACCATTTCAACTGCTCAATATTCAGGAAAGCACCATGGAAAAAACAAATATATGATATAATCTTTAATATAAACCAGTCTAGTACTGAAAAATGCAAACCAAAGATCAGAACCATCACTGGGAAAATATAGGCCAAAGCACTATTTCTAAACTTCCTGCTATACTTAACTGTCTTTGGGCTTTATGCTAACTTTGTTGCTAGACTTTACGTAGCTCTCTGTGTCTAGGATTCTCTTATAAGAGATTCCTGAGTGGATGTTTAATATTCACAATTTGCTCAGGTAAAAACCAATAAGACTAATATTACTGGCTCTGGGTAAGCTACTTGCACAAAGATTATGGCAGGTAGTCATTTTCCACTGGAACGAAGCAACGTAATAGTGATTTTGTCAGAGCAAAGACTGAACAATACACTAACCAAATTAAATACCTTTTTTGCTTTTAATTTATTAAAAATAAATGTATCTCTTACCAAAGGAAATAATGCAATACAAGCACTATTCAATACAATTACCTTATGTTCTGCAAGACAAGTTTTGCCGAACAAGTGTTGCCTGCATGGGAATGAAGTATCCTAAGCTAAACCACTGCCAAAGACAAACCTCACTGCCACTAGAGGATGGTAGTCAACCTTCACACCACTAATGAATGTTACTGAATGTCACATTAAGTCATACAGAACTCCAGCACAAGAGAGAGAGGTTAATAGCTTCAGGCATTTCACAGCACAGTGGTTTAACCCATACGGCTACAGTCTTCAATAGGAAGGCAGTCCATTACACCCTCTCAGCCTCCTCCGCGCTTCATTTGCTGCAGTACGTTTGTGTAGAAATATTTAGACTGAAAATTAAAGTTTAAATTCAGTCGTCCTGTATTAAAACCAGAATGCTATGTTCGGCTTATAATGGAAACCAATACTGCCTTACTCGGTCTCTCTTTGCATCACTTTAGACTCCTTTCAGTTCCTCTCTGAACAGTTCTAGTCTTTTCTAATTCTTTTCATACATTTTCTACCTGCCCATTCAACCTAGAAGTCCCTCATACTTTTAACTTCGACTACAAATCTTTTGAATTACATTTGTCATCCACAGTTTAAAAGGCACCACGACTGTCTATTCTGACTATACAGAATAGGCCAAACCCCCTCATTCGTCCTTTTTTCCTTGTGCTCACAATACCTTTGAGAACCGCTAACACCTCTTTAACAGTTAAGCTTGGATCAAAGATTTAAAGTAACGAAGAATGTATTAAGCCCAGGGTAGATTGTACCACTCTCAAACCGTCCACTCAAAAAATGAATCTCACACTGCTGCAATTACTTTACACTTCAGGAATCATCTCTGTCAACAGACTTTTTATGTTTAAAAGAGTAACATTCTTCAAGGCATTATTTTTTCAACTGAACAGTTCCACCCTTAATACATCTGCAGTTTTTCAACAAGTAAGTGCAAACAAACTGTACATTACAAGCCTCTTCCAAATAAATTTTACAAAAAGAAAAATAAGTGACAAATTCCCTTTTCTCCCTCTCTGCCTTCCAACAAAAGGTACTCTTCATTCCCATTTGGCCCCCAAACAGAAAAGCCCACTCCAGTGGCCTTGCAGGTAGAAGAACCACTTTCCGTAGACTTTGATGTCAGATTTTCGCCTAGCTTAATTACATGTCAAACAGCCCAAGGTTTTGAAATGCTCAGGAAGGGGAAGCCGAACCTCTGGAAATTCCATCTCTGTTCCCCCACAGTAATGAAGAAAGAAGTAAAATCCATAATTCAGGAAAAATCTTTGCTTATTATTGTAAAATGCCCTGTGATACTGAAAAGTAGTATTCTGCTAGCAATTATAATAGGCAAATGAATAAAGATATTTTAAAATATAAACAAAAATAGTCTGATAAAATTATGTTAATTTTAGGGGGAGAAGGGGGAAA
>JAVKLA010000001.1:31868538-31894814 GCA_034782735.1 Sagittarius serpentarius | reverse complement strand
AAGGGGAGAAAGGGGAGAAAGGGGAGAAAGGGGAGAAAGGGGAGAAAGGGGAGAAAGGGGAGAAAGGGGAGAAAGGGGAGAAAGGGAAGTCTGGACACAGCAAAATCTACATTATATTCTGTGCTTTGTGTCTGCATGCTCTTGCATTTACTGACACTTGTCAACTAAAACCACTGTTAAAACTAAAGTGTCAAATCTCATTTTAATAATGTTCACATGCAAAATCTGTTTTAAAAATACTTAAAATTAGTGTATTCTGTTAAACTACTTTTTTTCAGTTAATACAGTTATAAAAGGACTATAGATTCATTTCTGCTAATGCCTCAACATAAATCCAAGAATTAAAGAAATTCAGGATTTTAATCTACTGAAACTAAGCAGGAAAGCTTTCCTGCAAAGAAAAAAGGGTTCCAGTCTCCTGCAGACATCAAGTTCAAAGGAATGACACTGTAAATGCCTCCTAGCAACATTAAAGATATTCATAATCCTCATCCTCTCTACCTTACTTTAGCTTTATTAATTGAAAAAGCAACGAATGCAAACACCCTGATAAAAACAGAAATGGTTTATAAATCCATTTTTAACAGATCTATTCAATTTTTTTTTTTCAAGTATAAGCCTGAACTAACAATAAAGAGAACAAGCTCCTAATTTTCTGATAAACCACATACGGACTTCTTAGAAAAAACTCTCAGTTTTAATTTTTTTTTTTCCTTAAAGTTCTGGTATTCAGAACAAAGTAACTATGGTTTCTACATTATCACATTAAAACGAGCCATTCTGGAAAAAGTAAGTAAAAATCAAGATATATAATATTTTAAAATCATTCACACTGATCCTAAATGTAAACAAAATAACCTTCTTAAATGTAAAATCATGAGTTTATTTATCATACATGCTCACAAATAGCACATATCCAAACTGTGTATCTCTGCCATCATACAATACTATAAGCAAATTAACCAAAATTAAGTTCCTTTATAATCTTGCTTCAACTCACACACTTTTTAAAAAGCAACAAACTCTTACTATGTTCTTAGTGCTATAACAAGGCAGGAATAAGAAATAATCCTTTTAAGCAAGGGCTAATTCTAAGAGACAGGAGATGACACTCCTTTCTATTGATAAAAGTAAATATTCCTTATACTGAACAGACCAGGTTCCTTCTTCTGTTTAAGTCACTTAAATTTCTCATACTTTAGTGATAACTGAGACTCAGACATTAATTTTTTGTTGGACAATTTCTTTAACCCCAGTTGTATCTAAGGCATTTTCCAAGGTGAGATGACTAAAAACTATCTGTATTCCTTTCTTAGAGAATTTAGTAGTTATTATCTGTATGGCCAAATTCAAGAGAACCAGTATTTGCAGTACTGAAAGATTAGCTTTCACAATACAAAAATGTATGTCAGACACATTACATGTTCGGCACTTAATTGGATAACCTCAATCAGTTGTCTTGCCATTAGGTGTCTTAATCCACATAAATCAATTGTGATTGTGTTAGCTGGGTAAGCAAAGCAAGCACTGTGGATCTCTAGGGAAGCATACAGGTCTGAGCTCCCCTAAATCCCAGAAGCTTCTTTTTCATGAATGGCACATTAAATATGCAAAAATCTGTTCTAATTGACCAAATGACATAAAGAGGAAGAAGAACAAGCAAACACAGTAGAAATAAAGACACCCCCAGTTACTCACAGAAGGAAGCATCCCAAGCATTTTCATAAGAATGAACCTTGCTAATGGCCCCAAGGCTGCTGTAGAATAACAATTGGGTAACAGAGTGAGGGGGGGAATATAACCAAACGAGGAAAATCTTCAAGACTAGGACATATTTACAACTACACAGTGTGTGGAAAATGAAAAAACAAGTGCTTAAACAACTTAGAACACGTACAGTACACACCACTGAGAAAGTCTGATAGATGCAGCAGCAGGTCATAAAAGAACCTTCTCAGGAAGCTATTCTCATTTTGAGAGCTGTACTGTTTTTTAAATACATTTTCCAACCAATGTGCTGTTTGTTCTCAAAATTAGACCCCATGCTGAGATGGTGAGCTGTATTCAATTCAGTCATGCTCTCCTGAAAGCTGATGAGTCATTGTAGCGCTAGGAATAAGACACAGCAAGAGCCTTCCAGTCCAGTTTGTGACAGTGAAATTATGTAATTTTTTTATATTTCTTTTATGTATTATTGCTAGATTGAAAATTGCTATGCAACATATAACACATAACACTTTAAATCATCCTTTGGCTATTTCATTTTTAAGTTTTCTTTACAGTTTTCAGTTTAAAAAATAATTAAAAAGAAATCCTTTCACACAGATAGTAATACTAATGAGTTTGTCAAATTAAAAAGACAAAGTCCTTGAATTCATCAAAAGAGGATAAATACAAGAAATATCATCTCCCACTGAAACATTACCCTTCCTGTCAGCCCTAATGGAAGCATTTTACTTAGATCTCCCCTAACCAGCCAAACTCTACAACTGTCAGATTTACTCACCCGTTTGGATTTTTTAAGGATGCTTGATTCTGCTGCTACTTCCCTTCATTGGTGGCTGCTAGGCATAATATTTTAAGTAATTAATTTAAATTACCTTTAAATTACCTTAGCTAGCTATTCTAAGCAGCATTCCAGGCACAGTGGTGAATAGCAGGGAAGAAGGGTCTCCTGCTCCAGCTTGTGTAGCTGGATAAGTCCTACACTTGCTGCATCCTTGGAAACACAAGAGCATACAAGTACTGCGCACTATGTACTTACATCCAGAAACAAGCGCACAAAACGACAGGAAAGGCACACGTTGTCTCCCAGCTTTCACAATGGTAGCACGCAACGTATAAATAACATTGCTCACAGAACTGCAGGCATTTGCCTACAGACTTGCAACCTTTAAATCATAATCTCTTCCTCAGAGCAATAATTTACATCAGTCTTTCAAAATGCCTGCTAGGAAGAAGATTGCAACCACACCTGGTATATTGCTGGCCACAGTGTCAGTATCTCCATACGGAATGTTTAATGACCGAGATTTTCTCTTAACAGGGTGATAATTTGGGTCCGTTTCCCTCTCTACCACCTTATGAAATTTCTTGGGATTTAAATCTCTGACAATTCTTGACCCCTAATAGAAAAAGTTAAATAGGCCAACAAGTCAAAAAGTATTGCACATCTTAAAAAAAAAAAAAAAAAAAAGCACTCGATTTCTAAAGCATCTTTTCTTTAGGAAACCAAATAAAAAACAGGGAGGAATGGTTTTTTACCTAATAGGTGATAAAGTCTTAGTATGGGTAAAGTACTCCGTCAAGGTTGGAGCTTTACCTCACTCTTCATTAATTTAAATTTTGCTACTCATTACTTTATTGAATTTAACAATTTGTCTTTTTTGTGTCTTTTTTCCCTCAAGCAAATCTAAGAGATACCCAAATTTCTAAAGGATTTGAAGTTCAGCTTTAAAGTTTCATTATTTTTTGTATTTTCACTGCAAGATAATCATTTTATAACACATTCTGTGGCAGGATCAAAGTTAAAAACTGCAAAACTAATAAAAGCTAGTAATAACAGCATTTTTGCATTTCCACTGTTAAATAGTCGTTTTTTTCAACTGCATACAGTTAGAACACAAATTCCATGACAGGATATCACTTCTGCAAGTGCCAAAGGAGCCCAGTTGTCGTCGCTGCCCTCTTCGCTCAGGCAGAGCTCCGGGTGAAGCAGATGGCTGGCCTGCCTGAGCAAAAAGACAGGCCACAACTGAGCTATGTCTAAGGCTCTATTCAGATTTCCTGTTGGTTCAGCCAACAGAAATTTGTCAAGGCTCAGATTAACAACTGAAGTAGACGCAGTTTAATTACTCCACTAAATACTTTTCATATACTGCAGAGGTAACAAAAGGAATTTTAGTACTTTGCTACATTTACAGAATATTACAAAGAAAAATTTGTTTTCAGTGAGTCTTTAAAGTGTATTCTGCGGCTGACATACAGAAAAGTAAAAATTGCAAAGCTAATAAAAACAGCTCATATATTCATACGGAAGACTCATTTCAGACACAAATTGGAGCTTGTTTATTTCAAATGAAATGGTTTAAAAACCTATTAGCCCCCACAGTAGTAAAAGTTATTTTTCTTAACACAGCTAGAAGGCCAACAAAAACTGCAGCAGCATTCCATGTGCTTGGTTATCGTCCCAATCATTTATTGCATTGCAGGTTGAGAACAGCCCTACAGTCCTGCTCAAAAGTGAACACGTGAACAGTCCCATTCAAGTCAAGCCATCTGTTTACACTAGGCAACTTTACAAAAGGGTTTCCCGCAGTGCTAACACTGGTTCACTATAGCCCTGATGGGACTACTCTTGTAACTAGCATGCTAGCCAAGCATTTCCTATATGTTCTTAGTAGTAGCATTAAGCAGTGGTTGCATGGCCAGCTGAGCCAACCCACTGACTTTACCACAGCATAAGGGGGTCTCTCTCTCCCTGCCCCCCCTTTCCAGCTCCTCTCCTTCTCCCACTTGACGTCAAGGTTCACTTTCTTTTCCAAACTCCAGTAAGTAACAGACCTTTCTGCATGCTACTCTAAATCACTACACCACTAGGAAAGCACCTAATTCCCTAGGCCTGGTTTAGTTTTCCTCCAGGTTCATAAGTGAAAGTGGCTCACACAGAGGTCCGATGAGCAGCGGTGCCAGCACAAAGCAAGCAGCAAGAACACAAGGCTGACAGCAACATGGAAATGGGACATTGGAGGAGAAAAGGAAGAAGAGTGGGGCCTCCTGCTTCCAGCAGGAGTTAACTGTTCAGTTGGCTTATCACTTCTCATGAAACTGTACCCTTAGATGACAAAGTATGACAAGGGCTTGATCAGATCTAAATGGGGTCTCCCACTGGTCTTGAATGATGTGAACTTTACATAGCAAACTTCCTTCTTCTGGGCAAACCCGAGGAGGATTATTGATACAGGTATGTACTCCAGTTCTGCAGGTCCTACACCTCCTCAAACTAAACTAAACTCTCTGCGGTATATTTATCTGAGTTACTAATGTGCACAATGGTTTCTGAAGATAAAAATCATTACCTATTTTCTAAATATATCAGTGATTGTATCATTTCCTGGGATATCTTGTGGACTATACTTTTTTTTTTTTTAAGAGATACCACAGAACACAACTCAAACCCCTATCCTTCTTGCTCCACAAAAGCATGAGCCTACAATCCCCATCAAAGGGAGTCCCTGCTGGAACGGACTCCCATTCTTCAACTTGACTCAGCAGGGTGTAGTATCATGACCTGTTTGTGCAAGAAAATAATTGGGCAGACACACTGCTGCTGTAAACAGTGCCCTTTTGCTGAAGATCTGGCTTCTTGATTGTAAAACAAAGGCAATTTACTAATGTTAAAAGCATAAAATAGAACAGGTCATAAAAGTAGAACAATTTCAGTCAACTCATATATGTCATTTCATTAATCCAAAACAAAACTTGTAACAGTGATCCTTAGATCTCTAATCCACTTTAAGCATTGCAAAACAAAGAAAACATTAAAAGCCTTGAAACCAACAGTAAAAGCTTATGGAATCCGCTGAAGGCTATCCATTCCATTAAACATTTCTATGCTTACTCATTAAACTTCATTTTCTTAAACTGTTCTAAAAGCGTACTGAGCTAAGGAAGCAAAAAGTAGTTATGATAATATTCATTTTATTAAGAACTTGGACTTCAAAATGGATCTCAAACAATAATAAGCTATTAAAAGAGATGTTTACTCTTCACTGAATCCTATTTTCTATCTCTTAGATCAGTGCAACTCAGGGAAAATTTCTTTGAAATTAATGGAGTTGCACTTAGTTGACTTAGAGGAAACCTTGTTATTCCTTCATCTAGAAACAGCTCAAGTTATCTTTAAGAATAAAGTATAATTATCAAATTATATAAAGAAGCACTTTAGTTTTAAATAATTTGAAAAACAGCTATTTTATTTGCCACATTCAGTGTAGGCTATTAAAAAGCTAACAAATTATCTGATTATCATCGCTAATTAGCCACAGTAGAATAAAAACATCAACTTGTCTTTAAATAGCTGTCAACTTGTAGATCATTAATTAGAAGGGACCTTTAATGTTTTTTAACAATGACAACTTCTAGAAAGTGTAATTTCCTTTGAAACATCCAAGTGCTATATGGTTCCAGCACTTTTTAAGCAGAGCTCTAAAACAGGATAAAAAACTATAAACTCCTGCTTAAAAAAGTGATTCAAAGTTACCTATTTGTCTACCTATCTGAAGAGTTTTCACAAGCTCTCAGATCTAAAAAGAACTATTGTAGGAAGACTGTATGGCATTTGATCTAATATTCATAAAGACAAAATCAACTACCTCTACAATGTGCCTGGTTACTGCTCAATTAAAAATAAGAGTATTCAGATTAAAAAAAAAAAATCTCGACAGAAGAACCTCCAGGTTCAGTGCTAAATAATGAGAAGTTTAAAAAAACACCATTGAGCTTTGATCTGGCAATAATCTAACAGTGCAAGAAGGCACGTGGAGGGGGAAAGGCTCCAAACAGTGCGATTGATTTCATGACAATCCAGGAAGCCCAAAAGGAAAAGAATTAAAAGGCTTTAATGAAATTGCATTCTACCTTTCCCCCAGATGAATCCTTGCTCATTTCCTGCAAAACACATGGAAAGTAAATCTGGATTAAAGTAGGATTTCATTGCTCAAATTTCCAATCAGCTCAACATATGAAAGAAGGTTTTGGGTTGTCTTACAGGGAAATAGAAGCATCACATACATCATACAGTTATCTTTGTTGAAATCTTCTTAGATGCTCTGTCTCTATTTGTCTTGACTCCTGTAGCTTAATTATTTACTGTAATTCTAGCATTTGGCATAGAACCTAAATCTAACCAGGTGTCATCCAATTACTGCTTTCAATTTTTAACTAAAATTCTGCGGTTTCTCCAATTCTTGGCTTTAGCTGATTACTTTGCAAATTCCTGATATGCCTTGCTGAACAGAATACAGAAAGAGAGTAAATTATTAAGAAAAGTCAAGAGATGTGCTAAAAGAGGGCTACTCATTAAAAAGAACCATACAAAAAAAAATAAAAAAGACTGTCAGTGCACAGAAATATCACTCATTAATTAAAATGTGAGAAGATTATAATGTGTTTCACTGATAGGTACTTTTAAATTGTCAGCCCTCAGGAAATAAAGTAGTTCAGAGCCAGGTAGATGGACACTCAGTGGGATTTTTGCTCTTGATTTTGTGCAAGTACATCTCAAAGAAAAACTAAAAAAATTACACTAGCGCAGGATTATGAACACTGTAGCCCATAGGTCATGCACAATACCTATTAAATTGTACGTCAGGATTGCATTGGTATATTCATTTTCTTTGCCATCCTTTGTCCCTGCTCATTATTCCCAAATCCTCAGTCCCCAAGAAGAGTCTCACTCAAGGTCTTCAAACACTAGGTCTTGGCAGGAGCGTAATCTTACAGACAGGCTTCTCTATCATTTAAACATGCACAGAGCTGTACAGGGGAGTATGAATACTGACTCTGGCCTGTCGCCTACAGCAACGTCGCTATACATCATCCTACAGACAGATTAAATAGATTTGAGTGAGGCAATGTCTAAAAACCACTGAATTATGAATTTGGAGATTGAACTACTACAATGCTTGATGGAAAATGATGTTTCTCCGTGCCATTCTGGAAAGAGCTGCTGTAGCTCTTCTCTACTTGGTCTTACTGTGCCTATTCATTACTGGCCTCACTTCATGCAAATATTCATTGTAATTTCTGAGATACGGTATCACACCATATAGATTCATTCTTAGAACAGCCTTCATTCTCAGACTAACAGAGCTCTTATAATGGTAACGAACTTGAGTCACATTGGCCTGAGACACATCTAAGCTGATAATTTATCACTGCAGAGATTTAGGATCCAAATCAAATTTGATGCACTAACTTTTGTGTTACAGCAAAGTTTCTGCACAAATCACATTTTGCCAAGATGCATACAGAACAGATAACTGGCTTTCCTAAAAAGAAAAAAATATTTTAATTTAAAAGTCTTCTTATCTTGAAATCAACAACAGAAACCTTAAAAAAAAGTCAGTAAACTACAAGTTATTGAAAGGTGAAGCAAAAAATAAATACTAGAAGTCAACCTAACTGTGATCTTCTGGCCTCTTAACTCAATATAGAATCAAAAAATTCAAAAAATAAGCATATATGTAGAGAGAAAGACCATTAATGGAGATGCTTGCATTTCCAGCTGCATTTCCCAGAATTTGGAAGTTTACATGAATATTATGATTATCAGCATGGAAAATATACAACCTGGCTAAGCAGTCACTGATACCATATAATTCACGGCAATGTGAATCTGTCATCTTTGATTCCATACATGAAGCATGCTAAAGAAATAAAAAGATCCTCAGAAGTATCCACCAGGAAGACAGGGGAGGCAAACATCAATTAAACACTGTAAACTACACAATACAGTGAAATCCTGGCCTTTACATACAATTTGGTACTTTGCAACAAATTGCAGCAAAGCCAGAATTTCAGTGTAAGTACAAGCAAGTCTGAAAAAAGATGATACTGGCATTGTTTTGTAACTTGCACTAATTTAACAGAATTGGTGACAAAAATCAATACCAATGTCATTTATTAAATAATTCGTATTACTTTAATACTAATACATTTATTTTCTGGAAGATTTACATCATCTCTGTTGGAAGTAGGTCATCAGGACTTAAGGGACACCAAAAAGCAACAAAGGAAATTTAAGCGATCCGAAATACATAGGTTACAGAAATATTAACTATAGTAGATTTGTGAAGAATGTTATTAATACTTTGTGTCTAGAAAGAAGGGTTCTTTTTCATAAAGAAAAGCAGGTTTCTATGAATGATTTATATATTATTTTATATATATGAATGATTTTATAAAGAAACTAAACTACCAGTTCCTCTAGTGCTGAACCATTAAGAACAGAAGAAAATTCAAACACCCTCAGGTACTAAATCCTCATCAAAAAAAGTACAGCAGGCCTTCCATGTTAGATAAGGTGAGCCCAATAACAGATACTATGTGGAATATTGCATGAGTACATAGATCTGGTATGCTTTGCAGTAACATTAAAGAAGTCATTGTTCAAATGCGAAGTTGCCCTAGTCATCTCATTTGCCCTCTGCAAAACTGCTGAGAGTACACATCCATCCAGTGTCTCTAGTTTATGACTAGGAGCTTGAAGCACTTTGAGATTCCTCAAAACAAACATTAACATTAGTCCCGTGACACTCCTTCTTGACACTACCTTCACTTAGATAGTTTTTTAGATTCCAGCTGCAATTTTTTCCAAGAACAGTTAGCCCACAGGCAAACAAGGCTTATAGAGTAAAGGTTGCAGAACCAAGCCCTGTACTACCAGCAATTAAGAGGCAGTATTTTTATTCAGTTTACAAGTGGTGTGTTTAATTCCAGTAAATCCAGAACTAGATAAATCAAGGAAGAATCATGATACTATGATTTGAGCAAGTGCTCAGGTGAAACTACTTCTGAAAACATCCAGCTTATACTGGGAACACTCAGGTACTGCCAACAAAAACCTTAAAAAACATCATGGAAGCATCTTTGCAAATACTGAGGATTAGGCAAGATAATGTGATTTTCACCATTTTCCCTCTGAGCCTTGGAATTGCTTTCATGATTCTTTTAATGGTTTGGGGGGTTTTTTTGTTTGTTTTTTAAATGAGTCTGACATGATCTCAGCATTCAAGGAGCTGGAACTTAAGGATACCGAATATTTCACAATAATAATCACAGTGTGGCCAAGATTGCTATCCAGAGATTTTACTGGTATTGGTTATCCGTTACTAAAACTATACTGTTTCATTTGTACAGTTACTTTACTCTGAAGAGGCAGGGGGAGGGGTGGACCATCAAAGTAAAGAAACTTCTGTACTTCCACTGACTACAGATGCTAGTTCAAAGCTTCCCTCTGCTTATCCTGTCATGTCATTTACCAGGCACGTCCTGAGCAGTCAAAAGTGGCTGTAGAGCAAAGAAATAAACTTTTAGATCAGCACTGCAGCTTCCATTCTATCCAATGTAAAATAACAGTGCATAGGATTAACTGGGCCCAGTGTGACCTCCTCAGCTAGAGCTTTTGCAGGTCTCCTGCTGCACATTAGCTATCTCCTATTTCCCCGCTCGGAAGTGGGAGCTGCTAACAGCAGTTGCTGTATACTTACTTACTTGATTCTGTCTAAGGAGCTTAAACTAAGAGTTGAGCAAAGAAAGCAGATTAACAATTTGAACGCACACGTAATACAGAGACACACACACACAACCCGGACTGCCGGGTCAATCAATACATGGGGCCGAGGAAATGCACTTCAGCCACTCTTGCTCCAACAAGACGGGCTTAGTTTTCACCGCAGGGCAATTAAACTGGGCGAAGAGGGGGCGGCAGGAAGAGACGGGCTGCAGCCACGGGCCGGGGAGCGGGCGGGAGGCACGGCTGCCCCATCCCCAGCAGCCAGATTAGCACCGGAGGAGCGGCACTCAGCCTGCTCTGCCCGTCACATGCTCCCGGCCGGGCGTCGCCTAGCAACAGCAAAGCCCAGAGAAAAAGTTCTCCCTCTCTCAACTTCAAATCTGCGTCTGACACCGACCCAGGGCAGCTTATTGTGCTCCAGACTAAGCATCTGTTACGTTCCTACAGCCTGCTGTAAACGACGGCATATACCACACGTACGCAAGCCTGCCCACGCACACCTCCCGGCCCCCCCCACCCCACCCCCCCCCGCCCGGCACAACCTGCCTAGCGCAAGTGCCGCAGCCTGTGCGCTTCTCAAAAACAACTCTAGGCACAATTTTAGTGGTCACCAAACCTGCTCTTGGAATGCAGGTGAACTCTGCTCCGCAAAGCCACTCACACTTTAGTAGCAAGAAGGGCACTAAGATCGCAAGGAAAAAAATGCAAAACCTCTGGGATTTTTTTTTTTTATTGTTTTTTTTAAACCTTATCCACAGCCGGTAAGCAGTACTTGCTACAGGAAAAGCTGCGCACTTGGATCTCTCAAACTGTGAGTTTAGACCGTGGAGTCGCCAAGTGTGAGCTGCCCCTCCAAATTTAGCAACATTGATGTGTTGCTGTCTTGTACAACCAGAAAAAAAAAATTTTGTACAAACCAGAAAAACAATCAGAAGAAACATCCTGGGATGCTTTAAACCCCAGACGAAGTGAAGCTAAAGAGCCGGTGGCGTTTGTAGTGTTTTTTAAGGCGCTACTTCCTTTTCCACAACAGAAATCGACTCCATCAAATGACTCCTGGAAAGAGCCAGCTGTCTCCCCTAGCTATTAGAAAGAAGTCCTTGAATCGGCTCCCGTTAACCCTCTACTTTCAGGCACTTTGGTCTTTTTCTCATCGAAGTCCCCAGGACGGGGACGTGCTCCTTGCGGTGCAAGTCCCATTCCGGAGAGGCTGGAGCATAGCGCTTACCTTGGCAACTGCCCTGCATTATGCATGCAGTGAATAATATGAGCAGTTTGCAAGCAGTTGCTGCTCTTCCATCCATCCGATGGTGAGGTCCCATCTGGGCTGGGATGCTCCAGCTCGCTCAGAAGCTGGCTCCTCGACTCCGGGGTGCTGATCTGCACAGCAGCAGCACGAGGAGCCTGGTGTCTTTTTCTTATCCCGCTAGTTGCAGGAGAAAGGCGTGTTCGCCTGTTGAGACATCGCGTTTTCTATAAACTCCCACCCTCCAGACATTGCATAAAGCTCTTTATACCCGGCGGCCCCGGAACCAGCATGAGGGAATCAGGCACTGCTCCAGGCCCTGCAGCCACAGGCTGCCTCTGCCCCTCCTTCCACACTTTGCGGGATAGGCAAGATGCTTCCAAGTCCCTGCACTTTGCAGACTTAGAGTCCATTGGTGCTGCACTGCGTATTTTGAGTAGACCGGGGGAATTTCAGATTGCAAGTGAAATATGTCCCAGGTTTTCGTGTTCCAAAGGCACGCTCCAAACAAGAAAAGTACTTCTGGCAACTTTGAAAAACGTCACAACACCTACTTACCAATGCAGCGGATAAAGCTTAGAACGTATTATTACTATTACTCCTCCCGTAAATACTGCAAAAGGAAAACTGTAGGGATGAAACTTACTTCTGCACTTTCTGAGCAGATAAAGTCAGTTTGGTAAAGCGCATTGGCTGTGAATGCTTAAGATACCAGCTGATGACACCTTTGGTTCTAACTCTCCAACGGTGTGTGTAGCACATGTGAAATGTCTGCCTGTGTTTTACTGCTGTCATTTCAGGAATCATATACCAACTAACAAGGGTAGAACAGTGCATACTATCATGGGGGAAAGGTAAAGATACCGTAATACTTCAGGCTGGAATGCAGTCTTGGGGAAAGTGCAGGCATTTTGGAGGCTTTGCTTGCAGCAACAGAAGCATCATACGTAAACTGTGTGAAGTTAAATCACTATTTTGTCTTCTGTTAGTCAGAAACAGTCTTCCATGTCGAAAATTTAGTTATGCCAAACTGTTTCTTTCTCTGTATGTGTGCACACATACACACAATGACTACTGTGCACACATACAGTGGGAGAAAGATGGGTCTATTTGTCTCGCAAGAGGCTTTGTCAGATTAATTTTAATGACACCACCTTTATAAATTCCATATACTGTTTATATTAGCTTCATGCCACGTTCATTATACTGCAATGGTGTTTGCTGGTGCTGCCACAGAACTTAAGCGATATTTCAAAGCATTAACTCTTCTTCTTTTTGCCACGGACTGCAATTTTATTTAAGGGGTAGAGAGAGGTGCCTGCATTATTCTTGCAGAAGTTGAAGGAACATATTGTTGCTTATTAGCAGACTGTGATTTTTCTCCGGGTCCTGCTGTAGGACGCTAATCCCCCTAAATCTTTCCGTAAAGGTTTTCTATCTATCAAGACAGGAGCGGGGTGGGGGTGGGGGGGCGGGAGAATGGGGAGAGGATGTGGAGCATAGGCTTTTGCAAGGTTGTGATTTATGCAGGTTCAGGGCTGTTTGGTGTAGTGGTACGACACAGCACCGGGGTCAAGCCACAAGAAACACTGGGGGCAGATCAGAATATTCAATTAGCTTCCTGGCACCTCTGAATCACAAAGAGAGGATAAGATCTCTCCATCACAAGATCCAGAGCTGCCGGGGGAGGGGGGGGGACTTGCCCTCTTCAAATCTCTCTCCTCCCTCCCACCCTCTCTCCTTTCACTGTAGGAGAACAGTGCTTGAAACATTCCTTTCTGCACGGAAGGACTTTTCCTATTGTTGTTTTCTTTGTGTTTCAGTGTTGCCAACTTACTGGAATTCTTGTCGTGGTTTCACAGCAAGGCTCATGCTGACCAAACGGAGCCAGCTGCGTTTGTGTATGGGGCCGCCGCTGCTTTAATCCCCCAACAACGCCGATCGGAGGGAAAGAAGGGATCCTCAGAGGGGAGCAAGCAGATCTGCTCAGTACAGATGGGTGCCTGAAAAGCCAACACACAGATTGACAGTACTTAATTAGAAGGGGAATTGTTTAAAGCAGTTCACACCCCAGCAACACGCAGACAGGGCGAACGGTGCTTGGGAGCTATGTGCCCTCTTCTGTCACTGTATGTTTGAGGTGACTGGATACAAGCTTTGGGAGGCAACTACCTATGTTTCACTCCCACGCAGCTGGCAGCCAGAAGGTGTACTCCTGCCCTGTTCAACATTACCATTTCTACACATCTATACTTTGCACAGGGTGGTGGGCAAGAGGGGTTCTCAAACAGGAATGGTGGAGACGCTGTTGACAGCGAGGGGAAGTCCTGGGCTGAGACACTGGGTCCAGCCCTCCCCACCCATTATTCTTTGCACTCATAAGACAAAATTTGCATTCAGAGACAAATGAACTGATCAGCCCAGATGCTTCACAGCTGAAGAATGATAGTCACTAAGGAGCCATCACAGGACAATGCTGTTCTCCATTTACTTAATCTAAAATTTTCTCCTCTCACTTTACCATGGCACCCGATCATTCCAACCAAAGGGACCCTGTCTTGCGGGATGCCATCAAATGGGACTTCAGTGAGACTAGAGCTGCAAGATCAGATTCAAAACACCTCAAGTCTTTCCCATAACTACATCCAAAATCACTCATGCTGGTATAACACACCTCTCACTCTTAGCTCTCTCTCCTGTTGACTAAAATGTCTGCTGTTTGTTTTCTGACTGAAGTACATCTAGGGATTTTTAGTTGATTATTTCAGGTTTAAGAAGATGCAAACTACATCTGTTAGCAGTTTAGAGGGACAAAACATAGGCAATGCAGTTGTCCACTGAACACTGCTTTTAATTCAAAATACAGTTTGGGATGTGCTTGCTTGCCTGCCTGTTTTTTGCTGTAAGCAAGCAATCAGAAAAGCTGTAAACATGTAATTTAGAAAGAACAACCACATTGCTTACACATTAAAGATGCATGTTAAGCACAGAAGTTAAAAAGTAAAAGACTTGATTTTTGACCACGGTTCAGTTCTAATTTAGTGCCCAAACTCATCCAACTCTTAACAGACAGATAAAAACACCAGGGTTGATGTATGACTAGATAAAGATATAAAGCTGATGGCTAATTAAAAAAAAAAAAAAAAGGATACATTCACTAAAAGAAACAGTGGGTCAGATCTGCACCTGTAAATTTGTCTCTTCTGAACTTCTCAGGGGTAGGACAGTTTACAGAGGCTGAGGATCTGCCCAGTGCATTATCCAATAAAGCTGTAATTGCCACTGGCATTCAGTAATCTTGTGATCAATCTGTCCTTGGATAAACCCAGGTTTTCCACATAGAAAACATTTTATGTTACAAGCTGTGTTTCCAATTTCACATTTAAGTTTCATCATTAAATCCTATGCCTTTATCATGACAAGCTTTTTCTTTTTTTGTTTTTTTTAATCACACTAAAGCAAGACTACCTGTAGCCATGCTAATTTTTTGAGAGAACACTGGTAATGACATGTCATACAAATCTAAACTGAAGACTCTCTCTGCCTGGGTAATAATATAAGTAACCAACAGCAGCAGTTAATTCTTCAGATTTCATCCATCTTTGCTGTTCTACAACTTAAAGTGTCCCATTTCTTTAAATGAACCTCTGTTTTACAGCAAGCAACAATATTTGTGTGTGTTAGAGGCTTCCTTACTTAACAGGCTATTAATGGCAGGAGGGTCTCTTTAGAGATACTACTCTTAAGTCATTTCCTTCACCTAAGGCCCAATTCAGTTTGCATCAAAGCCATCAGACTTCAGGGAGAGCCGACTTGGTTATTTTCATGGGGGTGCACAGTAGCAATGTATATTTGGACTTCACCACAATCTTTCTGAATACATGTAGAGTGAGCAGAAGTTTCCATAAATAGGAAGGTCACGTTTTAGGGAATTGAGCTGCACCTTGTACAGAGAACCAGTATTGGTTTCAACTCTACAACATATGGAACAGAAAAGTAGAAAACAGCCCTGAGTTCACCAAGTTTCTGATATAAGCCACATCACATTTCACAGTGTCTAAAACAACAGCAGTTATTTGCCAGGGAGGTATTTTTCCCAAGGATTTAAAGAACAAACAACACCTACCTAATCTCAAACTAAGAAAAAGAGGGCCTTAGTTGATATGTTCCCAAACATCAATGCATACTCATAACTAGAGCACAGATTTCCAGAAGGCTGGCTCAAAGGTGGATCCCCAGCCCACATGAATGTGAGAAACATTAAACTGAGGAGATGTGAATTGGGCCAGAACAGAACTCACAAAGTCAGGATTGCACAGTGCAGCTGGCACTGTGGTGAGAAGTTTCCTCAAGGTCTCCTGGTTAGTGACACATTACAACTTTTCTCTTTTAACCTGGAATTCTATCACTGTGCCCTGGGACAAGAAGCAGTGCATGGGAACCGTGCACTTTTTTGGTGACTGCCACTGAACAAATGAGACTAGCAGACAGACAGTCACTAAATGAGCTTCCAGATACCCCCTGTGTATTTCACCTGCAGAACTGGGCCTGTGTTGGAGTTTAACAGTAACAATATAGATATGAGAGAGTTTATTTACCTGGAAGGCAGAAGGAAGTGGAGAAAGATTAAACAGCTTCCAGTTGACCCCTCCACCCTCTGGTCAGCACTGTCTGGTCCAGCCTGCAAGTCCCTGTGCCCTATCCTGGAGACATGGCCACAAGGTAATGGCAAGTATGCTTTACCCCAGCTATATCTCTAGTTACTAAAGTTCTTGGTACTTGCCTTACTGCAAGCAGACTTCTTTGCCACTTTCTCTGTCTCTGAGGAACAGAGGTCCTCATTTTTGCTCCAATTCACTGGCCTTTCAGTGCCTGCTCTGCCCTGCAAAGCATTAAGAGATGGAATTTGTACTTGAAAAAGAATGAGAGGTAAAGAGGCATTTCCAAATTACTTATGTTCTAAAAACTTTTTAGGGTACTAACAAGGGAAATAGGATAGGCTGGAATAACTCTGAACACCTTTTACAAGAGCAGATTGAGCTACGCTGAGAAAAAGCAAGACTGGAGTCCTTACCTTCTTGATGTTTTTCCAACCACACTTCACTCTACCAACCGAGCCTGGGCAGCATTGCAAAAACACAAGTGCACATCCCAAGAGTGCTCATAGGGTAGAAAATAATTACTCTGTGCATATCTATCCAGGGTTTCACTGCAGTCACATGTAAAATAAAAACAATAGAAACATTAGCATTTCCCACATTTATTTAGGTGTTCTATATGATAATATTCACTTTCAAGGTTATGCATCTCAACACAGTATTTCATAAAGGAGAGAAGCACTTGGCATGTCTTTCAAAATAAGAGCTAATGTATCTTCACTTCTGAAGCCAGCAACTCGGGAACAGTTTAATTACACAAGGACCTGCTGTTTTTTTGTAGGATGCGAACTCATTCAATGTATCAGCAGACTGCTCTTGGGTAATCGACAAGGATAAAACAGTGAAGGAAAGCCCCTGCCTCATGTATTGCAGAAATGTAATAGCAGATGAAACAAGAAAGGAGGAAAGAAACTTTACCACACTAGGGAACACTGCTCTAGCTCTGCTTAGGCCATAGCCTTTTTTTATATGATAGAAAGTCACTTAAAACTTCTGAAGCATTCATTATTTTCTGATTTAAGATACCTGGGCCTGTTTAGCAAAGCCTGAAGTGCTCATTGCTGTAACCAAAGCTGATGAGAGCTGTGCTTTAAAGGTGTAATACCAAGTACTCTGAAACTCTGAGCCCTTGATATCTTAATTAAGATACCCTACAAAAAACCCTAAAGCAAAGGATATTTTAACCATTGATTCTGTGCATCAATTCCCTATGCATAAAACTAGATGAATCTCTCAGGCACTTTACAGATGAGAAGTAGGAAAAAAAAAAAGAGAGGAAGTTAGTAGGCTTCTCAGTGAAAAATAACTAGTATAAAAGATAGCAGGAGAAAACAGTATACCATCTATCTCAGCTGTTGTTACAAGTAAACACAGATGTAATGTTATAAGAGATAACACTGCGTGAACTCAGTATGAGGCCAGATTACTATTCTTTTATATATGATTCAAGGTAGAATGTCCTACAAATTTCTTTTCCTCTCACTTCCCACAGAGTTAGTTTAAAAACTTAATTACCAAATAGGCAGCAGTATCCACCATGTGTCATACATTAATTTATCTATTTTCACTGGTATACATCCATATTAATAACAGATTTGAGGTCTGTTCAGGATAAGCACCTTTGTAAGCAGGACTCTCACATACTAAGAACTGTTATGTCTCATTCCTCCAACAGCCAGGATGAAATGCTTGAGAGATCACAAAAGCAGTCCATCAAAAACACATGAGAAAAGGTAAATAATAAGCCTCCAGATCCAGTGGTATTAATTAGAAATTCAGGTCAAACCCAGAGTAATAACAGTAAGCAAATGAGAACATGGCTTAGCAGTATAGGGGTTGCAGGTGACAGAGTCTTACAGTTTTGATACGTATTCCAGAGTGTCAGAGATTAACCACTGCCTACTTACCAGAAAAGCTGAAAATATGGTCTTACTCTGTGAGTTTTGTGAACAAGCCTTCATGCTTATTGAAAAAGACAACTAGACAGGAATAGGCCTATGAAACACAGTCTTTCTGAGAACAAAGTTACATAGTGTATGACCAAAATATAGCTACCCTGCAACACCCTGTGCATGCCAACCATTGATTTGTAGATGGAGATATTTATAGTATAAATATATTTTGTTATATTAAATTAAATGGAAGAATATGAAGAAAACAATGCCTCAAGATAAGCCACATTTTAGCAATTCTTAACTGATTGCTAAGGAACAATACCCAAAATATTTGCTTTGAAAATAGTACCTGATTCAGCCAACCTGCAAAACTACTTTGACAAGAAGAGACCAAACTCATGAATGCATGAGGTCAAAAGGATTACAATAATTAAAAATAAACAACCTCTCTCCTCCTTGGGGGACTTTTTCACAGAAATGAGATATAAGACAGTTCAGTGAGCACAGACTTTGGTAAGCAGGGTAACTGGCTTCAGAAGTCCACCCTTCCCCCTTTATCCGTCTTCCCTGGGAGCTGCAGCATTGCAATTCACACTCCCTTTTGTCCCCTCAGTTGCGCAGGTCGTCCAGAGAGCGCTGATCACTGTGCCTGCCTTGCAGCACAGTCCCACAAACGCGGGACAGAGCTGCAGATGGCAGTAGGGGGCACAAAACCCTTAAACCGACTTTACTGCTCACGTCAACGTCTCATCAGATTGTACTTTACAACCCAGGAGGAACACGACAGCATGCCTGGAGAAGCTACATCCGCCTGAGCTGCCATCAGGAGAGCATACAATGTTATTTTTATAGCCACTTCACAGAATAGAGAATTGTGAGGTGGAAGTTTGCCATCAAAAAACAGCTTAATGGTGTGTTTTGTATTTTGCTAACTGAATTCCTCCTTCCTCTCAGCACTCATTCTTGCATACAGAAGTTATTATTGTATAATCCAGTTCCAAAATTTAAGTTTTTTCCTGATTAGGATACTTCTAAAGACCTCAGCACAGTAAAGGGTACCTCCTGCTGTTTTAGTGTTTTGAATACAGAGTGAGCAACATTATTCAGGATGAGATCTCAAATTAAAACCAACAGGAAAGTTACTTTTCTGGTGCTTATTTTAAGAAATTTCAGATACGTAACACTTGAGTTTCTAGTGCAGCTGCATTGCACCATAAGCTGAAGGGCATATTCAAGAAACTGGAACACATTTTTTACTCATTTTGCCTAAATTTCCACTGGAACAGTAGTTTGTGAGTTTGAAAAAACATATGAGAACAGAGCTGTGCAACATACCTATTGTAATTACTGGTCTTAGAAGGCTTTGCGGGGGTTGTTCATTGCTTTTTTTCCTCTTTAAGATAAACAATTGTGCTTAAGTGTCATTGTAAGTCTGAGCCGCAAGCTATTAAAAGTAATAGGAGGTTACATACCACATTCCCCTAGATATTAAAACTCCTTGTGTTCCTTAAGAATGACTGTTTAAAGTTTAACCTTTCTAGAAAAACTGGAGCTATGTCACTTTGTGTCAGGCACTTTAAGAGATACTAATGGAAATGCCCGAGCTCCCCATAATCCTTTGTGGCTGATTAGGTACAGTAGAAGAAGTTGTTTCATTAATTTGAAGGCCATGAGCTTGAACCATCATATTGACCTGAAAGTAATGTTTTATTCATATTGTAGCCTTGTAGTCAAAACTCCAGAAATAATTAAAAGGACAAGCCTCAAACCTTAGACCTCTGCATTATGAAGCTCAATACCCAGTTAATTATTGCACAATGGAACAAGGGGAGTGGGGACTCAGCAGTCCTGATATACTACTGTTGCCATCTACCTGTGAAAAGCTGATGGGTGATCAAGTACATACCAATAAGTATGTCTTCAATTCCCAAAATGTTCAGATGATTTCCACAGGTCACAGTTAAAAAGCTTTCTTCTGGATTAAAAAAAATTTTAGACATTAGGTTAAATTCTGGCTCCATTAGACTAACAAGGGAAAACGCCAAAGTTCAGTAGTTTCACCTAAGATTCATCAGCAGTCAGTGACCAGCTCCCTATAGCCATTATTCAAACGAAACGCAAGATGCCTGGATCTACTGCAGGAACAAAAGAAGGTATTTTTCAAGAAAGATGACAAAACCCATGCCTGACTTTAGAAAGTAGTTATCTAGTTGTCCTAGATACAAGCAGGAACTCATTGTAGTCAGCAGTCAGTTTTTCCAGTCAACCTTTCAGACAAGTGTCCTGAATTTTTATTAGCTGTTGTTTCTGAGTGGTCTTCAAGAGTTGTTACCTTTCGAGCATAATAAACTGATGCCACCTGAAGAGCAAAGGCATGTATTTATGAATGATGAAGTTCTCATTTAAAAAGCTGTCATCATCTGACAGGCAGATGTGATACTAAGAAATGCTGAAGTAAAGACCAATGAATAGAAACTCTGCTGATCCCTGTTTACCTTTTCCAGCAGAAGTAGATATCTCTCTCTTTATATCCAGCAATCAAAGAAACCTAATGAAAATTCAAGAGAAACATTTGCATCCTCAGTAATCAACACAGGCATCCCACACCATCCTTGTAATATGATTTAGTCGTATCTGTTCCTTTATGCACCCCATTGCCAATAATCACTGTTGATTCCATCTTGCTTAGGCTTTGACAAGTCTCATGAATGTAGTAATACATTAGCTTTAAATGAGCTTTTTCATATTTTAAATCATTTCAGATAAGTGAGCTTCAATAAAACTTACAGAACACATTCAAAATACATGAAACTCTTCTCATGTTTTACTATCATCCAACTTTTCCAAATGTCAGACTACAACTGTTTCAAATATTGAAGCACTGACTGCAATCAGCAGGCATTCAAATTATATATGTTATCGCCAGCAATCTTTCATTTCTGCACCAAGGTCTTTTTGATGAAAGAGAACATTAAAGCGTAATCTTGCTGCTAGAGCTACAGCACTGTTCTTTTAATGGACATCATGCTCTTCCCTTTGTTTATTTCTGTTGCTATACTCTCACTTATCCCAGTATAGATCATGTATTCTTCTAAATTGCCATTTCCTTTTCCTTCCTTCCCAATATATTCTTGTCTTCCTAATACCTCCCTGCAGGCATTAATCTGCTTCTTTAAAGATTAATTTACAAGAGACAGCAAAAAGGACTGCAAACAAAAAGAATGTAATCAATATGTGCAGTAGTTCTTACTATTCTTCTTATAGCACAACACAATTACTTCTTATGTAAACTGACATACTGATCAAGTTGCAGTACAAGATACAAGGTCAGATTGACAACTCTGAAGCTGCTAGTTTGAACTAAATTACCAGTATAAACACATCATACATACTGAATATGGTTTAGGGTTACCAGAGCAGATCCTACTCCAGACCGCAACTAGAATGCATACCAGGAAGTGATGAAGGTACAACGCTATAGGCTCTGTATTTTCCCAGTGACCCCTGGGCAACTATGTATGAGATAGAGCAGTTTGTTGACTACTTACCATGCCTGTGATGCTTAAATCCCCATAAACCAGGATTAGGAAAGGACAAAAGGTACTTTAAAGCCACCTGTCATCATCTCACACTCATCCCGAGTTAAACACAGTGAAAGACTAGGGATTTGTGGGCCGTATTCCATTTTAGTTTGACCTTTAGTTTTTAACAGTATAATGATCAGGTTACGTTAGAAGAAAGCTATTCAAAATAGCATTCTCTCTGGGATTCAGTTAAGGGTTAAAATATAAGAATAAAGGATTTCCCATATCCTAGAATACCAAAGAGAACCATTATTATTTTTGAGATTAAAAAAACGTGTCACAACTGACCAGTTTCCAAAGGGACACAATTGCACTCCATGCCCTCAATCATATGCTGCAGGAGATGCTTTTTTTTTTTTCCCCATAGCAAAAGGCAGTTTTCCATAGGTCACAGTCCCAAAATCAGGCTAAAGAATCTATCATCCCTGCTCATGTTTCACTGTTTCTAAATACAGAGGACATAAGGATATTTCAAGTCATGCTTTTCCTTAAAACTTAGTATCTAGGAACCTAATCATATTTTTACACCATTCCATCCAATTAACTCTTCATCCTAATTGAACCTTTGGGTGCCACTATCAAATAAGCATGTAAAATTATTCTCATCACTGTTGTATTACTAAAGCCTGGATAATAACTGCACTGGACTCTGGTATTTTTATGTAGTATAGATATTAACATATACTTTGATTTTTATATATGGACATGCACAGATTCTAAATACAAAATTTAAATGCTATCTCCTGCTCTGGAAAACACAGTAATATATTAACTGATGCTTGTAACCTACTTAGACAGATTTATGATAAGACCATTCTGCTATCATAGCTATTGCTAGCTAGCTAAGTTCCATCTATTGCTTTCAAAATTTCAAAAGCCAGTACTATATTTTAAAGAATTATTAGCAGTGTCTAAAAACCAGGTAAGCATTTGTAGGATAGGAAAATCCAGACCGCACACTAAGATTTAATTCTGTTATCAAATCACTACTAGAAAACTAGCCTCCAAGATACAAGATATTGAGATGATTTACAGGGGCTATGGGAGTCAGAGACCCTTTTTCCCTTCCTTCCTTTTGCTACCTCACTTCCACAGAGTTCCCCAACCCGGCTGTTGGGCAGGGCACAATCGTAAGCAGCCCTTACTGTGTGCATTATGGCTACAGACAACCCAGGAACACAGCTGTATTTCATGCAGTTTAACTGAAAATATCTTCACTGGGTTCGATCCATTTTGTATTTGTTAAGAACAAGAGTAGACAAATGTGATGTTGACTCAGTGTACAAGTTCAACTATACCAGCAAATTTTACAGAAAAGAGCATGGAACTAATCCAGTGTTACTTCAGATGATTTGGGAAAAGGAGTGAGGAAGAAGAAAAAAATGTGGATGCATCTTCCAGTGTCTCCACCACAGCCCATTCTCCCAGATGTGCTCAGTCTGAACACGCTACATAGCACAGAGACTCTCATGTCAGATTCCCAAACAGAAGCTTTTCCCTTGATTTAAACATCTCCAGGAATATTGCATTTGTTACATTTTTGATACATCTCTGGCACGCTTGCTTGCTGATGCACAAAATCAGTAGACAGTAGGCTGTATTGAGCCTTCTGTACAAAACAGTTAAATATTTTTAGTGAGTTCATCACACACTATTGCTCTTGTAGCACCTGTGTAACTCATTGCTCAGTTCAGAACCCAGTCACAGAAGGAAGAGGCCAAAAATATATGCAAATCACTATAAACAATTTGAATTACTGAGTACCGGTTTGGTGATTTTACCCTACAAGATAATAAAATATTCCCTTTTGGTTTTAATGTCATTTTGATCTTTATGTCTGCATTCCCCTATCTGCCAAACAAAGCAGGCATCTTTGCTACTGTCACTTGTTTCCTTAAGATTAAAAAAACACATTGGTGAGGAGGAACAGAGGTAAAGTTTTGTGGGCAACAGTAGCATTTACATTTTCAGACTAAAGTTTGTAACTTTCATAGTTTGTTGAATTTAGTTTTGGTTTATTTGAACTATCTGGCAGAAACCTCTCAGATGTTAGCCTGTGGTTCTCTTAGTATTCGTTTTACACAATTTTCCACAGAGAATGAAGACAAAAAGGAGCCAACAGAATCTTTTCCATCAACTCAATTGCAGCATCAAAAAAGACCTCAGTTTCACATGCACATTTGCAGAAATGAGCCCTATTTTCCTTGAATTTGAATCCGCACTGTGACATGCTAGAAGCTGACTCAAATTCTGCAGCTAGAATCTGCTCCTTTTCTCAGCAAATTTCTTCAGGTGAAAAAGTGGGAGAGGGTTGGAAGGAAGCCTGGTTCTTTTAATCTTATCTAAGCACTCCTGGAAAGAGTTACAGCTGAAGATAAGGGATGTTGAGTCACATGCCTTTTCTGCCTTAGAGTTCTTATCATGTATGGGGAATGATCCCATTTCTACAACACCAATTTTAAGCTACTGCAATTCCAGCATCTTTACAAGAGATGTTCCCGATATACACAAATACGAAGAGAACCAGGCATAGTCGTAACATTTAACCGTGACAGTAAAATTAGGGCTACCATCTACTGCCACTGCAATGCCAACTGAAAAAAAACAAAAGCCATGCTTGGCCTTTGAAGTGATCCTTACTTCAGCTGCTCCTGGCTAAAATGGTTCAAGGGGAGGAGAAATTTTTCCTGATCTCTGAGGTGACATTTAACAGACCTGGGAAACAGACGTGGACTGTGAGGGTCTACTCAGGAAGGCCTATGGCATGTATGACTTCTAAAAGCAAATACAATAGTAATGCATTCAGTACACTTAACATCTCATTCTTTGATAAAAGACTTCTTCCTTCTTGACTTTATCTTCCTCTTGATAGTAACCATTACCGGCAGGGCTGAGATGGACCAAATACCTGACACAGTTAAGACTATAGGAAAGAAACACACAACACTCAACGAATCTTACATCAAAAACCCTGTAAACTCTGCAAATTCCTCCTGCTTGCATTTGGCAGAGTTACTGTCTTAACTATACCACAGCATGCTTTATAATATACAATGACCAGAACTAGGAGCAACCACTTCTAGTTCAGGCAACTGCACTTTTTTTTTATTATTTTCAAATCCTTCCACTAGAACTTTATACATTTAGAGTGGGGTAAGAAGTTCTACTCCAGAGTTCTCAAGCCAACAACGCAAGAAGGTCTAACATCCACTGCTTTGCACCACACTACAAGCAACAGGCACCACAAGCATAAGTGGTTGCTGCTTTGTCTAGGTCAGGCTTCATGAGCATGCAGAAAGAAAATGTACCATTGTTTCCTTCAACCTAACCTTACTGCATCATCCATCTTCTCCCAATTCCCAGTTACAGCTTAGAAGCATCATCCCAGAACTGAGCAACCCCTAGAGGCATGTGGTAGTTGTCATTATATAATTCATGGAATTGAGTTTTGAACCATATTTTGGGCAGTTCTGTCCCACAGTGCCCCCAGCATCTCTATCTCTACAAACCAATGTGAAGCAATTAAAGATGCTCCACAAAAAAAGCCACTAATCTGTAAGATATGTATCTGCAGCTGTCATGTCCACATTAAAAACTGCCTAGTTAGAAGACAGAAGACGCAATGAAGATGCTTCAGGATCCTGCTCACAGAAGGTACTTTGACGTTCTAAGATTCAGCCAGCAAGTATTTGGAAGTTATCTCAGTTCAACATGCAGTCTCAAGAATATAAGAAATCCAGCACTAAAAAGTTTCCTTACTTTACCTGTGAGGAACATTCCTTCCCAGTTATGTCAGGTTTGTCAGTACTACTGCCTCACTCTTGAAAAGCAGTTTCATCAGCAAAGAAACTTCCTGAAAACATAAGTAGTAAATACAGGTAGTTAAAAGAAGTGGGGGAAGGAGAGGACTGTTAGGCTACCTTTGGATGTCCAAAAAGACAGGAAAGATGAACTTGTAATTTGCTCATTTTGGAAAGCTTCTGAAATTAATTTTGCTTAACTAGTATTATATCTTTACGAATTCCCTTGATTATACTTTTCTGAAACTCTTCATATGCTGAGACAATTCAAAACAGAATTAATTTTAACCATGAGAATATTTTAAGAGACCATAACCATGAGAGTATTTTAAATCAGCATTTTCATTTCAGCTGAATCACTAATAGTTTGAGCCCCATTCACAAACAGCTTGACAAAACTCATTTACTACTATTTGATGTTCCCCAAGTAATTTTTTTATCTCCCTGTCTGTCAAGTGGAGATATGGACAACGTAAGGAAATGTAATACAGCCTCAGACATTTATTATATATATTTTATATACAATATCCAAAGCTCAATTAATAATGCCTTTGAGAGAGTGTAGAAATGCTATCTTTAAAAAAAAAAAACACTTTATTTTTTGCAGTGCAGAACAACTGAAGCTTTTCAAGTGGTTTTCAGAAGGGGAGGCTGAAGGTCCTGAGGGATAGGGGTCAGGCAAAGAGTACAGTCAAGATCCTGAATTTTAGGAAAGCAAACTCTTCAAGGAGTTACTAAGTCAGACTCCCTGGGAAACTGTCCTCAAGGACAAGGGGGCGGAACAGACCTGGCAGAT
>JAVKLA010000001.1:31858125-31868438 GCA_034782735.1 Sagittarius serpentarius | reverse complement strand
GCAACCTGATCTAGTTGAAGGTGTCCCTGCTCACCGCAGGGGGGTTGGACTTGATGACCTTTGATGGTCCCTTCCAGACCAAGCCATTCTATGATTCTATGATCTGTCACATGAGATTAACTCTAAAACGGACTAAGTTCTCATATAAAGGAAAAGTGCATGCAAAGAGCAGTAATATACTAAGCAGGTTAGGTTCACTAACAAAGTCTGCATCTCAGTCATTCCAGCAGGCAATGCTATTCATACAAAAGGTCTTACCCCTCTTTTTCTCTACTTCAAGGACACCTCTGGTAGCCCACACTCCATTACAGGCCAGTGGTTGCTCAGCAGTTATTTATGATAGTGTTCCACAGGTCAGGGAGGAGGAAAGATCAGCTATTCAAATCTGCTTATTTCTGATCCATAGGTAAAGCGTAATGCCCAAATAGACCATTCAACAGAAACACGAAACTATAATACCACCACATTACATATTTTGGTCTCTTTTTGAAGCAAAGTGGGTATAGTCCTAGCGCTGTTACTCCTACATGACAGATCAATTTCCTGAAGTTTTAAAGAAGTATGTTAGTTGTACTACTGATATTAATAGGCTTGCTCCATTAGTCATCTCAAAGCTAATCTCTGCAGTCAGCAATGCCCACAAAACGTTCATACTTGAGTCAAGACTGACACCCAGTGGGCATATCTTTTAACTGATTTTTTTTTTTTGATACGCCAACCTGATTTTTAAGAATTGAGATTTCACAGTGAGATTCTACTCCAGACCTTCAGCCTTCTCTCCTGAAAACCACTTGAAAAGCTTCAGTTATTCTACAGGATATATAATATAAAAATAAATCAGCTGAAAACTCACACTATATATAAAATTACTTGTTTCCTTAAAAGCCTCTGACAAGTCAGATGTTTTGTAGCACTATACACATGCATTTAATAAGTTTAGAATACCACAGGCTTTAAAAAAATGTGGAGAATCTAGTCGCACTTCTCTAATCATTATGGTTAATAGATGATAATACCAGGAGAGGAGAAAGATGTTTTGATATTAAAGCACTGTAGTAAGTTAACTACTTCAGAAATGGACTTCCATTTTCTGTATTAATACATAATCCTTTTTATAAGGATTACAAACTATAAGCATGATATTAGATTCAAGTATTAGTGGTTAATTAGTGACTGATTTCACTTGATGCAGTGTTAATATACAGGTTCTAGCCACTGAACTTCAATCTAACACCAAGGGAAGTAATTTTTTATGGAAGTACAGAACACATGTAAAATGATCATCATGCATGGAAAAAATGAGTTTACTTTCTGTATCTCTTGCTTCATTTACTTCAAAAGCATCAATACCATAATAGACAAGTCTATTTTGATTGGGGGGAGTATCATTACATCTAACTGACAGATAGGCAAGTCATGTTCTTGTTTGTGAGATAACTTCAAAATAAAAAGGCTCATTTTATTCTCCTTCAAAGACACAAGCTGTTATGATTTTGTCCACGCATGGCGCCTTGACAGGAGTAACTACATAGAGTTAAGGTTTCAGCTTATCCAAAGATGGTATAGCAGAGTTTTGCAATACTAGCAACAAATGCCTTTTTTATCATATGTCCCATCTTTGGTAAATGCTTAGCAGCACAACCCTTCAATATGGTCAACAGAATATGGCAGAATGATGCAAATATCACTAGGCTATCATAATAAGTGGCTATTACTTCACTAACACTACCAGCAGTTTAGTGAATGCATTCAAGCCCTAAGGCAGCACATACCAGACTAACAGAAGGAGGTTCTCCACTAAAAGATGGGAGAGTAGCATCAATCCAGCAAGGTCATGTTTTATCTGGTAAACCACAACTTTGCTGGATTGGTATTACTATTTTACCATCTAACACATTTAAGAATAATTTCTTTCAGAGGCACTAGGTTTTCCATCACAACCAGTGAAAACTTCAGTACCCTGAAAAGTCTGAGACAAAAGTCTCGGAATTTTGAGTCTGAGCTAGTTAGTCTTCCTCAGACAGTATATCCATTTCAAGAATAGTAATATCTTGAAATTATTTGTAATCCTATTTGGAGGAGATGATGCAAATTAAATCCTCTCTCAAAATCATTTTAGATGGAATATGAATGCTGCACATGATGCCAACTACAAAGTGTCAGTTGCTTGATCTGAAGTATTTCAGCTTCCCATTTGAATAGTGAAAGGAGAAAGTAGCAAGGGCACAAACAGGCTATCACGAGAATTTTCTTACAGCACAACCCACATTGTAGTATTCTGAGTCTAGAGGATTAGGGTACATGATTTTCAGTGCTATTGCTGAAAAGACACCCACTTCACCAATAGCACAGGTTAGTACTGTGGTAGCATCTATGCATTCAAATAATACCTGCAGGCGGGTCAGTCAGATCACCTGCTGAAACACAAATCGCTTTGAAACAAGTCATACAAAGTACCAGTAGTTTCTGTCAGAATTTTGTTCTATTGCTCCTTAAAAGGCATAGAGTAACCCTTAACGTGCAGATTTATAAAATACTAGCTGTCACAGAAGACTGGAGTCTACAATTTAGCATCCATACCATCTATATCTGGTGCAAAATGTTAAATACACTTTTACTCTATGTAAACTGAGTTAGAAGCTTGCTACTAATACCAGTGAACATGTAAAGATCCTTTTTGTGTTGCAGCTATTCTTTCCTGCATTGGGTCCTTGTCTGTAGCCAGCAGTGGCTGAAAACCTGCAGAAGAGATGATATGAGCCAGAAGCACTTATACTTGGAAAAGTGCAAGGACACGTAACTATGAACTCAGTAAAACAGAAGGTTTTCTCAAAGGTATTCCTTTTGTCCTCCTTGTTCTTGGAGTAATGTACACAGCTGAAAACTTCTTACCACTGTCCCACACTCATTCAGTGATTATGTGTAAAGATAATGCAAATAATTTTGAACACCTAGACCATTTTTATTCAGTAGCCAAATATCCTCATCTTCCATAAGCACACAAGCCATTGATATTTTCAAGGCACCTTGTAACTGCCCTGGTACTAATCTCTGGGCAGCTCGGCAGACAGGGAACATCCTACTGTCCCCCTTTGGTAGCCAACAAGGCCTCCATAGCCTTAACTGAGGGAGGAAACACTCCTTTAAGAGTGATGCTCCAATCACTTGCACAAAGAACATCTGTGAAAGTACTTGAAGTATTTGGAAAAATTACTTCCAAGTTTTTTTTCCTACCTCTGCACTTCAAAGGTAGAGCAGCTGAGTTTCACTATGAGGTAAGGCCTTGGAGTTAAGTAAATATTCTGACTATGGTTGACAATAATATGGTTCATGTGGTAATTAGAGTATGTAAAATCATGCTAGCCTTCAGACTTCTTGGTATCTTGTATTTTTAATAATGAAAAAGAAGGTGTAGCTGAAACTTCTTCCAAGTTGTTCTTGCATAGGTTATTTAACATTTGACTGAAGTACTTGTAAAGCCACGCCATCCCATTTTAAATTTCACTTTAACATTTTTATGGTTTTATGTATTGTTAAAGAAAGAGGACACATCAGGAGCCTTACCAATCTTTTTCTTCTCTGGCATATGGAGCTAACAAGTCCACAACTAGCTTAACACATTTCATTGAATTCAGGAGCTTCAGCATGGATAGTTGCAAACCTAACCAATAAAAAATAAAAAATTTCTTACTGAAACAAAAATGTCGTTGAAACAAACCCTGTCATCATTAATAGCTTAGTTTCTATAGCAATCCTCAGAGCCAGAAAAAAAGGTCTACTTGGATTTTTGCTAGGCTAGATACAAAGGATTACAGCAGAATACATTTCAACTGGTAGATGTTTATAGAAAGTTATTAATGTCCTTTTATAAGCCTATTGTTACCTAAAGGAACCATTACTTTTCTTCACTACAAAAATCCTTGTTGTACTAGTACCAAATGTGTTACACCACCTTTGTTAATATCTAAGCATTTAAAAACACACCCTCCTTCCCTCAGTTTCATACTGCAGACTGTATTCCTTCACTCCTGCAGAGGATTTTATGGCTATTATCAGATGCTTAAGGAATTTAGTAAGTCAACTCTGCAGTAGGCACCAAGTCTCTACTGCAGAAAGCTACTAGCCATTTTGTCCCTCACACCATTTATTGTCTCCACTCCTAGAAAAACATTCCTCTCAGATTAAACGGACTTCTGCCTCCCAAACTCAGGAGGCCTTTACAGTAGCTGCTGAGAAGAGCCAAGCTGCTCGCCCTCAGGAGCCGTGTGTACGCAGAGGTGCTGCAGCAGTTTCAGCTCTATGTACCAGCTTAGCGGCAACAGGCAATCAGACTTCGCTTTTAAAAATTTTTGTTGTCCTGCAGGGCAGCCCTGCAGGGGCCGAGCCAGCACCCACCGCCGCTGACCAAGCCGCCCCGACCGTCAGCAGGGAGCTGGCGGGGAAAGGCCGTCCCCGGCCCGCCCGCCCCGCAGGGCTGGAGACTGCGCTTCCCGGCATGCACCGCCTCGGCCGCCGCCGAGCCAAGGCCGCGGGAGGCCCGCGGGGCTGATCATGGCCGCCTCGGCCCGGCCCCCTCAGTGAAGTCTTGAAGGGCGAGTCCTGACCTCGGTCCCATCTCCTCACTTTTCTTGCGAGGTCTAACGCAATTCAGCTTTTACCAAGTTTCATTTTGTCCCCACACATCTTAACCCAGCTTCTTAACCACTTCTGTAACGCCTCTACGACTTACTAAAGTCCTGCAACAGTAAGATACAAAATCAGGTACCGAGCTTAAAGACATTTTTTAAGGCTAACCAGCAAGATTCAGCTGGCTTGGTACGCCAACTATTTAAGAATAGACAGGATTAAACACTACCTACTGCTGTCAGTTGTATCTGTGCAATACTATTCAATAATAATTGCGTTTCATTAAGTTCGTAACTCACCAAGCCATAACACAGAGACTCCCTCTGCAGCTCGTATTTACCTACATGTAAAAATGTATCTACGGAGTGAGCTACAGGCATACTTAAAGGAAAGGTGTTTAAGCATCCTATAAAATGGATGAATAGAATGGAGTTTGTCCTAACGTCACTCCACAGAACCAACTCTATGCTGTTTACATTCTACAAGTTTTCATTTACAAACATGTTTAAACATATTCACCTTTTCTAAAGCCTCTGAATGAGGTAGAGTTTTGCTAGTTTATGAGAGTGCAGACCTACCCCCAGCTCCAGTAGCATAGCATTCAGCCACAAGCAAATGCTGTGTGCAACTGGGCTGACGTTTCACACAGGGCTCACCGAGGGTTTTGTGAAGAGCTACGGATGCCCACTTGGCGGTCAGAGGCCTACCTGCGTTCCTGCCGAGCTGTAAATAATGGCACCAGCTCCGTCAGGAGCAGCGATGGCCAGCTGCATCCCCAGGGCAAGGGGCACAGGGACTCCCCAACAGGCCAGCAGAGAAGGGCCTCTCAGCTGGGGCCCATCCCACTACCCCCAGCAAGGGAGCTGGGCAGCCTGGGGACAGCCCCAGCCCAGGGTGGCAGGCACCTCTATGGCGACAGGACACGCGAGACATCAGCCCGCAGGTCAGCACATCCAGGCAGGGCTGTGACAAAGCCAGTGACCAACATCCACAGCACCACCAGGGACAGGACTGATGGCCTCAGGCTGAGCGGAAATAGGGCCTCCAGACCCATGGGCAGGGGTGTGGGTGGGGTATCAGGTGAGGCTGGTCAGGACCATTAAGGCTTATTAGTGCATTAAGAGCTCTGAGAGCTAGTTTACTAGCACAACTACTGCTACGAGCTCAGTCTATGCGTGCTTTTATAAACGCTTTAAAAAATCCGTAGGTCAAAAGATGCTAAGTTACACGTTTATGCAAGTTTAGAGCTACACTGACAACAATGGTTGTAAAATAAATGTTTGTCTTTTTATAACACTATAAATAATCACCTCTCTGAAAGACAAAATCTATGCCCAATATTAAAAGGATTACACCTTTAGAACGGTATGGAACTTGACTTTTTCTACCAAATCTCTATAATTTTCATTTGCAAAACACTCTGTACTACACACAGCAACATGCTTTAACTTGCTAAACATATTTCCAGCAGAGTAATTTCTTTTCCAGTTATCAGACAGTATCTTCTCTAAATGTGCTAGGTGAGATTAAAGCATCTGCTTTTTACTGCAACTCCATCAAAATATATGAGTTTCCACTTCTGAAAAATGTAATTACTGTATTTAAAAAGGAATAGTGTAGAAGAGTTTTGTATTGCTAATTACAGTTACCATGCTGTTGAAAATCAGGCAGGTGGAAGAAAATGTTGTGCGAAGTATACTTTACAATAAGAAGTAACTGAGATGCAACAGCAAATTCAAAATAATTACTTGTCTAAGTACGTTTTCATTGGCACCAATGTAACAAATCAAATCTTTAAGATTTGGTTTAGTTTTCATTTTAAGAGTATCCTTGATCTAGTTAAATGTTCAATATCTTCAAATGTTCAGTCAAATACTTAGTACATTAAAAATGAGCTGTACTCTTATTTATATACTTTCATTCCCTTGTTAGCCTGAATGCTACAAATACTTTTTGAAAATAACTGTTACTCATGTATAGATGTGTTTACATACTTAGGCTGTAAGGTAGAAAATATCTCTTCTTCAGGGAAACTGAAAATGAAAGGAGAACTATTAGAATAAAAGTAGAAACAAGCAAATATCTTCAAAACAAAACAAAAGCTAATATATTGATATTACACACAGACAGATTATGAGTATTCACTTATGCTCTGAGAGCTTTTGGCTGTATTGTATAGAGATAAGATGGGCAAGTACTGAAGACAGCCTCTTCCCTTCTATGCTTCATTAGAATTTTTTTCTCAATGTACTTCCTGAAGAATGTTGCAGAAGCGCAATATTAAAAAACAGGGAAATGGAGAGCCAGTTTCATACCAGCTGCAAAAGAGAAGGCCATGTTTACCATTCCAGTCCCAAAGAATCATTAAATCTGTTGGGAGCTACACAAAGAGTAACTCTTTGCCATCAAAATCCTTGCTTACAGCATTTTCTGTGACAGTGAGTTTAGATTAAAACACAATAAAGCTGATTTGCTTTGATCAGCTCTTTCAGACTATGTGCTCAAGATTTGTACCAAAAAGCAAAGACAAAATCCTGGCCTCACTGGAATCAATAGTTCTGCCACTACCTTTGCATACGCCAAGATTTCATTATAGGTTTTTATAAGGCTGTGCCATTAAGAGATCATTTTTCATATAGAACAATCAGTTTTTGTCACAGAACATAAGTCCACATTAAAAAATTTTTAAAACTGCAGCCACAATATTTGGCAAATAAAAGTCAATTTGTCAAGACTTACCATACTCAGCTGACTATTCAGCCTGAATCCTGAGCTGTCAAAGCCACTAAAACACATTTTGCAGTCAAAAGGTTAAATACAGATTTCTATTTTATCCTTCTTCAGACACAATCTTCAGTGAAGTTTTGATTTTTTTAATTTCCTTGTGCAATTACTTTGAGTGTTTGAACTTTTGAACTGTTTTTCCTAAAATTCACACGTGATACATCTTACAAGACTGTGAACCACATACTTTGTAACATTGCTCTTCAATATCAGGATTCAAAATATTGTAAATGGTGTGCTTTCATTATTTTATGAGTTCGCCAGGTAGGTTTTTGTTTCTTCTGGGCACTTTGCTCATGTACAGACGTGCATAGTATAATGACATAAATACTCTTGAAATACCATTGCAGCATGATGCAGTCAGGTTAAATGGTCAAGAATATCTGGAGGCCATGAAACACTAGAAGAAGATTGTGTGAGATGTGCGTATTTTCAACAGTTCACAGCAGACAAGATATGTGCATTATTAACACTGAGGTGGCAAAAAAATGGGAACACATTTCAGAAGCATGTCAAGCTCTTTGGGACAAAAAAATTACCATCAGAGCAGAGGAAAATTGGAAGCATGTTCTGTCTGCTTCATGCTGCTCCCAAAAACTGGCCTCCCCAGTGGCTGAGTATTCCTATAGCATATAGAAATATTCAGATGGTATTTTGCCAGCTATGCTGGCTCATGATTACTCCATCTCCAGTCGTGTTGCAGGCTTGTTGGACAGCTGAAGAAGGACTAGTCAGGGCTCTGTCACATTCCAGTGACGTGATATCATGCTAGAAGACATTAGTTAATCCAGTTTAACAGAAATTACTCAAGTCTTCTCAATAATGTACTGAATTTTGCTAAACAATGGATGAAGTGGTCACAGCTGAGCCAGACCAGGCTGTAAGAGAGGTACCCACAGACAGGGGGGAGGAGGGACAGACAAAGAAGAGAGCACCAGGAAATAAATTTGGAACAGTTAGGCTTGCTGCTACTTCTGCCCGTTGGGAAGTGATAGTGAGGGCTGTTGCTGACACAAGAGGTCATGCTACACCACAGCAAATGGCATCTCTAAGCCCCAGTTCTTCATTCAGTGTCCCTTCAAAGTGGCCTTGCAACCTCAGGTAACTCTGAAGCTGTCACCACATATGCAATGGTAACAGCAGTGCAGTGACAAAGGGACATATTATCACTTTGTTTTCCATTCTTAATAGTGCTTAAACACACTCACTTGCAGAAAGAGTGTATCTTTCTTCATGATATCTCTCCTCCTGGTTCTAAAATGATAAGGAATTTCATTTGATAAAGTACAGCATATTTAGCTGTGGTTTTAAATAGCTCTCATATACCCCTTCATTCTTTGAAAAAAATGTTAGGCCTCATTTCTCAGATTGAAATACTGAGATCAGACAGCTGAGAACTCTTGGATTTCAAACAGTGATGGAAAAAATCCAAAGATCTGGATATGCAGCAATATTTGTGACCTCAGCTTCAGCTGGTGCAATTGTAATATAGCCTTTGTATTCATTTCAGTCTTTGACTCCTGCAAAGGTTACCAATCTTAATGCCAGCTACTGTCACATTGGAAGCATATATGAGCTGGGGTAGCTGGGCCCAACTTAGTCAACTAAGTACGCAAGTCTGTAGTGTCATCTCCCAGAGATGTCAAAGATAAGTAAATATGTTTAAATAGTAGGTGAATAGAAATGTAATTGTGTGCTGAAGCATCCGATGTCTAGATTCCTTAAGATAAAATATGAAACTTTTTTATTCCTTTACAAAAAAAATTGAATTGAATTATAGCAGTAAATTTATAACATTTAAATACAGCATGAATGTTCCTAATCATAGCTTTTAAGACACTTATTCTATTTTAAAAATACATACAGTGTAATGCCATTAAAATGTTAAATAAGCACTTGGTAAAGTTTGTGGTAAATGAGGCAAGAAAGCTTGGTGTTAATTTTTATTTTTAAGAGTTATCTCAGATGCATTAATGCATACATATTTTACATTGGTATCATTTAGGTTTTGATAAACTGTCACCATAAGAATAGTGCAGGTATTGAGAACATTACAACTTCAGAAGACTGCAAATCTGGAAATGTACTGTATGGTATGTCACATACCTGGAATTCTGGACAGAATAATACCATGCATCCCACGCAAACAGGTATAAAAATGTGGAGGCCCCACTAAGCTTTTAAAGTTGCACCTGCGCCCCCCTCCCCCAAAAAAAAGAAAAACTTGTCCTGAGGGTACACATCATTCATTAATAAATGGAAATATCCTGAAGCCAAGAACTTGCTACTAAACATAGAAGCATAATAGTTACTTAATTAAGAAATTATTTGCCAGCTATGTTTTAAGGTAGGAATTAGCAGTGAAAATGAAAGAATGACAATGTTTTGCTTATGGGAGGCACAAAATCCCAACCATAGTTAACATGCTTTTTCTTGCTAGAATTAGATCTTTTTCTCAGTAAGATTTAGGGGCTATGTGAGATTTATTATATCTGTTTCAGTTAAACACCATATTATTTGTATTCCCTAAAGGGCAAAAAATTGCCGTTTCATTCCTTGCCTTAATCAAAATCTAAATATGTCAGTGTAAGCATGGAAAAATGGAAGTGGCTGAAGAGGAATAAACATCAATTCTTTCCAACCTTGAAAGAGATCCTTTCTTAGCTGCAACTGTAGCACAAATAGCTGTATCTGAGCTAATTTCAGCTTAGGTAAGGATGAGCAGCTGCCACGGTTGAAAGAAATACTGGTCTCTGAGGTAGTGCTCAACGATTCCACTTTATTACAGAAAACTTCTACTTTTATACCCTTTTTCAGAGATAATTGTTTACACAGGTGTTTCTTTGAAGTCTTGAGATTAATCTCACTATTCTATTTCTAAGACACAACAAACTAGTACTAAG
>JAVKLA010000001.1:31837670-31858025 GCA_034782735.1 Sagittarius serpentarius | reverse complement strand
GGTCATTCTTTCTCACACATACACAGAACTCTACGGAATCTGTTGTCCTTGAATTCTACTTTGATCTATTAATGTCTGAGCTTAATCTTAACAATATTTATTCTTTTTCTACTCTTTATCCAATCTTCTTTAATCATCCTGCTGGAACTGTCTGTCTGGTAGCTGCTACAAGCAGCCATACAATACATAGAGTTGCACTTCAGCCATCCTAGTTTACCAATTTAGCACTAATTACTGGCAAAGATGGAAAACAGAAAACAAGGTTAGAACCACAGAAAATGGCTTCAGCATCCAGCTGTGTTGTCCTACCAGTCACTCCCACCTGTTTAATTTGGAGCCAAAGCTGCATCCTTTCCCCACAGTCCCCTCAGCCTCCTTGGCTGTGACCGTCATAAGTGGGCTGAGCTGGTGGACACTTAAGATGGAAAGGAGAACAGCAGTTAGCATTGGGTCCTCTTATGTGCATGTAGGTGGAAAATGATGGGTCCACAGGAAAAAAAAGGTATGTATTTCTGTGGAAAAGAGCTACTTGTTTAATGTGTTCGCTTGTAATGCAAAAGCTTTCTGAGAATATTTGAAGAACTAGGTGACAAGCTGCAATCACTGGTAAAAGAGATAGCCTTCAGGATCCACAGGCACCTAGCTTAGGTTTTGAAGGCATCATACTATGTGTCAGCCCTTGTTCTCCATTACAGTTTTTGAAAGGATAGGTGTGACAGACAAGCCTGGAGAAACTGTACAGCTTTCAGACTGGTCTGTCTTTTTTAACCTCCTCATGCTGGGCAATCTCAACGGCAACTGAAATTTCAGTTGGCTCGGTCCATGGGACAGTAACTATCTTCCTACTACTGCAGTAACAGAAATCCCTTATTATGAGGAGATTCATTAGGTCTGAAAGGGATCCTACAGACATGGACCACTATGATGATGTTGAAAACATGATGCCCGGTACCAAAAGCTGCCTTGCCAAAGCGTGACAGATGTGCAGAAGTATGGGGGTGAAAGGTGTGTGGTAGTGATGGGAGAAGAGAATGAACACAACTGGGCTGGTGTGTGGGAAGTGTGTTGGGGTGAGAACAGGCCTCTTCCATACATACGCAAGTACAGATGAGGATTTATGTGTGGAAATGGCTCTGGGGGACTAAACCTAGGATGCATGTGCATAGCCTGGGGAGGGGGAGAGGAGTGGGTGGGTGCTGAGAAGGGGGAGCCAGGATTGCTGTTCTTCCCCTTTCTCCTTGCCTCTCTCTGCTGGCCCCTCCTGACACATGACACCGATTCTCACAGGAGCTTGCAGCCCAGCTTCTCCCTCCTTTCCTCACAAAGCATCCAGCACAGGGAGGACAACGCAGCTGCCAGCGAGCCCAGGACAGCATCCTGCATCTCTGCAGAGCCTTTTGCTTAGGAACATCGAGGTAAGGACCCCCTGTCCTCTGTCTGTGGGCACCAGAATTCCTGCCCTAAACTAGCAGGAGCTAGAAACCCTGCAGACATGGCTGTGTTAGGGACTTCCGTGGGATGCTCAGTCCTAGCAGGTTCCTTCTTGCCACTGAGCTGCCCTTTTGCTATGTGTTGTGCCTACCTAGGGGACAGCTTGCAGGGAGATGACAATGAAACCGAAGTGGGGCAGGACTGACTTGTCAGTCCCTGAGCAGCCTGTGAGCTCCAGGTCTGTCTGTGAGCCCAGGACAAACAGCTCCGGCCTCTGCAGAAGGAAAAATGTCCTGTCAATAAGTAGCTGCTGAGTCTGGGCCCACATGCCCCCAGGGTTGCACAGCAGGTACATTCGTGGCTGGACAGCATCCTCAGGCCATGACTGTTCCTCTGTAGGACTGCTGAGGACAGGCAGCCTGTGATAGCAAGGAGAAGTATGCAGGACCCTCAGTTCTTAAGTAAAGAGAACATGGAAGAACTCAGATCTGTCTCTGTACCTCCTTCTCTCCATGCCAGCTCTGGAAAAAGCAGGTTTAAAAAAAACACCCCTGTGAATTACACTTGGGATTCACACTGCATCTACATGGGTACAGCCAAGGTTAAGGTTTCTGAGAAGTGCTGGTTGTACAAACACTACCAGGCAGTGAGAGAGAACTGAAGTATGTAAAATGTCTGTCTCTAGTTTGCCATGTGCTAGAACCATATGAACTATGCTTGAAAATCACTCCAGCATGTCTCTGTTTATTATTTATTACATATAAGAAGATCTTACGAAAAGAAAGTAAAATCAGCTTGTTTTTAGGGACTATATTTTAAAACACAGCCTGCTAAGCAACCTGTTGAAGCAAAATTGAATAATGTTTTATTGTCCTCATACTGCTGTACTTCTGTGTTATTTGTGTCGTTTAGGAAACAGAAACCAAACAAATGATGTTCTTCCGATTCTGGTGGCTTTTGTGGATACTTGAACACCATGAGTTTTTAGCAGAAAAACTCAGGGAAGAAAAAAGATATGGGTTGAGAAGACCAAAACCTAAACACATTCTGTCAAATACTGTAGAAAAATATCCCAGCCCAAGTGATCAAGGTGAATATCATCATTTTAAAACAGGTGTGGGTTTTTTGCCCTGCTTTATTTATCTAGATTCTGGACTACATGGCTAACTTGCCCTCTAAGATATTGCTTATAATCAGCCAGGCTTGCCTTATCCTACATTTTCACATGCATTATTTTTGCACTTTTATCTTTTTACTCCCATCTTTTCCCTCCTCTTTTGTGTATTTCAGAAAGGGAGATTAATTCTGGGCTTTTTTATGATATGGCTGATAGCCTGTTACTGTCACAACAAGAATAATAGCCCATATAACTGTATTTCTATAGAATTAATGTTATCAGTAGTTCAGAAAATTAATACTCTGCAGATCTTGCTTTTGGAAACTTTTATGTCACTGGATGCGAATGTAAGTACCAGGTACAAAATTTAGCTCTGTCAAATCCATTCCAGTGTCTTGTGCAGTAAGACTCATTTTCCTGTAGGTGACTTCCACCTTCCCAGTCCTCATCCTGGTAGGATATTCAGTGAAATACCAGGCAAGAGGACAGAATGAATGTATAAAATCACTACAACATTCCTCATTTCATACTACATGACATTACCTCACCTTCAGTTTCTTATTCCTTGGAACATCTGTTCTGGAGCAAATTCCTTAGCCTCTATATGCTCTGTCTTCATGAGGGTCTCACACTTGTGATCACAGAAGTTTTAAAAAATTTCCACAATTGCACTCCCACTTTTGAAGCCTAAAATACATGTAAGGGTAAGGGTAGAATGAGATTTAGTATGAAATCACTCCACTCACCTACCTACCTATTTATTCTAGATGAAGACTGCATTCTGGAAATTGCTTTTTTACTGGACAGCTCCGAAAGTGCTAAGAACTATAATCATGAACAGCAGAAAAAATTTGTACTGGAAACAGTAGACAGAATGAAAAGTCTGCAGCTTAGTTCTGGACGTACCCTTAGCTGGAGGATGGCCTTACTTCAGTACAGCAGCACTGTTTTTATAGAGCAAACTTTCCATGACTGGAAAGGTCCTGAAGCATTCAAATCCCACATTGCTCCCATCACCTACATAGGTCATGGCACCTACACAACTTATGCTATAACTAACCTCACACAACTCTACATGACTGAAGGGACTCTGGGTAGTGTGAAAGTAGCCGTGCTCTTCACTGATGGAGTGGACCATCCAAGAAACCCAGATATTTTTGCAGCTACAGCTGATGCTAAACACCAAGGAATTGTATTTTTCACAATGGGAATGACGAGGGTGGCTGAAGAGGTTGGTAATGCTGCCAAGCTCCGGCTCCTGGCCAGTGTTCCAGCATCAAGGTTCGTTTTCAACCTCCAGGAGAAAGAAACTGTGGAGAAGGTTCTCAGAGAAATGGTACGTATGAGAAAGAATTTGAAATAGTTATAGGAACATATGTAAAAAATGGTCTTATTTCCAATATTTTGTAACGCTTATGCTATTGAAGAAACCTGTACTTTTTACATGCTAAAGCAAGCCACTGATTAATAAGACCGCTGTGCCAAAGTACAGGTTTCCTTTCTCTTCCCACCATTCAGATCTTGCCAGTCAAAATATTTGAAGTCAGAAACTGAATTAGACTTAAAAAGACCTGTTGTGAAGTTATTTTTATCTCTGGTTTTTGTCCTAAGAAAGGTATTTTAAACCTCCTTTCTTAAAAAAAAAAACAACAAATTTTTGACAACCTAATGCTTTCTTCTGTAGCAAGTAGAAATGTGAGATTGCCTTTTGTACCAAAAAAGATGCAGCTCTTGTAGAAGTGGAGATAAATTTGTATACCTTAATGGAGATATGTCAATTTAGATAAAATCTGAACTTGGCCGTAGACATCTTTAAATTTCCATGGAAAACCTACCACATAATGAAGAGGAAATGTGTAAATTGAGCTTGAAGTTTTGCTTGGGTGCCTCTTTTCAGCATGTGAACTGAATTTATAAAAAACATTCCCTGCCAAGTATGGAGAATAGACCCATCCTCTAGCCTATAAATCTGGTGACACAAGCTGTGGATAAAGTCCTGATCTGAGCACGCAGAGAGATATAAAATAGAAATATGAATAACAACCAGGAGACTTCTGCAGCGAAACTGACACCTAAGTGATCTCATACAGGCCTAGAGCATGTAGGCAAGCTGGCTGTCCTGCCTGTCTGTCCCTCACTTCAGCAGCCTGCCACTCTGCATTGGTTTCCCTGCATATCATACTTCTTCATATCACACACAGAGAAATTAAAGCTTAATTAATGTTAGTTAATATGTTAATTGCATAATCTTATTAACTAGCTGCTGAAGCAATTTATTTTAACATCTTTCAGTGTCCTTCCTGTAGAGCTGGATTATGACTTTAAGTTTCTAATGTTGTTTTGAATATCTGTCTTTACAGAAAGATCTGTCTGAGGAAGAGGTAAGTATTTTTTTTTTCCCTGTACAGAACTACTGCTTTATAAATATAGACATTTACAATTATATGGAAACATAATTCAAGAAAACTGATAGGTCAGAAAGTTGGTTAAATATTGAGTCTAATGGGATTGCCTTCAAGTAAAACATGTTTTTGTATTTGAAGGACAGAGCTTTAATTTGCTATCGTAATGTCATTTACTTTCCCTCGTTATTTTCAAAGCTGAAATAGAACAATGTGTGAGTACTCAGGTTAGCAATAATTTGCTGATACATCTTGGCATGTCATCTAGCAGACTCAGTGGATAAGAAAACATGACACAGAGCTGAATGTGGTGCAGTTCTAGCCCTTAATGCTCTTCCTATGTAACAGAGTTTAAAAAAGGGAAGGAACTCGAACAAAGCTCCACTATTGCATTTTTCCACACCGTGTCACCCTGACTGCAGGCATTGGTAGGTCTGGCTGCCATTTTGGGGGGAATAAAGTTAGCTTTCCTTTTAAAGATGTTAGTCCTACTCAAGGTACAGTTATCACAGGCAAAGACTCTTCTGATCAGCAGCTCAAGGAAACTGCTAAATATTATGAGTGTCTGCAAAACTTGAAGCATTTTATTTTGCACTCGTTTCCACTGGCATGTTGATTTTTCTCTGTCAAAATAAATCCTGAAGTAGTAAGACATTCAGTGTTACCCTTGGAAAACGCATTGTTGCTAACTGGGATATTCAGATAAGAATGATACTTAAACCCTTCACTTCCAGACATCTCCAAGCTGAGTGGTGGCTTAATAAATAATAAAACCAACAATAAAAACAACATTCCTTATTCCTCCTCCAAAAAAACCCCCAATATCTGTAATATTTCTGTATTATGTAATGGTTTTAAAGTTTCAAAAAGATCCTAGAAATCACGTAACTACATGATGCTGACTGGGACACATGACGGTAGAGATGATGGAAGAAAAAGAAAGATTAGAAACTATTATAATTAACTGCATTAATTAGATAAAAGATTATATCCATAACATGTTTTGTTTATAGATCAAGCTAGAGCTAAACTATGATCTATCCTACATATAGTGGAGTAAAGTGGAAAAAGGATGTAAGATGTTTTCTTACCCCATTATCTTGGCTATTTCTACAGTGACTAGTAATCAAAACAAATCTACAGTCATAGACACAGCATACCAATAAACTGACTTTGTGAAGAGTTTGGAGGTAAAGCCATTATCGAGATGATTGAAATTTCAGGAGTAGGAATGATACAGATTTTTGGATGGAGTGTAGGAGGCCACATTTCTGATGAGTGGTAAACCGACAGTTAATAGATTTCTGTAAAACACGTAACTATAACTGGCTTCTAGTCATCACTGGTGTACTCAGACTAGCCATACAGTAACTTAAAGAGGAATGTTCATGTGTTTTGTCTCTCTTCTATTAAAATGTGCTGATTTGGACTATTTTCATTCAAAGTGTCCCCAGGCTGCTACATGTAACTGTGAGAAGGGGGAAAGAGGCCTTCCTGGCCCTGCTGTAAGTAGCTGTCATTTCTCAAATAACTGACATACAGTATAAAACAAGATTTATTTCATTGTTGGAACTTTTTTAGGAAATTATTTAAACCCAAATCCTGAGACAACAAAAGTTCAAGGTTCAATACATAGTTGCATTGCATGGAAATGTCACACCAGTAGGAAATGCACAGAGAGACCTGAGAATGCCCTGAGACACTCCCTCTGAAAAAAGAACAGTGTGATATGGTGAAGCTCTCCTTTCAGCCACAGCAGTTTAAAAGGAAGGAAGGAAGGAGCAACTTCTGTGTGTGGAACAATTCACCTGTTACAATCAGACAACTAGACCAGGTGGATCTAACTAGCCCCAAATCAAACATTAATATCTGAAAAGCTCTCTGAAAGCAAAAGAGCGAGCAAGAAGCTGAAGCATTAGGAACAACTGAGACAACAGTCTTGTAAAGTGGGTAAAATAGACTGGACTTTTTTCAGAATAGTTTTACAACCAGAACCCTTAGCAAATCTAGGGGATTGCTTCATACAAGGTTTGAACTGCAGGGTTTATGTTTCAAAAAGAACTCCCGGAGTTGAATGATATCATATCCCTAACACTGAACTAAAGCACCATAGTACCTTATAGCCCTTGCTTAAGGTGAAGAGACAGTGTCAGAATTTGAAACAGAACCCTAGAGTTCTGCCCATCCTCATCCTTTTGACCTGAATATCCTATACGTACATAAACAGAAATACACACCGGTTTTATCCTGCACAGTGCAGCACACTTTAATTGAAACTGTAGCCTCTTGTGTGCAAACAGTACTTTTGTTTGGGTTATTATTCGATGTTTTTACTTGGAGAGTGCAAGTACCTCTTAAACAAAAGCATACAGGGCAAAGAGTTCAAAAGAAAACAAAACACTCACTTGGCAAGCTGGGTAGCTACAAAAACGTCTGATCACCTCTTTTCTTCAGAGGAGACCCGAACAATTTTTGTTTACAACAAAGACAAAAGAGAAAAATGGCTGCCTATTGAGTTGCTCCTGCTGCTCCCAGAAATTCAATTTCAAGGTTATGGTAAATGCAGATATTTTTAAAAATAAATCTATAGGAAGCATATATCCTAAATATTTTTTAAAATACTGTATATATTGCAAAATAAAATTATTTGACTAACATATACTATAAGAATTTTATTTTGTTGTTTTCAGGGTAAAAAGGGTCGCACTGGGGATGATGGAGCTCCAGGCCTGAAAGGAGCAAAGGTGATGTGATTTTTCAGATTTAGGAGAAAGACTGGGTACTTCATTAATATGGAAAGACTATCACAATAGCGCCCATGTACTTTCCACCTGTGAATTTCTTAAACTTCATCTACCCCCTTTGCTGTAGTAAAGACTAAGATTCGTTACAAACTAAAATCTTATATCTAATGCATAAAATCATCAGAGTGTAAAAAGAGGGAGCTGATATGCTTCCTGTATCACACCGAGATATCTACTCAGATAATCAGGACAGTACTATCTTATCCTGATTTCACTGATCTTGTTGTTGGATTATTCGTAGGGGGAGCCAGGTCTTAATGGAATCCCAGGACGAGATGGAATAGAGGTAAAAAAAGATCTTTTTCCTTCTTCTCCAGTGAGCGGTGTTCCTTCAAGGCAAAATACCACTTTTTTTTTGTAAATTATAATAGCAAATTTCAATTCTAGTTTACCAGCTAACGATTCATTAACACTAGAAGAAGTAAAAACATTATCATTGCTTAAAGAAAGGGAATAATTCCTTCTTAAAAGAGTGTTCTAGAAAATACTATCTAAAAATACATAGTCCCTCCTAAAAAGTGTGAAAAGCTCTGGTATGATAACCTAAGAACATTACAGAAATTGACACTCTGCCTGCATCTTTATGGGTCAGCTTAAATTTTTCATTTGGCAAATAAAGGATCCAGTGTGTAATAGCAATGAAAAAGTTGAATGAAATACATGTAGGAAATAATGTAGGACCAGCCTCTTAGTGCTTAACTCTGAATTCATTCACGTATGAATCACTCTACTTTATATTTTCTTATTTATTCAGTACATCCTTTTTAATTAGTGACTTTTTTCTTGCTTTCTTATTTTAGCATGTTTCTGACTAAGATGGAAATATGAACTCCAGCTGATCTGCTTTTACATCATCAAAATCCCAGTCAAAAATGACACTTTCGTAAGATTTGTTCACACATACAACAGCATCTATCATGACCAGTAGGTGCAGTATTTAGAGTCAAATTGCCATGTTTATCAGAGATCACCGTTTCTACCTAATTGTTCATTAGTCATGAACATGCTGAAATGTTGGAACATGCTGAAATGAACATGCTGAAATGCTGTTTTTCTAGAGAGAGTAGAATGTTAATAGCACCAATACTCACATTCTTACATTTGGGTTATATATCCTCACAACCTGCTTTGCTTTTTTATTTTCCCAGGGGAAATCTGGATATAAAGGAGAGAAGGTACTACTTTTAGTCAGAACTTCTGCTTACATATGGATATTTTATGTTATTATTATTTATAACAATATCATCATCTTACCAGCTGCTGCAGGTGTGTCCCTTCCCCAATGAACTTACAGTGCAATTGCTATAATGTCACGAATAGAATAACATTTAGGTTTTCAACTAAAGCACCCAAAGAATAAGGATTATATGCTCAATATACCTCATAAATATTTATTCCTGTTCCTTTCCAGGGTGAAAGAGGTGAATGTGGAATCCCAGGGATAAAAGGAGACAGAGTAAGTAGCCACAAAGTTGTTATGCTTTCAGGAAACACAGTAAAGTATAGAAAAACTACAGTTGCCTGAATAACAATCATGGAGATAGATTTCAGGCAAATATTAATTTTAAGGCTGAGGGAAATTAACAACTGACAGTTTTAAAAAAGGGAGTAAGGTACCATTTTCAGTAACTTTCTCAGCTCCTTCTATATTTTCACGATTCCTCTTAAAGCCCAAGCCTAAGCCAGTTTGTAACAATGGTAAAACTCTACTTAACAGGCAGAAGGTTTGAAGTAGTAAGCAAAGGAAATGAGAGGTGAAAATGAAATCAAGGTTTCTTACACCGATCTTCAAGATTTGGTGTAGAATTGCTGTGAATATTTTAAATGAAAGAAACAGAGTTTAATTGGATTACTGGTCCTTGATAATTAACTCTGTTCCTTCTTACTCTGTATTCTGATTACCACAGTCCATTTTAAAAATATTTATTCAATATTTGCTGGCTGCTGAGCTTCTCTTGACATTATTTTTTATTTTAATGTAAAGATATCTAAATAAGATACCTTAGTAAAAAGTTATCTAAAAGTGGTTTTGACCAAATCTAAATACACATGAATGTACCCTTTTTTTCACTTGCCTTTCAGGGTCCTGAAGGTCCAGTAGGCCCCAGAGGAACAAGAGGGCTACAGGTAAACAAAAGAAAGAAACTATAAAAACAGTATCTGCTTCCCTGGGATTCAAAGCTCTGAAATAATATCATACCACAACCATTATGGAATCTTTGAGTCACTGAGTTCAAGGCATCCAAAATCTATCTTCTTAAACAGCAAAATTAACAAGAATTTGGAGGAGCAGTCTAGACAAATAAATCATCCTTATAATTCATTCAGTCCCAAAGACCACAGCAAATACAGTTCCATAAAAACCAAAATCACTCATTTCCTATTCAGTATCTTAACTATTTCATAATCTCACAGAAGTACATGGAAACACTTTAGTCTCTTTTCATCCCAGTACTCTTGTACTGAAAACCAAGAAGCTTAGCCCATCATAGATGTTTCAGTAAATCTTGACTACAGATTACATTTAATTGTATTCAAATAAAGGGAGAGCCAAATTCTCTCCCCCGATTACCAGACCCAGCTCCAACTGAGTTGAGTAGCTGAATCTATACATGCATCAGAAAGCAAAGCTTCAGTTCTGAAATGTTTGTAACTCATATTTTCATGCAGACTACAGCAAACTAGAGATTGTTTTTCAAGCTGCCATTGTTCTGAAAGCTTGCCAAATCTCATTAAAAGCACTCCTGTTTTAATAGGGTCCACAAGGACAGTCTGGAGACCAAGGGCCTGAAGGCCTGCAAGGATCAAAGGCAAGAACTGCATTATTTCTTCTCTTTCTTAGCGTTAAAAGGTATTAATACAGCCTCACAACGATAATTCTTTTATCCTTATACCCCATACCCTTCTTGTAGGGGATACAGTTTAACATGACGTTGCTAGCAAATCATATACTGTTTGTATTTGACAAGGTTCCTAAGGAAGGTATTCATTTGCTCTTTGTATTGGATTCAGGTCCAAATCACACTCCAGTCTTTTCTCACAAACAGTTAAAATATGGCAGCATCAGAGAATATTACTTAGCAGCAGTGTAGAACTGCATTTCTTCAGTTTTCAATTTAAAACTACTTTTTTTCCCTAAGGGTCAAGCAGGAATTCTGTTTGGCATCTCAAACAAAATTCTCTTGAAACTGTACATTCTCAAGAAGAATTCTATAGCTCAAAATTAGTAGTCCCACTGTTTACTGATGCTCAGCAGAAGATATCTGAAAGTCACAAGGATGAGTGCAATAGGAGGAGTGCAATTCAGGACACAGTCTTGCAATGGGCCCTCTGAAGGTGGGCCACAGAAATCACCCAGTGCTTCACTGCAAGATCAGTCCCCTCTGAAAACATAAAATATTTTTTGTTTGTTTGTTTGAAAAACATATGATTTACATTTATTAAATCCTTAAGATTCGCTGGGTTTATTTGTCACTTACCCCATTGTAAATTCCAGGTATACCAATGGAGATTACTTCATTCTGTGGTTCTGTGATGACTTGATATCTCTATCGTAGTTTAATGGAAGATGCAAATATCACTGGGTATTATAGACAATTATGGGAACTGTTTTAACTTCTTTAAGAGAGACCACAGTTACACTTTGCTTCTCAGAAAAACCTTAAACTGAGTAACTCAGCCAAGGCTAATGGGTTCTTCAGCTACTGAAAGGAATATTGTGGAGAAAAATTTGAAAATAATTTTATAAAGGACATTATTTCTTCTGATATCTCTCTTGATATCTCCTTTGCACCATATTTCAAGCACCTGCTGGCCAACAGTGAGACATAGAACAGTTGGGTGTCAAAACTCTTACATCCCACTTGAAACATTTCTCCTTTTGTTTAATCTGGTATCACTTTGTACAGGAAATATCTATGCTCCTAATAAAGGGAATGTTGAAGTATTGAAAGGGTGAATAGATTAAATACTGTGTAAGACAATTCCAGTGGGCTGAAATTCGGGATACACAAAAAATGAACTTACAAACTGAGTTAAACTGATTTCCCTAGACACCAATTTTTAAGCAGAATTGTTTCTTTTTTCATTCTTTGAAAAGGGTGAAAGAGGTCTTCCTGGGCCACCTGGCTTACCTGGAGAGACTGGAATAGGACTGCCAGGCCCAAAGGTACAAGCATCTCTCATCTTCTATATTACATGTATTGTAAGATAAGAACGAAGACCAAGACAGCTGAGATAATATACTTGCTGGTACATGAGAAACTTCAAGCCCCCAAATGCTGTTTTTATGGTATTGGAAAGGTATTTTTTATGTTGATCAAAACTGTTTGGAAAAAAAAATACATTTTAAGTATGTACTTTAAAGGACTTTTTTACTGTAGTTCTTACACTTGACATAACTCAATCCAAGCAGTGTATGGCTGAGTGAAAATGCATATATAGTCTTAAACTGAAAAACAGGCTTGTTGGTTTGGATGACTGGCATAAAGAAAACAGAAACACTATGATAGAAATACTGACTTCTTGGAAAAGGCCAATAAGTGATACATAATGTACTAGGAATATGATGGGAATAATTAACCATTTAGATTCAGCATTATCTTCTCTCAAATGCAGAATTGAGGCTGTCCCCTAATGCTGTGAAACTGCACCAGTTCAATGTGTGTTGGGCCTTGCGTGCTGTATGACTCTGAGGACACTCAGATTTGCTCTGCCATTCCTGTATTCTCCTGCATCAAGTATTTCAAGCACAAAATGTCTGATGAGTTATTATATGCTGAACATGTACAAATACCTGTCAGGCATTTTCAAAATACATCTTTGTTTGAAGGGTGATGCTGGTTTGACAGGAAGACCAGGCCCTGTTGGCCCACCCGGAGTTGGTGAGCCAGGACTTATGGTATGTCTATTTTTTATCTGGTGAGAGGGAAGCAGGACAGAAAGGAAAAATTCTCAGTGCTTCCCTGTTAAAAGGAATATATGTGTGTTAAATTATACCATCTCTTTTCTCTCTTCCACTAGTTCTTACTCTCATACATACTATGCTGTCTGACTTTCATTTCCCTCAATAAACTGGAAATGTTTCTAGTTCCTTAACTTTTCTAATTATCTTAGTCCCCAAAACAGCTATGAACAAATAACACCTTATGCAAAACCACACAAATATTTAAATAAATCTATCCCTTGATAGATTCAAATCCACCTGTGTAACTTTGAAGTTGACTGCTTTTCAGTATCATTATATGCCAATTTTATGGTCACTTTTTTCCAAAGTGTCAGACAGCACCTTTTACTGAGCTATTTACAATACAGCAGACTTAAATTAATTTCTTGTACCTGGTTGAAAGAACCCTAGTGCAACCACGAGGGAAATTTTGTGCAGTTTTTTCACAAGTAGCTTTTCCCCATTGACAAAGATGTGTAATAATCATTTCAAAAGAAGTGCTCTCATGAAAAACAGAAAGATGGTTTGGTAACTGAACCAACTGATCTCAAACCTGCTTGAAAATATACTACTGGAGAGAAGTGAGTTCTCATTGAGGAGTACAAAGAAAAGAGCATTACTAATAAGGCCAGTGGCGACAGTCAGTCAAAGTGGGGCAGTAATGCCTCCTGAGTCTCTTCAATAACAGCACAGAGAAAAGAGCCACTTTGTGGGGAAAGAGGTGGCTATGATGTGCATCTTTGTTAGCCACAACAGCTGTACTGGTTTAAAAAGTGTACTAAAGGTGTTTTTAAAATGTACTTTGAAGTGTATTTGCTTCAAAAGAATTTTCTTTTTGTGGCTAAATACAGCGTAATTATCTTTACCTAAGAACTAGGCATAATCCTAAAGCTCTATGCAGAAGAAGCAGAAGCTTATTTAGGCTATGCAAAACCAAATCTACCAGCTCTCTGTGATGTGTGTGTAATCTCAAGGATTAAATCACAGGGAAAAAAACCAGATGGGGGAAAACACTGCGAAGCAGGCTCAATATGCACAGGTTGTGGACTTGCATATAGTGAAAGGTTTTAGTTGTCTTACTTGCCCCTTGTGCTCCTATCAGATCTGCTTTCAAAGAGAGAAGGGCATGCTATTATTCTCTTCACCAGTTACGGTCAAATCCCTCTACAGCTACATCTTCTTCAGTGCTACTCTGCATGGTCTTTAATCTGGTTCTCCCTGTCTCTCACGATTATACTGATACACGAATAAGGATTAGTAACAATTTGTAAACCAAAGTAAAGTTTAGGGAGTGAAGATTTCAAAAGTATAAGGAATAGGAATTTCAGCTATATAACCTGTGATTCATAAGTGACCAGAAAAGTAAAACTGTCTGCCTTGTTACTGCTGCAGACCAGAATGCTCATCATTTATTCACTGTGAATATCATATTACTGTATTATTTTTAACAGGTTATAACTAAACCAACATTTAAAGACGTCCTTAAAACCAACAATGACATAGAACATGTTGCTGTTGATTTGAGTGATTAATACATATTATAGGCCATTTTAAACTTATGTTAACAGGGACCTCAAGGACCACAAGGTGTTCAAGGAGAAAGAGGTTTACCAGGAGAAGGGCTTCCAGGAGCAAAGGTACAGCAGTCGAAGGGTTTTAAGACCAAAGCAGCACCATTAAATGAGTGCATGCCAAAACAAGTCCATAGCAGACACAGGAATCTGAGGAAGTAGCTTGTAAATTAATATTAAACTTTGGCATCAATTAACCTGATATATTTTCATAGAATACAGTTGGTCCAAACATGACTTCTAGGCACAGCTAGCCTTTGGGGCCTGTAACGCCAATATTTAATTCAACTGATGCTTGATTTGTGGGATCTAAGCCTGGAAAGGATTCCAGCTATAATTTTAAAACAGCCTCAAGCATCTGACTTTAAATAAAATATTATAAAAGTGATTCCTAGATGAAAAATGCAGCTTGTTGTTGTTGCTTTTTTCTAAATCCTTGTACAGAGATTTTGCTGACACTAAAGACAGGCTTTCAAGCTTCTTAAATACCTCAGCCACTTGCTTATGCATTTTAGCAGAAGCCTGAATTCAGTTTGTAGGAAAAGAAAGCTGCTGTTAGTAATTTTCAGATCCAATGAAAGTAATGACAGTAGTAGTTGCACGTACATGGATGGGCTCATGAGACCCTCTGCTAGCAACTTTTGCTGCTAGCTGAAAACCAGCTCCCAGGCTTAGTTGTCACTTTGACCTTTGGTTACGACAATAAAGTGACACAGCTTGTACACAAGCTACATAAATAAATGGTTCACTCATTTTTATGCATGCACCAAGGCAGTTTTTGTTGGGAAAACAATAAAAAATTGTCTCGCAGATGCAGGCCCCAACTGTCCCTTTACTAAGAAGCTTAGGATTTTTGCTTAGTACAATACTGTAGTCAGCTAGGTTTAAATTTGACTAGCAACATAATATCTTCAAACATCCAGTATATATTTTATGATGAATTATATGAATTCTCTAACCTCATTGTTGATGGCTTGTATTTGCTTAGCAAATCTCATGCATGAAAACAAACAAAAAGCGATTTGAAGAAAATGCATTTAGAAATCACTCCACTGCCACTGAAATACCAGTTCATGTGGGAAGAAACACTACAGCTAATAAGTAAAGCACAGCAACAATGCACAGTGGGAAAAAGTACAGAAGAATGCATTATCTAACCAAAACTACTGAGCAGTTGAGATAGGCAGAATAAAAAAATCAAAGTGGAATTCTGCCAGCACTATTGGAACTTTTGATTCTATAAAAAATGTACTACTTTTTACTGCCAAGTCTGACCTGGAGCTACGCATGTATCAACAGAGTCTATATGTATCTCTGATCCTATTTGTGGCTGCCAAGTATGTCAGCTCTCTGGTTTTAAACACATTTTAGATAGGTGATTTGTTAATCTAAAGCAAATTTTACAGTTTCTTTCTTCAGAACATTTTTACTACAAGCTCAAAGTTCAGTAAAAAGGAAAATGAAGGCAGGTGTTCTAAAGCATCAGGAGTAAAGAATGTTATTTTAAACAGAAATCCAGTCAAAGTTGAAGTTGTTACTTTGGAATTGGTTACTAGGGAGAGAAAAGACCTGTCTGGGGCATAACTTTATTGCCTTGGGTGATTCTGTGACAATTTACACAAGCTAACAATCTGTTTCTACATGTTTTATTAACAGTAGTACAAGAAAGCACATTATTTGTATCCTTATTAGTAACCTGCATTTTCCCCAAGACCACTGTTTTGTAAATAAACATCTAGAAAGACAATTACATTTACAAATAGACTTCTACAACAATACACTTTGGCCTGGTCTTTATTCTGGCAAAATCTTAATGAGCGCCAGATTCTCATTGCCACACTTCAATGAGATTAACCCATGAGACAAATACGCAGAATTCAGCTTTCAGTTAGTCTCATTACTCAGCCCTGCTGACATTTAAATCAGTTGTGGTTTTGCCATCGATTTGAGGGGAAGCAAGACAGGACCTTAAGCAATCAACATGGGCAGAAAGGTAAAAAGAAGCTTGTTCAGCTCTTTCATCAGCAATTTCAAACTGCAGAGCAAGCTCGTTTGAAAAGACGACCTGTTTGGTATCCTGGAAAACAGATCCAGGAGCTACTTTCTGGTTCTTCTTGGTTTGGTTTTCATGATGACAGAGCAAACAAGTGTCTCTAGTTACTTCAGAGAGAATAGCTCTGTGTTTCCACAGTTAACAATATATTATTTTTTCACGTAGGGAGACCGTGGTTTTGATGGACCAAAAGGCCCTCGTGGACTTCCAGGCATCAGCATAAAAGGTGAAAAGGTGAGCAGTAAACAGACCAGGGGATTAAGAAAGTGCCAATAAATCCACATAATACAGGGAATACAGGGTTGATATTCACTACAAAAGGTGTAATGAGGCAAGAAACCCACAACAAGCCCTGGATAATAAGGTGTTTTGTAGGGAGACTTATGCCCAATAAACTCTCCCAACCTATTTTAACATCTCTTCATATTAAAACAGGAAATGTTACAAAAGCATCTGATTCTGTGGGAAAGTTGAGGTTTAGAAAGGTTAAAAGGAACTAGCAGTTGTTTGCAACTGAACCAGCAGGGAATAAATGCATATATGAAAGATAAAAGGTCAGATCCCGAGCTTCACTGACTTCAAGAGAGGTTAACACAACATGTACTAGCACGGGAGCTGTCCCAGATTGTTTCTGTACCTTTACACAACTAAGCAATCGTACTTTGTTTGCCAGGGTGAATTTGGTCCTCCTGGTTTACCTGGGCCAATTGGATTACCTGGAACTGGAATTCAAGGAGAGAAGGTGCAGTTTTCACATCCCCCTCACCCCACACTTAAATGTGTAGTAACAGAGAATATTTTATTTTTAATAATTACTTAACTAATCTTTTCAGGGAGTGGAGGGACCAAAAGGACCACCTGGCTCTAGAGGGCTACCAGGACAGGGACTACCTGGACCAAAGGTTAGGGAATTTTCTGAAGTAAAAGCTACTATGCTGTTTTTACTGTTATGTTTCCTGGTCTGTCTCTATCATTATGCTTGTTAAAGTGCTGAAGACCAATCTAAGTATTTACATTGCTGCAGGAAATTATTATTTTCTTTATTAATGTTATTAAACTGTACAGCAAATCCTACTCCACTGAAAAGCCTTGATAAGCCAATGCCATAGCTATCAGTTTAGGTTTTGGCTTGGCTCACAACAGAACCTTTGAGGTACTACGTATCAGACAGTGAACTGCACTTTGTCTGATACATTTCCATACAAAGGGTTGTCTGCCTTGAACTTGCAGTTTCATCATATCAGGTGCAGTTGCAGTGAATCAGCTCCAAAAAGTAGTTGCACTTAACATAGAAGAACACCAAAATTTCAGTATCATCTTTTATCCTTACTGTACTGTTTCCTTTCCAGAAAACTACTTACATACCTTAACAGACTGGCTGCCTGCCTTGTTACTTCTGCTGCCTGTTGTCTCACCTGACTTTGTGTATTTACTATATCTAGCAGTTAAGAACGGTGCAAGCTATAATGAAGATTACCTTTGCTGAAGGAAAACTGTCAGAATAATTTAGCTTTGACTGACTTGCAAAATACAGAACTGTTAATGAAAGACATCACCCTTGAAGTGTTTGGAATGGAGATTTAAAGTGATATTCTGAAAGAGGTGACAGATGAAGTTCTGAATGACTGAAGGCTATTAAAGCACAGTATAAAGGAACTAGAGGTGTAATTGGGTCAAGGGTCCATGCGAGGTAAATTTTTGCAGCATCAGATCACCTTACATTTTAAGTGATTGTGCAGGGATATGCTTTACCACTAGTAAAAAGAAAGAGAAGCGTGAATTGCCTGTGGATGTCAGATATGGTCCTGAAATACCAGCTACTTTGGTGGGAAACATTCACAGGGACATAGAATTAGATTTACAGTATTAATAATTTCTACCAACAACTTTTTGGTGACAGCTGAAAACATATTGCAGACTGCAGATTCCCAATCTTTGTGACCAAGGGTTTAACACGTCACACTAAAGACAGTATCATACTAATCTTCCTTTAAAAATAAGCAACCCAGAACATGCTTTTATATTTTTCCATGATAATGCTGTTAAAAAATAATTTCTACTTAAGGGTGAACAGGGCTTGCCAGGAGAGACTGGAGTGCCAGGAGAAAGAGGTATTGGAGAACCTGGTTCTAAGGTACATTGTTAATAGAGGAATTATTTAATTTATTCATTTATTCTGATATGAAATTTGTGTTACCTGAGTATCCTTTCTGTAGGCACTGAAAAACAGGTCTAGAAATAAAACTTCAGTTCTTAGTCTTTAAAATTTTTAACACAGAGTTTCAATAACCTCCAGAAATGGGAACACTTCAAATACACCAGTTCTGTACAAAAGCAGTAAGATTTATTGTGACTGAAAATTTCCACGTGCCTGGCCCATGCTCAAGTCAGTGTTGCATACAGCTCACCTACAGCTCTGTCCAGAAAACCATCCAAAATATTAAATAGATGCCAGAACTCGCAGTCCCCAGCATAAGCTAAGCTATAGCCAGAGCTGCTGAAAAAAAGCACTCAACAGTGGTTGTTGTGCTGCTCCTTCCCTTTTCACACAGGATAGGATGTAAACAGAGCAGCAGCTACACCCTCACATCTTCATACAGGAAACAAGCTGTGCTACTAGACAGAAAGCACACTTAGAGAAGAGGAAGCTGTAACCAGATTATCTTAGTGCTAAAGTGACCAAGGTATTAACCAGTTACTATGTCATTAACAGTCCGATTAACATAAAAAATGGGAATAGATGAGAAAGTACTTTTGTGATAGTGGAAAGGCACAGGGCTGTCCTGGTTTTGCTCTTGTTTGTTAGGGATTTGGGACAGGGATTGGAAAAAGAATGAAATTGTTCAATTTCTTTCTTTAATTTCACAAAAAAGGGTAATACTGAGTGAAGCCATTTGACCCCAGATGATCCCATTTCACCTAAAACCAGATCAGGCTCTTGAACCTTACATAAATTGGCTGATGACAATTCTACTGTCATTAACAGATTTGCACTGATATTCACCAGTAAGGTGTCAATCATCATGTTACAGTCAGCTCTATCTTTACTTCAAATGCTGCCACTTAATAAAATGATGGCATTATCTTTTAAGAATGAGCTGGAGCATTAATAGCTAATAATATTAATTGCATAGATAAAATGCACAGTTCAAACAATCAGATTGTAAGATAGTTCCAGATACATGAGAGTTGTCTTTACAAAGAAAGGGCAAGATTTGGGTTCATATGCATAAATGTTTGCTACAAATATATATGCAGTTTAGTAAACTTTTAAAAATAGATTTCCTTGATTCAGAGAAAGAGTAGTACCAAGTCTGCATTTAACAGAAGGACTTACTTTTTATTGATGTCAGGGTGAGCCAGGCCCTTCAGGACTGGCAGGTCTGCCTGGTCTTCCAGGAGAAGATGGAGCCCCTGGACAAAAGGTTGGTTCACTTCTGTCTGCAGTCTACCTGCTTCCCTCTAAATATTCCTACTGCTCTCCCTGTGCTGATACCGAAACCTAGAAGAGTGAGTGTTCATGGACAAGGAAGAAAGTAGCACATTTTTCAGTGAAAAAAATTCTCTTTCAAACATGCTTTTTTAAGGAAAACTTTTTCTTTTTTGTTGGGAGGGGTTGTATTATCTTGTTTACACTTGTTGGCTTTTTTTAATCCCCCAAATGCCCTGCAACTCAGAAGGGAAACCCCTAAAATGGCTACAAGCAACCTTTCATAGCCTTCCGATCATGGTATTTTCCTAGAATCAGAAACCCCATATATTTAAAGATTATATACTCAGAGTGTTCAGCCATCACTAAGGAAACATGCTGCTTCATGCATTCCAACCCAGTTTTACAATGGTTGTTTCTGAATATGGTGTCGTGGTTTAACCCCAGCCAGCAACTCAGCACCACACAGCCGCTCACTCACTTCCTCCCCACCCAGTGGGATGGGGAGAGAATTGGAAAACAAAGTAAAACTCGTGGGTTGAGATAAGAACAGTTTAATAGGACAGAAAGGAAGAAAATAATAATGATAATAATAACAATAA
>JAVKLA010000001.1:31816956-31830553 GCA_034782735.1 Sagittarius serpentarius | reverse complement strand
TTAATGTTTAAGTTTAAACTTAACAATATTTATTCTCTTTCTACTCTTTATTCAATCTTCTTTAATCATCCAGCTGGTCGGAGCCATCCGTCCTGTAGCTGCTACACCTCAGTGTCACCTAGATTCAACTTTTGTAAGCCACTCTTCATTCCAGGGCTGATTTTGTCTCAATGCCAAGAAACTTGCAACATGTAAACCTGTGTTTCTAAAAATAAACTGGATCGCCCCCCCCCCCCTTTTTTTTTTACTTAGTGAATTTGACAGTATTTTTAAGTATAGCCCTTATCCCTTGTTCCTTGGTAGTGAATTGAACACAGTAACAGAAGCATGAGAAACATGTAACAACCTCTGTCCCTTTTTGATCAATTAGTGGTTTCAAGATCCTTAAATTTATTTTCATCAGGAGATGATGATGGAATCATGTACTTTTCTGGTACAGTCCAGTTAATTCAGATAACTGTATGTTGTCCTATTTCTGGGAATCCAACAGGAATCAACCAACAGGAAACAGGTCCTTTGCTCAGAGTCGCAAGTCTCTCTCCCTCAGCCTTGAGCCCACAAAGCTCTTTCAATTGGACAACACTGCATGTTTCAGTGACTGTGTTCTTCGCTTTTTGCTGTCTTTGTCAGTACTAGTGGTTTTGCTGTTGCTTCACTCTCAGACACACATCTACACTAATCTGTACAGGGTAAAACCTTTTACAGTCTCATTTTTTTAAATTATTTTTGCATGGGTCTTTGCTTGCCACTGTTATGCATGCCAGTATTTTGGGTAGCTACAGGGACAAACACAATCTTGAACATCCATCCAGTTGTAGCTCTGAGCAGCTCACTGCACCATCCAGTATGGCTATGAGGGTTAAAGTCCTCTTAGTTTCCCTGGTAAATCTGTTCCTGAGATACTCCAGCTACCTGGATCCATGAAAGGAGCTTAATTGTACACCTCCAATAGGAAGCTCCTGTTATACTCAATAGCTTTAATGAGGTTCAACAGCATTATAGGAAAATACAATTCTGGAACAATAAAACCAGACAGGAACCTTGTGATAGAAATCAACATTTTTAAATTGGCCACACAAACCACTGTTGTTCCCTGCCCTACATCATTTGTCTCAACACACAAATATAGAGCACGTGCAGAAGCATGTTCCCAATGCTCTGCAGCAGCTTATCTATCTTCAATTATAAGAATTATGTAAAGTAGCTACTGACTAATTCAGTTCCCATGCTCGACTTTTGGCTGTCAGTCAGTTTGGGCTCGTTCCCCCAAAGCTGGAACAATACTAATCATGACAAAAATATGGGGAATGCGACTGAAGTAATTTCTTCTTATATGGACACAAATGACAACAGAGAGCGCTCTTGGTAAAAAGATTCAAATTAGTGACTTAGAAGTGAAAGGTCCTGTATATCCTCAGCACTATTAAATATCCCAGTTTTAGTCCAGGATTAATAACCTACAGTAATCATTCACATAATAATATACATTAGCAGATAGATAAAATCAGCTTACAGTATATTTGCCAAAAAAGTTTCACTTTCATGGGAAATTTCCTGCTAGCAATTGTACTGGCATTCACCTCAGCTGTTTTTCCTGCCTTCATCAGGGTGACCGAGGTCTTCCAGGACCCCCCGGGCCCTTTGGGCCAAAAGGAGATGGTTATCCCGGCCCACCTGTAAGTTTACAGACAATTTTTTTAATGTGAATTGGGAACAAATAGGTGCTACACCAATGTGATTAGTCTCCATGGATGACATGCTAGGAACAATTTGCTAGTCTAAAAGCCTAAAAAGGCTCCTCAACTGTGGAAATGCATTTCAGCATAGAAGGAAAAAGAAATCTCCCTCTGAAATAGTCCAAGACCTTCCACTCCTCCTGATTACACGGTGTAACATATTGCAAGTGGGGCTTTTTTTTCTATAGTAACACTGCTGTTTCAAGCAGCTCCCTCAGTATCTTGATGTAGGATACTGTCTTCTGCCCAGCCATACAAAATTTATTCCCAAAGAGGAGAATATAGCCCAGCTAAGCAGCTGTGTCCATATACAAGGGTGTGAACTCAGGGCAACACTTACCTTCCAGAAGCACTAAAAAAGCAACTACTATCCAAAGAGACAGAAGAGCAAACCATCCTCAGTTCTGTTCATCAAGCTGTTGAAGTTGTGGCAAAGAATTTGTTGATTTACTTTACAGCCCTTTACAGAGGTCTTTACTGGTAGATAGGACCAATCCCTGCAAAAAGGATACAAGGAGTAAAGGCTCCTTCCTATCCCTTCCTTGCACATGTATGCAGCAGTGGCCTCACGTTTCTAGTCTGCTCAACAGTGTGCTCCACCAGCCCTGGCAGTTACATGCCTGTGCAGTGAGGAAGTCCCAGGAAGATTGCTGGCTAGAGTCGGGGGGTTTGGTAATATACTACCATTTATCTGTGCTAAAGACAACAGCAGAAGTGCATGCAATTGCCACAGCGAGGAATAAAAATTAATGAATATCAAAATGGAAATTGGAATTCGATTTATAATACTACCTGATATTTCTGTGCAATCCGATGCAGAACTGCTTCTGCACCTGCCTCTCTGGATCAGACGCTGTCTTCAAAAACATGCAAGCCTCCTGCATGACATACAACACACATGCAAATGTCACTTCTGGCTTATCAGAGTAGAATTTAACCAATTGTAGACCACAGTGATCCCACTAAGAGACAATATATTCAAGATACTACCATATTAATGTTAACAAAACACGTAGTCAATGTAGCCATAAATTAAATTAATATTCTGTCTGTGCATATAATTTCAGGGCTTGCCAGGCCTTCCCGGGATTCCTGGTGAACAAGGCCCAGATGGAGTTGGATTACCAGGACCTAAGGTACAGATCTTAACTTCTAGAAAAGTGAATGCATGTGTGTATTCTACTTCATGCTACACAATTCTGACCCATACGTCACAGTCAGAATACCTCTTTAATCCAGCTTTAACTTGCTTGTCAGTATATAAAAGGTAGACCCCATAGAAGATCTTCAAGCTTCACTGCAGAACTCATCCTGATGCTGATTGCAGGATTACTGGAGTTATACAGGCAATTGAAGGATTGACTACAGCTATTTAAATATGCTTAATATCTCTTAAAAGGACGTATATCTTTTTTCCACTCACCTCAAACCCCTAGCTGTCTGAAGGCCCTGACAGGTAAAAATCTGGAACAGTGCCAGTGTGAACATAGAGTCTGATTCAATTGACAGGCAGCAAGCAAAAACTTTTTTTTTTGTTTGGGGAACCTGGAGTTCATTTTATAATATGGGAATTGTAATTCCTGTGTAACTGTTGCATAACTGACTGTACATGTCTTGAATATGTTTAGACCACTAGCCACTGTTTATCCCCAATAACTTTCTTGTCCTGCCTGCAGTATTCATGGGTTAGCATTGTTTAGACTTCCACTGTACCATTCAATAATTCTCCTCTCTTTGTCCCATTTGAATACAACAGATGCTGGGAATTCTAGAGATAAATTAAACTTCGGTATCACTACTTATTTTTTAAAGTATCGACTTTCAGGGTGATCCCGGTAGTAGAGGACCAATTGGTCTCCCAGGTCCCCCAGGAGAAGGCCTGCCAGGACCAAAAGTAAGCCATTTAAACAATTATGTCTCCCACTGTCTATTTTCTAAAAAAGAAAAAAAAAGTATACTATAAAAATGTGTGGTCATGCATACACATCTACATGTTTTCTGTCTAGAAAAACTCCTCACTAGAAACAACTAATCTGACAAATAAGATAACTAAGGAATACAGTGTCTTTATTTTGTAGAAAATAAAAAATGTTTCTGGTGACTAGCCATAAACCATGGCCTTCTTCCTATTGCATATGATGAATTATAAAGTGATAACCTTGCAGTGAAGATCAGTGACAAAACCTTTAGCTCCTGCAGACATTAGCTGCAACTGAGTAGCAAAAATTTCTTCAGCATTTCTTCTAGCATTAGTCAGAATTAATGGCCTGGCAAGCACTTACCCTGTCTTGCCTATAGTTGGATACTGTTGAATTCTTCTAAAATGAATTCCTCTTTTTTACTGTATAAAGTAAATCAATAATCATTTAATGACCAGTATGATGACCAATCCCTGCAAAATGGATTATTTGTGTAATTATAATATACACCATAAGAAAGGCCTGGAAATAACTGTAACTATAAAAAGCAATTTTCACTATGAAACCTCCCAAATTAGAAACTCTTATGCTCCTACAGCTCAGCTTTAGAAGACCATTAATGCAAAAGAACTGTTTTAGAATGTAAATGTAAATGAACTGAACAAGATCCAATGCAAAGATTTTGCAACATAATAATGTATTACCTGCACAATGTGGCTATTGGTCCCAGTAATTCAGTTCATGCTGGCATGAAGGCTAGGTCCAGAGCTAAGCAGTGGTGAAGCACTTCCACAGCCAGTGCTATTCCCAAGGACTGGCATGTGCACAGGATCCTTACAAATGAGGAAATTGAGAATTTCATGCAGGGATACTGGAATAGAAATATAGGTATAAAATTAATATTGTACTATGTGGGTTTTGATTGCTTCCGATGAATAACATGGAACTGAAACATTTTCTCTAGAGCTCTTTTTAAAACTAGCTTATAAATTAGCAACAAGTGTTTATTTGCAATGCCACATTAGTGTGCACGTCTATAGGTCTGACTGCATAAGCATAATGGCGATGAAAGATAACACAATAATAATCCTCTCTTAAATTCAGTCCCCAACGTTCCACCAATACAATCCACCCTTCAATGCAATGTATAGCTCTATCAGCAAGGTGATTCATGTTCAATGAGCATTAAGCCCTGAGTGACTCCTTTGACGCATAAACTAGATATTAACAATCTGATAAAGGTGGTGTAGTTTAACCCCAGCAGGCAACTAAGCACCACACAGCAGCTCGCTCACTCCCCACCCCCAGCGGGATGAGGGAGAGAATCAGAAAAAAAAAAGTAAAACTCATGGGTTGAGTTAAAGACAGTCTAATGGATAAAGCAAAAGCTGTGTACACAAGCAAAGCAAAACAAGGAATTCATTCACGACTTCCCATGGGCAGGCAGGTGTTCAGCCATCTCCAGGAAAGCAGGGCTCCATCACACCTAACGGTTACTTGGGAAGACAAATGCCATCACTCCAAATGTCCCCCCTTCCTTCTTCTTCCACACCTTTATATGCTGAGCATGACGTCATATGGTCTGGAATACCCTTTTGGTCAGTTGGGGCCAGCTGTCCCAGCTGTGTCCCCTCCCAGCTTCTTGTGCACCCCCAACCTACTCGCTGATGGGGTGGTGTGAGAAGCAGAAAAGGCCTTGACTCTGTGTAAGCACAGAAATAACAAAAAACATCCCTGTATTATCAACACTGCTTTCAGTGCAAATCCAAAACATAGCCCCATACTAGCTACTGTGAAGAAAATTAACTCTATCCCAGCCAAAACCAGCAAAAAGTATAAAAAAAGTCTTCATCACCTAGAGCAATCTTATCCTCACTACTTATAAGACATCAGTTTGGTAGAGGATCGACAGGAAATTACATGGTGGTGTAACAATTTATTGTGTTTTTTTATTATGAATAGTGTATTTAACATATGCATGGTTTTTCTCTAGGGAACCATAGGACGCCCAGGGCCACCTGGCTCTCTGGGACCTCCTGGTGAAGGTATTCAAGGAATTAAGGTAAAAACTCAGTGTCTTCAATATTTAACCTGTGTTGAGTGGTCAATCTGACCATCACAGTGTTAACTGAGATTTCACATTGTTTCTTCTAAGAGGAGAGCCTCAAACTAGAAAATGAGAAGGATAACATGAGCACCTATAAAGTATGTTCTGTCTGTACTGCTGTAATCAACAAGCCCAATGGTGTGTGTATTGAGGGAGGAGGAAGCAGGGGCATCTTTTATCAGTGAAAGATAGCCTTACAAAATTAAAAATACCATTCCCTCTTCCCCAACTCTCATGCCCACAGAGACAGTCTGAAGCAGTTATATGAACTACCACTTATGGTAGAGACAGTCTCCATCCTGAATCTATGTGTAATATTAATTTTTCCCTGTAATATGCACTCTTACCCAAAGCATTGATCAGATGAGACAGACTGAAAAGACAGAAATAAGAAAGGGGGAACGAGAAGGAATAAAATGGGATGAAAAGAGAGAACAGGAGAATTAGAACAAATAATGAACATGTGGTTGTTCAATATTGTATATCAGTAGACATACTGATGAAGTATTTGAGAAATATAAGGCAGCTGCTACATTGTCTCAAGTGCCTCAAGACACTTGTTAAAATGCAGTTTGAAACACTTTCTCTTTGAACATTTAAAATCAATGCACGGTGAATGATTACAAAGGGTTAATATCACTACCTGGATTATCATTAGGGAGAACAAGGAATTCAAGGAATGCCAGGACCACGAGGCCCCCCTGGAGACGGGCTTTTGGGACAGAAGGTATGATATCTAAGTCAGAGATAATGTCCTAGACCAAAGCCAACAGACTGAAAATGCTCATTATGGTCAGCTCTCATTGAAGGCATATGAATTCTCTGAAAAGGGAATTGCGATTTGGGGAAGCCCCAGTCATTCATGTGATCGTTTAAATTTTTTATAGCAGCATCTCTTTCAGTATTGCTTATTTTAATATCATATGAGGCTTATCTTCCACTGCAATTAGAAGAAATATAGATATTAGATTTAATATCACTGCCTTTCTTTTACCCACCTACTATGCAAAATTTGAGGACTACATCAATGTTAAGAAAAAAAGAAACGTGGGTTGGAATCAGTTTTTGGATGTGATCACATTGGCTCAGAAAGTCTTTACAAAGTCCCATAGCCTACTAAAAATCAAACCAGGAGGCACTAACTCATGTTTGCTATTCCAAACACCTTTTCTGGGCCAAAAGGTTTCTCAGAGTGATCTTCCCATTATTCATTCCAACTACATCCTTGCCTTTCTTCTCAATTTCCCTACTGTTATTTTCTTTTTCTCAGACACAGATAATAATTTCTATCACGCGATATCCCATGAAACCCGTCTGTCTGCATGTACTTGTTTGAGATGGTTCATTGTTCACACTGCTTCAGCTATTTTTACCCATAAAAATGCTTAGCCAATACTACAAGTTACTCACAAAATTCACAAATACCAATTGATTTAAATGATCTCTAACAAAGATTTCTGACTCGTGCCAGAAGCTGAAGGTGAATTCATCAAAGGCAGCTACAGAGAAATGTGAAAAGTGCAATAAAAACTGACTTACACTTTCTATCTGCTTACCAACATGGTTTTAAAGGGAGACCGAGGAGCTACAGGTGAAAAGGGGAAAAAAGGAGAAAAAGGTGATGTGGGTGACCCTGGTTTATCTGGAGAACCTGTGAGTAACTCAGTTTTATTACGTCTGTTTTCTTAAACTGTTTAAAAATAAAGCTGGTTTGTGTGTTCTTCTTGCTATTTACACATGATCTGAAATACTTAAGAAACTGAAATTATGAAAACTTTAAAAGCGTAAAGAAGACATTTCCATGCTGAAAACCCCACTCCCCACAGATGTGGTTTCTTTCTTAAGGCAGCGAAAGGCAATTGCCATGTTTTAAGACAAAACTATGCAATTCTGTTCTATGGCTACAAAGTAACTGTAGCTCAGACCTTCCCTCAAAGCTGATGAACAGAGGAAGGGAGGCAAAATGGTATCTTCTGCTAATGGGCAGGTCCCCAAAAGCTGGAAAGCAATATGTGGTCTCCTGTGTTCTGACATTTGCATACTGTTATGTAGGGATACATAAACACCATTGCAGTTCTTGGCCTGACACTGGCCCTATTGGACTCACATACAATGAAGCAGAATTCTCATAATTTCAGGGTGTCAGGCAGGTATACAGTCTCTTGAGAAAGGAAACGAACGCAACATGGTAGACAGGAAAGCTTTGCAAGGATTCTCCCTTTCTAAGGTAAACTGACAATCAGTGACCCAGTGGCAGACTTGAAGTCATGCAATTCCCATAAAAACCTCACCACCTTAGGAGGTTGTAGATGCTGCATGCACAAGGTAGTATCACAAGAACACTACTTTTTCTAGCCAAAGTTCTTACTGGCCAAATATTATTCTAATAATGGTATTGATGAAGTCATATTCTGAATTACAATGTTACTAACTAATTGCAGTATCTTAATGAATGATCACTGTTACAGGGCAAAACTGGACCAAAGGGAGAGCAAGGCCTAACAGTAAGCCAATTCCATTATTTAAATCCCATTATGGCAAGATATAACTTATATAAGATACTATCAAATTAAATGTATCCTATGTTAATTGTTTTGGAAAGAGCTCTCTGACTAGAAGTGGTGTCAATAATATAGAAAGAAACCACGCAAAGCTTTCTGACTTTTTCTCATCTACTTTATGCTGAAATGGAATTTAAAGTTCCTGGTGATTTCAGGTATTTTTCTGCTACGTGTTCTGTTGCAGTTAGTGTTAGATGACCCAGGTGTTTACCTGCTACAGGGAAGTTTTTTTAAAAGTATTTAAGAGTCTAAAGAGCAAAGACCTTCAAACCTGTCACGGTCTATCACGCTACAAACTTAATTATATTTCTGCTAAGCCTGAACTGCACTAGACCCAAATTCAGTAAAGCGTGTCAGTGAGTATATAAATACTACCGACATTTATGATGGAGGCTGAGCAGCAACAGCAAAAGGTTGTATTTGAAAGACTGACTCAATGCCAAATAAGTCCTGTCGTGCACTTCAAAAAATATAATAAATGATTGCTCTAATAATGAGAAATATTTTGTTTGTATGTCACAGAAGCTAGCACTTCTCTGAACAGACAGCTCTGAAGGCAGCAGCTTTTTTTTTGCTGCTGAAAGCTGGGTAATACAGTGGGCCAAGTACACTAGGGTTCACCAATCCCAATTCTAATCTTTGTTGGCACTCTCTGTCATATGCTAGCTCACTACAAGCAATATGCTTCCTTAAGTTGGGTCTATTTCTCCCCTCCCAATACATTTAAAGAGGTTATCCATATTATTGAGAAGCTAAAATATGAATGGGTTTTGACTTTAAGTTGTAATGAGAACCAAATCATCACAAGACATTCTCTACAATAACAGTAGTTAATTGTTTTAGATACAGGTGTTACTGTGTTGTCAAGTTAATGATTCTTATATGCCATATAAAATAGTTCATTGTAAAATGTGGGACTCATTCCAAGCTTGGAAGGTCAGGTTTGAAAGTTAAACAGCAAGATTTTTTGTAAGACTCTGTAGGACACAGATACTCATTATAAACAAAATCTTTGGTAGTGTCAATATTATACCTCATTTGGGAGAGGCAAATTGCAAAATATTTTTATATTTAATTTTTTCATATCCAGAGAGAAGATATAATTAAATTAATTAAAGAGATATGTGGTAAGTACTCAGGAAATCTTTCATTTCAGATACTATTTTTTCTTTATTACATTTACATTCTTCTCCTTTCCAAAAGGATACCAAGTCAAGTCATCATGATCTGTTTTTTTATTTTTCGTTTGCAGGCTGTGGTATTAAATGTAAGGAAATTCCTATGGAGCTTGTATTTGTGATTGACAGCTCTGAGAGCGTGGGACCAGAAAATTTTGAGATTATCAAAGACTTTGTAACTGCTTTAGTAGACAGAGTAACCGTAGGTAGAAATGCTACAAGGATTGGCCTTGTGTTATACAGTTTAGAAGTTCGGCTAGAATTTGGTCTCAACAAGTATACAACTCAACAGGATGTTAAGCAAGCAATCAGAAAAATGCAATACATGGGAGAAGGCACTTACACAGGAACTGCTATCCGTAAAGCAACCCAGGAAGGATTTTTTGGTGCCCGAACAGGAGTGCGAAAAGTTGCTATTGTGCTAACAGATGGCCAAGCAGACAAGAGAGAAGCTATAAAACTAGATATTGTTGTTCGAGAGGCTCATGCAGCAAACATCGAAATGTATGCAATAGGAATTGTAAATACTTCAGATCCAACACATGCTGAGTTTGTGCGTGAACTAAATCTGATTGCTTCAGATCCAGACAGAGAACACATGTATCTCATTGATGACTTTAATACCCTTCCAGGTGCGTTCACTGCAGTTTTGTTCTGCATTGTATCCAATGCTTCTCAGAACGGGGCGGGGCGGGGAAGCATTATCTTTGCGGATATATTATGTTTTGATGCTGATCAGGATTAGTTACAAAGTGGAAAGTAACAGGAACCTAGAGATACAGATTCCCTTCTTTTAAGGAGTCATTATAGGGCAATGATTCATCACGCCAACAGGGAATGCCACCTACAGTGTAGGAAAACAGCTGCTTCAACTAGCTTTCTAAGCTGAGTAAGTGCTCATGCACTGTAAATCTGCCAGACTGGAAACCAGAATCAAACCCACTGGCATAAATTCTACTTATTCACTTTCATTGGGAAATAACCCATTTTCATTGGGTTATCCACATGAGCAAGGTAAGCAGTTCTTTTCCCACTACCAACTAGTAGTTGTTACTAAGCTCAGTTGAACACCTTTAGGTGAGTTCATTGTATTTTGTACCATGTAGAGGACTTACAGGTTGGCAAATTTATGACAAATAAAAGCCATAGTCCAAAGAGCCTGGAATAATCTTCTAGGCTGCATATAAATAATCCAAAAGAGTACTGGATTACATGTGTATTATTAACATATATAAATAATCCAAATTTAAAAATTACATTTAATTTCTCAGTATGATGAGTTTTTTACTTTTTTTTTAAACAGCTCTGGAGTCCAAACTAGTCAACCAATTTTGTGAAGATGAACATGGCACCTTAATATACAACCGTAATGGAAATGGTGCAAGCATAAGTGGACCATCTTTCAATTCAGTTTCTTCAAGTTCTTTACATTACATACGTCACAACAACAATGTTAATAGACAATCACTTTCAGCACAGAAACCTGGAGTATCTACAGTAAAAAATCCTCTGAGTCTTGGTGATCTTCCTCAACCATTAGCTCCGGTATGAAAATTCAGCAGGCTTTAATGAGCAAAATTTTTAAATAGATATCCTCCTCTGTTGCCTGATGTAACTTTCCCCCTTTACAGAACAGATACTGTAATAGCTCCTTTAACTTGGTATGCTTGGAGCTGGTTGTTCTGAGTAAGAGTTCTGATGTTGCATGCAGGCAGTTATCTAATGACTATAATTTATTCCTGATAATGTTACAAAGATTATTATTCCTGTGTTTAACACAGTAATATTTGTGCCACAGTGTGAAACAGTGTTATTAAAATGCAATCACACTGTAATAATTGAGTCTAAGAATAGTAATTAAACTCAATTGTCTACATTTTTAAGTTTATAAATAAAATTCTGTAAAGGTCCACTAAATATATATATATATATCCCCCAGCTTTAGGATTGACAAACCTCCTGGTAAACCAACCAGGTGAAGTTAAAATCCTGATTCTTAACACTGAAGTCAGGGTAAATGGGAAAGAAAAATACTAGAAAACCTCTAATTGATGAAGGGCTTGTTCATTTTAATACACACTTGACAATATCTGAAAAGCAAAGAAAATCAAATGCTTATTTCAGACCAAAGTACCTCCTGTGGTAGTATATGAAGCCTATGAAGAGAAACAAGAGGAGGAGGAACAGTCATCCGTGCTAACAGTGGACACTAGAGGTATTTTTATCATCATTTGTTTCTTCATCTTTTTTGGCCGATCAAAAATCAGTGCCTCCTTCTGTTTCTTTTCACCTGCAGCTGTGATACCATTATTGCCATCTAAACCACCACCCGATAAAGTGATGACATCACCTATTTCAACTGCAGGGCTCACACCAAGACCAGGTTTCATTTCGTTCCATCTTATCCTAACTTTTCATAAGGCTTTAAATCAGAGTAATTTTGTTCCATTCTCTGAACATTTCATAAGCCCATGCTGTGGTGTGGAAGAGAATCCATTTCAGGATTTTATAACAGATCTAGTTGCAGTTCTTGTCCAGCTTGTTCACCAGTTTTTGTCTTCCCAAGTTCCAAATCCCACTTTTCGATTTACAGCAGAAGCAAGGTCAGCTATAACCTGAGACAGAGCTCATAAATGGCATCAGAAAGAGAACATAGTGCTAGCTGAGGTGTGTCAGTAAGCAGGTAATTCATCAGCCAAGAAGGGGCAGTCTATGGACATGGGAGGCTTCATTAAAGGCAGAGAAGATAATGATTTCAGAATTGGACAGAAAAAATAGATTTCTCCTTCAGAGAAGAAATAGGAAAAAATGGTGTTTAGTCATTTGCAGGAAAGTATAGTAATTAGCTGACTGCTCAAAGGATTGATTCTTTTCATATGAAATGTCCAAATGTATTCTGTTCATCATTTGGGGGATTCACACTTCGAAGTTCTATTACTAGTGTATTATGATTGGAGCAACAGAAGAGAGCAATAGAAACATGTTCCCATGATTCCTGGGAACATGGGCATGATTATTATTCTGTCTCTGGCAGTAACTTTTTTTTTTTTTTAAACTGTCAAGATACCAGTTGCCAAAGACAGAATATTGATGTCACAACATTAAACCTGAAGGAAAAGTATTTTCTATCTCATGATATTATTAAAGTGAGACTAGATTAGTATGTCACAGTCCTCTAATGCATATCTCTAGGAATCATTAGACCAACATTCAAACTTAACTAGTTTGTATATAATTAATACCACTGTATTAGATAAAGATAATAGCACAAACACCTTACAAAAGAAATACAAAGTTTTATATTCTTCTCACTATTCTAATGCCTCTTCCCCCCCGCCCCCAAAGAGAACTAACGTACTGAAGCAATGTACTGCAGAAGGATGATGGTCATACTTGTGGTTCGAAAATAGCAGATGCAACTAGCTTACAGCTCTTTGGCTTACAGTTTTGGGTTGCTCACAAGACTGGTTGCTGATAATTAGATTTCAAAATTATCAGATTCATATTGTTTGCTCTTCTTGTATGTGAAGCCATACTACTATTATTTCTGGAGTTACTAGAACCATGCCAGTAAAGGAACAGTTTACTTGACCAGTAAGATGCACATTTAACTTGCCTTCAATGCTATCATCTTTAGAAGGAAAAGTGAATCTTAAACTGCTGTTTAACAATAGCAGAAAAAATAAAACCAGAGTTTAAAAGTGCCGTGGTTTAACCCCAGCCAGCAACTAAGCACCACGGAGCCACTCACTCACTCCCTCTCCACCCAGTGGGATGGGGGAGAGAATCGGAAAATAAAGTAAAACTCGTGGGTTGAGATAAGAACAGTTTAATAGAACAGAAAGGAAGAAAATAATAATAATAATAATAAAATAATTGGAATATACAAAACAAGTGATGCACAATTCAACTGCTCACCACTTGCCGAGCGATGCCCACTTAGTTCCCAAGCAGCAATCCGCACCCCCCAGCCAACTCCCCCAGCTTATATGCTGGGCATGATGTCCCTTCGTATGGAGTACCCCTTTGGCCAGTTTGGCTCAGCTGTCCTGGCTGTGTCCCCTCCCAACTTTCCTGTGCCCCTCCAGCCTTCTTG
>JAVKLA010000001.1:31767545-31816863 GCA_034782735.1 Sagittarius serpentarius | reverse complement strand
TCATGCTAAACCCAAAACACAGCGCTGTACCAGCTACTAGGAAGACAATTAACTCTATCCCAGCTGAAACCAGGACAAAAAGGTAAAATCTATGCGATACAATTGACTTTTACAAACTGAACTGTTTCTATTCCTTTTTTTCTTTATTTTAGAAAGTATCCTGGACTTTCGGTGCAAGTTAAGGCTGGATCAAGGGCCATGCCGTGTTTATATCATAAAATGGTATTATGATAAACAAGCCAATGCTTGTGCTCAGTTTTGGTATGGTGGCTGTGATGGAAATGCAAACCGCTTTGAGAGTGAAGAGGAATGTAGAGAGGCTTGTGTATTTTTTTCCGGAGGTAGGAATTTATCCCTACATTAGTAACGAGCAAGTTGAAGCTATTCATTGTTTGGGTGTGTTATCAAGTATCCAGCATGGTGTGTAAAACCAAACCCACTGATTTAAAGAATGTTAACATTATGAAGTTATATGCTCACTAAAAAAATGTTTACCTATGCAAGCTCACTTTAATTCTTTGTGCATATATTGTATGATGTAGTCCTTATGTAACAAAAATAGCAATTTTTCAGCAGTATCAAGAGTACAAAATTTCCTTTTTACTAAGGTATAGGAAGACCAGTACAGCATTTGCCATAGTAATTGCCCTTCCTTCACCTAGATCTTTAAATACTACCATTGTACAATCACTAACTATACCTCATTTTAAATTATATATATCGCTTTGGAAAGCAATCTTTGGTCATTAAAATTATGTAATTTCTTTTCTCTGTGTTACAGAAATCTGAAGTTTGGCATGGATTCTGCAATGAAGACTTCACTTTTTTAAGTGAAAGCATTCCCACAAATCCTATTTTAATATTTCAAGCATAAAATATCAATTTCCAAATTACATGCAGAGTACTACTCAGTACAGATAAACACAGCAAATGCATCAACTTGTGGCCTATGTTCTCTCCAGGTCGTAAGACAGATGGGTGGCTTAGCTACCCACCTTTCCCAACCACATCACAGTTACATTTAGTCCTTTCTTCTGTAAGCTTTCGTCAGTTTCCATTAGCTAGCAAGATACATGACAAATGCAGTTAAAACACATCCACAGATTTATATGAATGACTATACCAATAGCTGGCATCACTAAATTAGGTTAGTTCCTGTCTAAAGTGGTCCTTGATCTGTGTTTCTCTTCTGAAAGCCAAGTCTAATTTTTAAATGCATTTTAGTATTTTCATCTCTTTCTTAAAAAACTTTTTAAACTTATGTTCAAAACATCAAATGCAGCATAGTTTATTTTTTATTGCCTGTCACTGCCATATTGCTTTTTACATTTATGTTTGCCTGTATATGATGTATTTCCTATTACTTGACTTACATACTTAAAAGCTTGTTTCTAATAAAACATTTTTGGTTTTACTGCCAGGACACAGAATGGATAATGGTACCTTTACAGGACTAAAAACGTACCTCACAGCTAAATTACACTTCCTGCGTCATGTGCTCCTGATGATGTAACTGGATTTCTGCCACAGCCTGTTAACAAGACCGAACATCTCAGATTAGGCAGTCCTGCATATGAAACCCGATGATCATGTTTGGTTGGGTTTGTGGTTGGTTTTTTTTTTCCTGAACAAACGGTAAGTTCAACAAACAATGGAATCTGGCCTCAAGCCGAACACCCGCTACCCCTCCTACTTCAAGAGCCGCCGCCCCCCGCCCCGGGCTGCCCCCCTCCGGGGGCCGCGGTTCGCCGCTCTTCCCGCCAGGGCGGGAGGGGGCCCGGCGGAGGCGCGGGCGGCGCCGGCGACATTGTTCACTTCATCGCGTTGGCGTCGATGTGCCGGTGGGTGGCGATGGGCTCCTCACCAGCTCGGGGACCGGCTCCAGGGAAAGAACTGCCGAAGGACAAGTTTCTTCCTGTCATTCGTACTTATTTTATTTGAAAGTGGTAGGATAGTGCAAATAAAATTCGGCTAGATCTAATTTTCAAGATATTCCAAATTAAAAATATTATGATACTTCCCAGCTGGTTTAAAAAAAACAACAACTCACAACAAAACCCGCAGGACTTTAGGCTGTAATTTATCGGGTAAGCGAGCGTTTCACAGGTTTTAGGTTCACTGGCTGTACAGGGCTTTGGTTTAACTATCGTCCACGGCAATACGCGTTACCTTGTACCAGGCAAAACTAAGACGCGAGGAAGAGCTGCAACTACGCCTTCCAACGACTCAGAGCACTCCGGTCTCCCTCACAAACGTTAGCAAACGTCAGGCCGTTGGCGTTGCCGAGGCTGTACAAGGTAACACGCCACCGCGCCGCCCACACGGCACGACAGCCAAAGCCGGCAAGGCGCCGAGTGGGCCCGGGCCCCGCCCCCGCAGCCTTTACCTCAGCCGAGCCGGGGGCGGAGTTAAGGCAGGCGGGAGAGCGGGAGAGCCGGCGGGCCTCCTCCCCCACATGCAGCGCCGCAGCCAATCACGATCGCTTGCGGGAGCGCGAGACACCACCCCCGTTGCCACGGCGGCGCGCGGAGTCGCCGGAGGGAGCGGCGCGGCGTGTCGCGGCCTGGCGTGTCGCGGTCGGCAGCCATGAGCGCGGTGCTGGACGTGCTGTGGGAGGACAGAGATGTCCGCTTCGACATCTCCCCGCAGTGAGTGTCGTTGCCCTGCCCTGCCCTTACAGCAGGGCTTTCGGACCCGTCCGGCGTCTGTCAGTAGGCTGAGAGCGGCCGTCGTTAGTGGCGCGGTGGATGCTGGGAGCGTTCCTAGAGTGGCGGCGCGGGGCGGGGGGAGCGTCTTTTCCTATCAGGGCGGGAAAAGGCTTGTGTGGCCGTTGGCACGCAGGCGGTCTGGGTGGGGAGTTTTTGGTAGGTGGAGTCTAGTAACCGTTTCCAAGCTATAAATGGAAAAAAAAAAAAAAGTTGCACACTGGAGGACTGAGGGAAGGGTGTTCTTTTCCCAGCCGCCTGTAGCGTTACCTGGCGCTGAGAAGAAAAACAAACTTAAGGTGTGTGCCTGAGGGGACGGTACCAGTCGTTGGTAACAAGGACTGGGTGTCCCTGCCGTGGTGTTGGCAGCCTGAGCTCACAGTAACGGGCAGCGGCTGTGCAGCCTCCGAGGGGCCAGAGCTGAAGGGTTTCCACGTACGTCCTCGTGGAGGCAGGGCTTCTGCGCTCCTGTGGGCCTTGACCTCTGATGAGCTGTCAGCCTTATCTGAGACATAAAACTTCTGCTCTGGTTTCTGTGGCAAAACCTTGCGTAGCTTTTTTAATATGGAGCTACAAATTAGCAGCTGGTTGGTGATGATTTTGAGGGTGGAGGCTGAAAGTGTGCTATTATGCTTCATCTCCCTCCTACTCAGTTGACCCTACTGAGAACAACCCTTGACCCTCAGACGTGCTGCCTGCAGTATTTTTAGAAACATGAAATTGTATTTTGGATGTTTAAGCAGTTCTGTCTTATTTTGTTGTAGAATTGTCATGTAGACAGAACATGTTTCCATATTTTCTTTAATGCTAATGTTACTATTGTTGTCCGAAAAGCAGATTTGTTACTCGGTGTGCAACGAGCCAATAATCACTCGGGAGACACATTTATTTTATATTTGTGCAAAGATCGGTGCTAGGTGGTAATTCCACAAAGCTAGCACCCCACACCAAAGAAAAACAATGTATTTATTCTGCTACATGATTAGTAAAAACCCACCTAAATTTACATTCATTGGTTAGTAGTCACATCTCATCTACTATTGGCCAGTTATATTTAAATTAGCCTCACTTGCTGTGTAAATTAGCACGCATGCTTCTTGCAAGTATTGGGGGGCAAGTTCTTCCAGCCTGGAAGTGAGTTGGAGGTCGAGATCTCCCCCTGCCACCTTTACCTTTCCCCTAGTTCATGCTTCTTTGGCAATCGTCTGGCCTTTGGCGTCTTCTGGAGCAGGATGGTTCCTTTTCATCAGTCTTTAGTTTCCTCTTCAAGGGCATAGATGTCAGCAAAACATGCATAGTTTATACAAAGTAATCAGTGTTGCATAGTGAAGCTATTGAGTACTGGTCCTCCTTAAAGGACAGTATATCTCCAAACTAAAGGTACAGTGTTCTTCTGTTCTACAGGACATGCTCTCTAAGGGTCTCCATCTGGGCTGGGGTCTCCTGCCCAGTGGGTGTGATTTTTAGTATTATAATGAAGGCAGTGTGTGTAGTTTAGCTAACTATCCAAAGTCAAGTATAAACATGATAATTAGAATATGTATGGTTGACATATTTTCCAGGATGTTTCTCCTTCAAGGATAGCCAGCTCCTGATTAGAAGTTCTGTAACTCATCACTTCTGACAACCTCAAGGATGGTCATCCTGATCCTAGACATTATGTACATATTTGGATTTTTTGTATGTGCAACATCTAACTTCACTAAATTCTTCACAAATTTTTAACCCTCTACTTGCTTATAACAATTCCCCCCTTTGAGACTTGTATGAAAATTTTTCGTATAAGTCTCATTCTAAATATAACTACATTTAAAAATGCATTGTATGATTACATAGATGTAGACAAATATCACTATTACAACTATTAAGATTGTTATCAATTTCTTAATTCATACACTTAAATCAGGGAACCAGGAAGTCAGTGGTCTAAATACTTCTACTCCAGTAGAAGTGTCATCCTTCTGGACTTTGTGTAATATCTGGGCCCAAATGGTGGTTGTTTCCCCACAAGCTATCATTTCCTTCCTGGTTCCTTTGACTCACCTGATTCATGCAAGCAAGAAAAACTAACCACAACATTCTTCCCATTACTAGGTTGTAATAAGGAAGTAAACTTACACAAATACAACAAAAATAATATTAAAATAATTCTCATAAGACAATATAAAAACATTCCTCTTTGTGTACACTCTAAATGCAGGATGGACTTTATATTAATCCAAGTACAGTACATGTATCTCTGTGTATTTTCAGCTTTAAAGGTCCATTTTCCTCAACTCTCCACATTTTAGGAGGCGCTGCTTTCACTCGGGTATAGTGAATCCATGAGGCAATTCTCTGCAGCTCCATGGTGGTATTAGTTGTCAGCAATACCAAATAAGGTCCTTTCCATTTTTCTGCTAGTGGCTCTTCTTTCCAAGTTTGCAAATATATTTGATCTCCTGGTTTTAATGAATGCACAGGTTAATCCAAAGGTACAGTGGTTCTTATTTGGATATACCTGTGAAGGGAAGAAAGAAGTCATGCCAAAGACAAGAGGTAATCACTAAGTATCTGGTCACCTTTCCCCTCTGCCATCTGATAGAGCTTTGCAAGATTTTTGGGTCTGGGGACTCCATGTTTCACTCCATGTAAAATCAGCTGTTGATACTGCTTAATCATTAACTGTCCCGCTCACATATTAGGGTCCCAGTCAGGTTCTTGTGCTGGCATAAAACGTTCTGGACTGTCTCTGTTGTTCAGTTTCATATTTTCTTCCTGAGCTTTTTCCAACACCATTCTCTCCTCCTCAGGGAGAAGTAAAGTATTAAGTAACATCTGTATATCCTTCCAGTCTGGGTTGTGATTCTCAGTTATCATTTGAAATGCCCAGTACACTTTTTCTGGATTTTCCCTGTGTGACGCAGCAGATTACTTCCAGTTCATCAAATCTGTAGCAGAAAATGGTACCTTTACACTACTGGCATTCCATCTAGTCCTACCACCTACTGCAGTGGGGCTTGTAATACCGGTTTTTGCTGAGCACAAGTTCTACCAGCAATAGGTGGTAATTCCACAAAGCTAGAGCCCATCTTTGTTCAAGTATGAAGTAGATAATGTCTCTCCTGAGTGTGTGATTATTGGCTCATTGCACACCGCGTAATGAATCTGCTTTTCGGACAACACTATTGCTACCTCCTGTCTAATGTCTTTTGTGCTGTTCTGGTGACATGTTGTTGAGTCCATACCTCGTGTCTCGATCCTGATCTCCAGTAGTATCTCATGGAACTCCCCTCCTGATAATGCATTTTGTTTCTGTCATGCCCATCCACTGAAGAGTTTTGGCTGCTTTACACAATACAATTAAAATACAAATGAATTTCACGCTACATCTGTTATGTAATTAAATGGTTAGACCAGTTAAATCAAGCAAAATAAAATAAAATAAATAAAAAAACCAAACCCAACAAAAACCCAAACCACGCTCTTTGTGGAAAATTTAGCAGAGCGTTCCACATGGTATACATCTGATATTTCCTTTGCTGGCATCTGTTCTTTCCTGAGCCTAGCTCCACTCCTTATGACCTAAAAGTATAGCAAGAGGCAACAAACTCTATCCATTAAAAATTATGTGAATGCAACTGTTCTGCTTTTTTCTCCCATTTTCACACACTTTCTCCCTATTTTGGGGTATAGTTTGCTTGTTCACACTTGCTACATAATTATTTATTTACTGTTACAATTTAATAATAAAGGTATTAATATTTTTTGTATGCCAGATGCAGTGATAACAATTTCAGCTATGTTATGTTTGGTGTATATGTGGATTTTTTATTGTATAATGTACTAAGCAAAAAAAGGAGAAAGGAAAGTGAAGTGGGGAAATAGAAATGGCCTTCTTTTGGAGGATAAATCTAATCTGGTTTTCATCAGGTAATTTTTTTCTTTTTTTTCTTTTAGGCAGATGAAAATGAGACCTGGGGAGGTCCTTATAGACTGCTTAGAGTCTGTTGAAGATACCAAAGGAAACAATGGAGACAGAGGTAACTGCATACTCAGGGAAATTGTAAACTTTCTAATATTTAACCTGTGTGGGTTCATGAAAGTCCCATTTTGTTTCCATTGAACTCTGTATCACTGGTCTGTTGCACAAAATAGATCCTGCCTCTTTCACAGATCTATCTCCCCTTGAGTATTTTCAAATTGGATCTCTTGTTCAAAGTTATAGGAAGGTGATAATCTTGTCTCAAAATTTGTTTAGAATTGAAATCCTTGTAAGAATAATCCATTTATAAACACTGTGGTGATCTTTTGCTGTAATCCTGTTCGATGCTTATTTTTTCCTAACCTGTTTTAAACTGAATCAGTAAGGAATATATATATAGTGTGCAAGGGTATGAAGCTGCCAGCATGCTGAGATGACCCTTCTTTGGGTTGGATGTGCTGCTGTACAGGGTACAGAATCGAAGAAATTTGCATGTGACATAGAGGGGTGAGGTTATTCATGAAGACAGCTGCAATAGTTAACTCCCTGCCTTCCCCTTCTCCTCCCCAGAGCAGTTCTGCCCTGATGGTGTCTACGCATTTTTGCCATAGGGAAGTGGATGTGAAATCAGTAACTGTTCTTGGTTTGGTTTTGAGGAATGCTGGTATATATTAGAGGTTGTGTCATTTGTTCCTTGCTGGATTTTCTCTCAGCATTAAAAAAAAAAAAGGTGGTTAGTGATATTTCTGCTGGGGTGTCCTGTGCTTTTCTTTTTCCTGTCAAGGGGAAGGAATATTCTGGCGTTTCAAAACTAGAGGGGAATATGTACCACAGAATGAAACATTTAATTTAATGGAAGTTATTCAGATTAAAAATATCTACACTCTTTATTTGCAGGTAGACTGCTTGTGACAAATTTGCGGATTATTTGGCGCTCATTGTCATTGCCCAGAGTCAATCTCTGTAAGTATCATCTCCTGTTAAACAACTGCAAATTTTTTGTTTCCATTGTGGTGGCATGCTATTCTTTCGCAGTAGTATTGATTACAGTACAGAATAGTAAAGTGCAGTTCTGTTACTCTGTAAAGTCTGAAATAAACTGTTAATAATGAATCTATTTGTAATATCGAACTGTTATAGTAATTCATACCAAAATATTAATATTAAATTTTAATTTCTCAGAACAGAAGTTGAAGAGTACTTCAGACATATTTTTCATTTGGCCTATGTGGGATTCATTCTTTTTTCTAGAAAGAAAGAAAAGTTTAAGTTTCTTAACACCTTGCTTTACTTGTACCTCTTGTTGCTACCTATTTATTCACATTCTGTATTGTCCTGCAGTTTTATTCCCCACAAGTACCTGCCTTTCCAAATTCACTATTGTAAGCTCTGAACAAGCTTCTAATTTTAACTGTGTGAGTAGCTAGCAGGGTTACTCATATTTAATTTAATTTGCTGAAGCAGGGGCAGGAGGCACTTACTTTATACCCGTATTATTTCCAGTGCTCAATTCCCAATAGCCATTCAATATTGAAAATCTGTATTTTGTTCATAATATATATAAACTTATGCCCTCTGCCTGCTTGCTTTTCTGCATTTGCTCATACATGCATGCACATACAAGTGCGCGTGCACACACTGCTACTTTTTATATGTATTTATAAAGTTAAAATTGTTTGCTTGTGTATTTAAGTTTTAGAATAAACCTTTTTAGAGGAGATCACAAACTTATGGAGTAGTTCAGCGCTATAGAAGCTCAAGGAATTCTAACCTATGGCTTTTAAAGTTTAAAATACTCTCTAGCTTTCAAGATACTGCGTTATTTCTTACATTAAGGGAATATATAGATTAAAAAATATTTTATTAGATGCCATTTTTGACCATTGCTGTTTCTTTTAGTTTTAGAAAATTTCTCATAAGCAGCCTAGGAAGTAGTCTTTTTCTGGTATTTTCATAAGTATTAATTCCATAAAGACTGAATATTATCTATGTAACTGCTGCTACATCTGAGTTTTTGGAGAAGCAGAATCTTCCCAAAGCAAATTCTAGTTCTCCTTTCATTATTTCTTTTTTGGAACCTGGCTGTGCTACTGTTGGTATCAGTAGCAGGATTGTCATTGACATTCAGATTTAACCCAGCACCATTTTAGTGCATCCATTTGTTTTAGAAAGAATGGCTGGGATTGTTTCTGTTCTTATTTTGTATCAGAGCACTACTGTAGAAGAGGCAAAGTAAAATTTATAACTTTTTTCCCTCTCCTTTTTGTTTCTCCTCCGCTTATACTTTTCATTTTGCTGCTTTTTTTCTTTGTCATCTCCTTAGCTATTCTTCTACAAAGTATTATATCGACGTAGAAAGTTTTATTTATAAGGCTAAAATTTACGGGCAACATCATGATGAAACAGACCTTCTTGAGGCAACAGTCAAACGCTGAAAGAAGGGAAATTCTGATTAGATATTAGGAGAAAAACATTCACAAGTATGGCAATCAAACAGCAGAACAGGCTCCTAGAGGGGTTGTGGAATCTTCTTTGGAAATATTAACAACTCAATTGGGCAGTACCCTGAGCAGCCAGATGGAGTTGGTCCTGCTTTGAGAAAAGCATTGGACCAGACAACCTCCCAAGGTCTTTTCCAGCTTAAATTAGTCTTCAATTTTGTGATGAGGGCCCAGACCATTAACCACAATGTGTAATTCTCACAAATAACATCCAAAGCTGTGCTACACAATTCAATATTGTACTTTGTAATTTTGACTATTATTTTTTCTTGTTCTCAGAACTGTTCTTTTTTCTCCCCTAACTTTCAGCTGTTGGTTACAACTGCATTATAAATATAACTACAAGAACTGCCAACTCAGTAAGTTTCAAAAAATACTCCTTAAAATAATAAAAGAAGCTGTAATTCATTGTTTATACTTACTGCACTATATCAACAATAATCTGAAAGTTTACGTGCAAGAACAGTAATAGAATAGTAATGGAAGTTTAGTTTTAAAAGTTAAGAGAGTTTCTGTAGGAGTGTCATTTTAGTCAGTTTCCTAAGGCAGTAAAACTCATGTAATCACACTGGTGATTCTTCTCCCCTCTAGGTAAGTCAAGCACACGTTGGCTTATTGTGTCTAAATTTAACAAACATCTAGAGAGGCACTAATTTCGTGCAAGAAAGCTCTCAAATACATAGCCTGAATTACATGCAACTGTGAAGCCATTTGTTTGGCTTGCAGCAAAGAACTAGCAGGGAGATTATGTAGGTTCCCCGGGCAGCCTAATGGTAACAAAGCCAAAAATACTGTTTCAGTCATGGTACTGCAAATGTATAGCAGGCAAGCTTCATTAGTTCTACTGTTGATGGAAGTGCTAGTTTCTCCTGAAAAACTGAGTTCAGTTGAAGACAGCAGTAGGTCAGTGGTAGAATCAGGATTACACCTTCAGATATACTATTTAGAACAAGAATTTAGAAAATATGCCAAGATTATTTACTGCCTGTACAGTCAAGCTACTATATTGTCAAAATGTTAAATTTCATTTTTTCCTTACAGAAATTACGAGGGCAGACAGAAGCTCTGTATATACTGACTAAATGTAACAATACACGGTTTGAGTTCATATTTACCAATGTTGTCCCTGGGAGTCCCAGACTCTTCACTTCAGTTATTGCTGTACACAGGTAGCATACTTAAAATAGTGTTTGTTCATTTACAAAATTCAAAGTATCATATATGTGGGATCAATACTGCTGATGGACTAAGAATATAACTGCCCATGTTTAACAATCAGAAAACTTTCCCAAAAGAAGAGAACACAATCTCTGGAAGGAAAGGAGAGAATGATCACAAATTCTAGTAGATAACTGTGCATAATTAAAATTAGTGTGTATTAATACCAGTCATTGATCGCAGTTTATACACCTTGTGTGTATAAACTATCTGAACAAATAAAAGTACAAAAGAGCTAATTTCAGCATGCATTTTCTATCTGTAATTTCTGTCTATAATAATTTCCCATAATTTTGGACCATGTAATGGAAATCAAGAGTTAAATCCTGGTCAAAACTCTAACTGACTACAAAACAGTGGATGTATCACACCTAAAGATAAGTCATCTGAATGAATTTGTGCATAATGCATTACCATAGGTTTCTGTTTAAGAGCTATGGATACTGACGTACATCTATTGGATGGTTTTGACTTAACTGGCACTGAAAAATAAGAGATTCTTGATGTCCATGCTATGTATAACAAGGGAGCCAGAAGATGTATACTTTGCAGTAGAGGCTGGAAGATTACTATCTTAAGGAAAAGAAGGAAACAGTAGACACATGAACAATACAGGAGATCAAAACAGATGTCAAAAAAACCTTTTAAAGTTTAAAGATAACTTCATTAAGGAAAGCTGAAATATAATGCTTTACCTTGATGAAGTTTTAATAGTACTCTCATTTTGGTGCAACGTGGTGATAAGAAAAGTTGAAAATATACAACATTTCATACTGGTGCTAAAACAAACAGTAAAGATAATAGAAAACGCTGAAATGGTAACGTGTATTTTTTATTTTTTGCAGAGCTTATGAAACCTCTAAAATGTATCGTGATCTGAAGCTGAGAAGTGCATTGATTCAAAACAAGCAACTGAGATTGTTACCACAAGAACAAATATATGATAAAATCAATGGAGTTTGGAATTTATCAAGCGACCAGGTATAGTGAAAAATGAGACTACGTTGACAAAGCAAAGTTAAAATGTTTTGGCTTTCATCTAGCAATTGTACTACTATAGTTTTGTAACCTCAAAGGAATTACCCTTAATGCAGTTCATCAGCTGATGCATGGGGAGAAGCTGATCCCATATATTTGCTACTCAGTACAACAAAGTCTCTTTTTGGCAACCTGAAGTCTCCATGACTTGGCTAATATGCAAGGAACTAGATACACGGTTCCTGTTAAAAAGATGTATGTATGAGTCTAAAGCTTTGTATCATCCTGAAAGACAATCATGTTGTTTCCAAAGTGCTCCACTGAATATTTGTATGTTTACGTGCAGCTTTGACTACAGTGTAAGACTATATTGTCTTTTGATTACTGGAAACTGAAAATATTGGAATAGGAATCTGTGTCTCGAAATACAGAAAAATCAAGACTTTAAGGAAAAAATGGAAAACATTTCTATTATTTTACAGGGCATTACTCGTAAGCATTTCCCAGAGCCATGAAACAAAATGGGAGCTGTTATTTCTGTCTGTGCAGTTTTAGTCCAGAATGGAAATAGGATCCACCCTGACAAGCTAAAAAGTTCTTTCCTTTACATTCCCTTGGCGCACATCTCCACAATTGCCTAAGTTTAACCCACATGCCATTATACTTACGCTATATGCCAATTCCAGATCTGTACAGTTAAGAACACTCTCAGATGCCTCATGTACTCCCATGAGGTCTGCTGTGCTGTGATTTGATCCTGCTTTGCTGCAGTAATAGGTACTCCAAGCTATTTTCACCACTCGGCTGCTGTTATCCTTTAAAGATTGGATCTTGCTTCCTTGCAATCAATAGAAGCATTTTGACTGGTTTTGGTGGGAAAGAATCAGGCTTTTATTGAATAAAATATGAAGCTGTATCCTGCTTGTGTTTAAATGGATAGCAGTAATCGTGTTTGGAAAAAAACCTCTGTACTTCAAAGCAGTTCTAACATACCTTTTCTTTAATAGGGAAATTTGGGAACATTTTTTATTACTAATGTGAGAATAGTTTGGCATGCAAATATGAATGACAGCTTTAATGTCAGCATACCATATCTACAAATTGTAAGTATCTTAAAACAAGCATTTACAAAATGAAATGGCATAAGTTCAAGTCTTTAGTTAAAACTCCCATCTTACCAAAATTAGTATTTCATGTCCCACGGTCAGAGAGGAATTTAGTCTTACCAGCATCAACCACAGGGTAGAATTTTTTTCTTCTGTCCAGATTAATTGGAGGCTTTCATGGGCAGGTACAGATGTTGAAAATGGCTTGTATTTCCAATTGTGGAACTATTTACTCTGATGCTTCATGCCACCTATGTATACTGGGATTAATGATCTCTGAACCTAATGTTCAGAAATGAACTGTTACCACTGTTACCACTTCTGATAAAAGCACTTTTCCCTGAGGTTCAGGGGTTCAGATTTGTAATGGTGAATGGGAGGGAATGCTGGTAGCCAAGCTTTCAGAACCAGTAATTGTAATTAGTATAGTGTATAGATAGATAGATAGATAGATAGATAGATAGATAGATAGATAGATAGATAGATAGATAAAGCAGATTTTCCTCAAGTAATTCCAAAATTTTTAACAAACAGTTTTCACCTCTTTACCATTAGCGTTCAATAAAAGTAAGAGACTCAAAGTTTGGCTTGGCACTTGTGATAGAGAGTTCTCAGCAGGTAAGAAGCTTTGATAGCCTTTTTTCATTGGATACATTTGCATATATAATAGTTCTTTCATTCTGAAATGTTACTGGGCTACTTTGAAGGCACTTAGAGTGTTCCTTCTGTGTTGCCTTTTGAGCGCAACTTTAAAGAAGTCCTCTGCACTGCTTAAAATATCTGTATGTTAAGGTCAATATGGCTGTTGTGAGTTATGGTTTCTCTAAGCGAAGCAACAATAGGCCAGTATGACTAGTTAAAATAAAGTAAAATAACTGTTAAAACCAGTGTCTTCTGACAGATTATCTTTGAGATCTAATTACTTCTATACTTAATTAAGACCACTATTTTTAATGTTTTTCACTTGTGTATCTGTTTTGCTGTAAAAGACAAAATTATTTTTCTTCAATTTGACCTTAATCAGAAGTGCTTTTAATGGTGATTTTTTTTTTAAGTTCAACTAACTTTATTTATTGTATCTGAAAGCTTCTTTAATAACAACATCAAGATCTAACAGACCGAACATTTGCTGAGTAGCTAGGAATAAATCACTAGTATCGCTTCTGAATTTCTCCCACCCTTGTTCGCTTTTGTTTTTCTTTGTAAGAAGCTTGTACCCCATTTATATAATGGGCTAACAGTTAACAGCTTATTTACCTTGTCATTGTCTTTATTTCACCCATGGTTTAAGTGGCAGAATGAAAATAAGATCATACCTAAATACAGGTAACATTTTATCAGCAAACTGAAATTGGCTATCATTAAACTGCAAATCCCTATCAAGGGGAAAAAATTGTTTAAATAATAAGCAACACTAATAAATATATGTCTTCTTTTTTCTCTGTTATATAGAGTGGAGGATATGTACTTGGTTTTAAAATAGACCCTGTGGAGAAACTACAGGAGGCAGTGAAAGAAATTAATTCACTTCACAGAGTATATTCTGCTAACCCTATATTTGGAGTGGATTATGAAATGGAAGAAAAGGTACTCCACTCATTTATTTTAAATTAGATACAATATTGTGTTAACAACAGTAACAAAAATATATTCAACATATTAGGTATGTGGATTTACTTACTTCAGTGTTTCAATTTGCAGCCTCAACCTCTTGAAGACCTAACAGTGGAGCAGGTTCAAGATGATGTGGAAATAGAATCCGATGAACATACAGATGCTTTTGTGGTAAGGTGCTCCACAGAAAACTGAAAAATAAAGTAATTCTTGTTTGGTTATTCAAATGTAAGCAATGTACAGCTGTAATCCTCTATTAAAGATAAGCTACAACTGAACTTTCAATATTTAAACCACACACACCTTTTATTCAAAATCCTGATTGCTACAGGAATTTATTCTGTGTATGGATTTTTAACTTAAGAACAAACTATTATTCAAAATAAATAGTAGTAGATATTTAAACTAACAGTTGTATGTAGTTTCCCAACACATTAAGACCAGGAAGAGCTTGAAAACCAGCAGTATAATATAATCAAATACATTACATGAAAAACAGGTCTTCCTTCTCTTGGAGCAAATTAATAGATGGTGATATCTGTACACTAAACATTCATCTAAGATTCAAACTTGAAAGATTTTTAGAAAGGCAGCAATAATTTTGAGTCGTTCCTGACAACCTTTGTGCTCCTGACAATACCAGTTTAGAAAACTGTATTAGCATCTGTCTCCCAGTATTTCAGGAAAATCTACTTTTGAATGCATTAGGTTGCTTGATGACCTTCTTTCTAGGAATTCCCAAATTTACTGTGCAACCCAGTAACACCTGACTGCATGACTGACTGCACAGGTAGACTGCACATGTTTTCAAGTGCTAGCCTCAACACATTGACAATTGACATGTTTTCTTAATTAATCTTTGAAATTTGGTAAATTAACAGTGGTAGCACCAATCTTATTTCCACCTTCTTTTGCTTTGCTATCATATACTGATGCAGATAAGCTCTTATCTCTTCCTTTCTCTCCTTTTTCCTCTCTTTTTGCCTTTTTTCTTTTCATTTTTGCACATTTTTGAAGACCTACCTTTTCTTTAAAGGTAGATTCTGTGTGCTTTATTGGTGCCTTTGTCACCTGGATTAAATAACTGTGCTTTGCATATTTTAAAACAAAAACTGGAAGCTGTAAATGATTAGAAGGTATAGGAGTCATAGATCGTCCAGGACCCAAGGAGTGGCTCTACACCAATACCCCATGACACTTGACAACAGTGATGCTGTTCTGTAGAGTCTTGTATAGCTTGAGATCCATCTGAGCAGGAAAACGCTTTCTTTGCTGCCCTTGCCAGTCTGCAGAGGCAGCTGAAGCAAGATCAGGCTCCTTTTAGTAAATGTGAAGATCTAGAGCCTGCTTGTCCAGAGACTTCTAGAGCTGTGGATATTTTCAGAGATCTGATTTTGTGAAGAGTTTGAGCCTTAATTTCCAGACACACAGAATGAGAAAGATTACACCTCTTTCCCAGATCTCTGTCTGAGAGTAGAAACATTTGGTTTATTCAGTTACTCAGTGTTCATGTCTTAGGTTGAGTATGATGTTAACTGAGTTTTGATGTTACTTACACATTTTCGATTAGTTTTGAAATTGAATCATAAATGCTGCTGCATGTGAGGCAGAAAATATTAGGATACTGTCATTTTGCCTTCATATTAACATTTTATTCCCTAGAAAGTATTTGTCAGTGTAACAAATGTAATAGGAAAATTTCCATCATAATAAACAAAGATTTTTAAATGGTAAAAATTCAAATATTGGTATTTAATGAAAAATAACACAACCACCAACTCCTGTTAGAACCCTTTTGTGAATTATTTCAACATAGAAAAACTCCGATCTTGTTTACAAAACCAAAATAAAAACCATACAGACTGGTTTGTTGAAGAAAACCTATCAAATACAGTTTTGACCCCAAGGAATTATTGGCAGATTTGGTTTTAGACTTTTTTTTTTTCCCAAGTTTGCGAGTTCTTCTTTCTTTTGCAGGCTTACTTTGCTGATGAAAACAAGGTAAGAACATCTTTTTTCATACTGTCAAATTCATGTTGTTAAAATGGGATGATAAAATTAAAAAGTACCTTCTGCTTTATTTTATTTTCTCTCATCTCTTGTGCATTCAAAAAAGCAACATGATGGGGAGCCTGTTTTTTCAGAAGAACTAGGACTTGCAATAGAGAAGCTAAAGGATGGATTCACACTCCAGGGACTCTGGGAAGTAATGACCTGATTTAGATTGGCAACATTTGTTTCCTAAGCAGGGAAAGACTCAGTTCTTACTGGGCTTGTGAGATCTGTAGAAGAAAACTTAGAAATAGCAGAGTAGCAGAGAAAGAACATGCCAAAGCTAAAGAGCACGCAAATACTAGACAATATGCCCTCAGGATATGTCATAAAGGAAAGATTATTCAAAACCCTTGTATGTGTAAAAGCTTTGTAATTATTACATTGTTTCTGTAAGTAACAACCAATATCTAATATTAGAAGGGGCCGGGTCCCAGCTGCTGTGGAAGCCCCGCCCCCTGCAGGCAGTCACATGTTCTACAAGCCCCAGAAGTCCCACCCTCCCTCTGGTTACAGGGTGTAAGGACCGGAGAAGTCCCTCCTCTCTCTCTGTCAGGCTACAAGGACCTGGAAGTTCCTGCCAGCTACATGCATGGCAGCTGCCATTTTATCTCAGCCGCTGTTATGTAGAATGCCATACCCCGTGTTTTCATACTGCTTTGTGATAGGCTGACTGCGGGTTTTGACACATTCGTACCCCAGGTGTTTTCAGACGTGTGATTGGCAGGACCAGCCACCCCATCCTGCTTCTGCCAGAAGGTTGTCAGAGCAGGAAGCCCCCTCCCCTAACAACATGGGGTCTGCCATGGTGTTTCAGCCACCATTTTATGGTGGGTAGTCGTCTTTTTTTTTTAATAATTCTTTGACCCACGTGTTTACATACTGCCCTGTGATTGGCTGCCAGATCAAGCCACCACCTGCCATTTTACTTGGAAGTATGTCAGAAAAGGAAGCCTCTTCTTCCTATGTAAACAGAGACCATTTGAGATAGGGCAGTGTGTGGTCTATAGTTCGATGCTCAGTCTAAAGTATTCATGCATTTATCCACAGTGATGTACTTTCCCATAATGATTATATCTAAATCAATTTTCCATAACTTGTATAATGTTGTGCAACATAGAAATAAATATCATATGCAGAACATTTTGTATCTAGGCATACTGGCTGTGTCATTGCAGCAGTGCTGTGTTACTGATAACTTTGACAAAAAGCAATACTGTTCCAAATACTAGTTTTCATGTCTCATAATTTTGTTAAATGTTCAGCACATACCCTTCTAGGTACTTAATTGTAATCCAGATAGCCTCATACAGTTTTTACTTTTTTTTTTTTTTTTTTTTTACTAGAGCACTTTTTTTAAGGAATAATCTAGAAAAAAGTGCACACACAAATAGCTTCTGTGTCTGAGTCATTAGACCTTTATGATGTTACGTGTTAGAGAGAAATGAGTCATGTATTGTTTAAAGGAAGATGCAGCTGTTATGTTTTCTAGTGAGATAAGACCTCTGCGCTATTTTCTATAAGTGGAAAAAGTCAAATGAGCTCTCCTCTCAGCTGTTGTTTTAGCAGCTGACTGTTGTAGTAAAGTAACTGTGGTGTGAATATAATTGTGGTGTTTGTAGAAAATCTTTCAAGGTATATATTTTAATGAAATACTACGTATATTGAAAAGCAATCATGATTTCAATAAACTTTCGTAATGTTATACCTTGTTGTAGATCTTGCGTTAAAATAGTTGTGTTTTGATCCTGTTTCCATTACATTCAAAGAACATTTTACCATATGGGTAAAAAGCATTCTCTATATTGGCAAAATACAGTCCTTCATCAAGGTACATTAAAAAACTTAAAATGTCAAATTTGGTTTGGATCTGTATTACAACCTTTAAGAAAAACCTAAATGTTCCCAGTCTAAATTGTGAAACCTTCAACATATGCATAATTTTTCTAAATTCACATTCACTTTTCAAACTACTTGTCTGATTTGGGGCTTTTTTAGTTTAAATTCAGATTTGGTTTAGGTTTTTTAAATTACACATCCATTAAGTAATGTTAATATGGTGGATTACATGTTTTTCATTCTCTGTTTTACCTTTCTTATGTACTGTTTTCAGTTTAGTTTAACAGCAGTTAACACTGTTTCTAGTACTGTTGAATTTAAAAGGATTGATAATGTCTACAGATGATCTGAAATGAAGAATGGTGTTTATTAAAGGGGGGTGGAGACTTGATTTAAAGTTATTTTTTGAAAGAAGAACTTTACCTGAATATATATTTTACATCTAAACATGAGGGGTTTGTTTACAAATAAATACAACCAGATAGATTAAGAAGAAACTCAAAATGAATTTCAAAGTCTTATTATCAATATCTGAAGAAATTGCAGGTGTGATATGGGTATATAAAAAGATAATCTTAGAGTGTGGATAATTGATGCAAAGTTCTGGATTTTTTTAGTATCTTTATGACTGCAGCAATGAGATGAGCAGCTCTGAAAAAGTGAACAGTAGTTTCAACTGATGACTTGATTAATAATATTTCTATTTCAGAATATTTGGTAAATGTATATTTACAGTCTTGCTCATAGCTGTCTCACTGAGGGTTAGATTCTGCTGTCCTTATTCATGTCAAATAATTTCTTACGTAGCACGTAATCTCATTGATTCAGTGTGGAGAATGATGGCAAAACCTGACCATAGTGACTAAAAGCAGCAGTTGCTTCTTTCAGTCTTTGACAGCTGCGAGAGCAACTCTTTTTTTTTTTTTCCAAACCATCCATCCTAAATTCCGACCTCTAAGAGTATGTACCTATATTTAGCTAGCGAGATTAAGTTGCAGAGGCTTCAGGCAGGGCAAAGCACATTGGTCTGCCTTTTTTACAGACAGACCTTTGGGCAGACAACAGCTAAAGCTTTCTGCTCCCTCCCCTTTCCCAAGTATTTGCGAAATGGATTCCCAAAGGGAACTCACTGAAGAGCTCAGACTTTACCAATCCACACTTCTTCAGGATGGCCTCAAGGAACTCCTTGAAGAGAAAAAGTTTATAGATTGTTCTCTAAAAGCTGGTGACAGAAGCCTGCCTTGCCACAGATTGATTCTGTCGGCATGTAGCCCTTATTTTCGTGAGTATTTCTTATCCGAGCAAAATGAAGATAAAAAGAAGGAGGTAGTTCTAGAAGATGTTGACCCCAACATCCTGGATATGATTGTCAAATACCTTTATTCAGCAAGTATTGATCTTAATGATTCTAACGTGCAAGATATTTTTGCTTTGGCCAGTCGCTTTCAGATCCCTTCTGTATTCACTGTGTGCGTCTCCTATCTTCAGAAGAGGCTTGCTGTTGGTAACTGTCTGGCCATCCTTCGATTAGGTGTTCTGCTTGATTGCCCAAGACTTGCATTTTCTGCCCGTGATTTTGTTTCAGATCATTTTGCGCAGATCTCCAAAGAAGAGGACTTCATGCAGCTTGCCCCGCATGAACTTATCTCAGTTATTTCACCTGACAGCTTAAATGTAGAGAAGGAAGAACTGGTTTTTGAAGCAGTAATGAGATGGGTCCGAACAGACAAGGAGAACAGAGTGAAGAGCCTGGGGGAAATTTTTGACTGCATACGTTTTCGTCTTATGCCAGAAAAATATTTCAAAGAACATGTTGAGAAGGATGATATAATTAAAAGCAACTCCGACCTTCAGAAAAAAGTAAAGATTATTAAGGATGCTTTTGCTGGAAAACTGCCTGACTCTAGCAAAAGTACAGAAAAGTCAACCAAAGGGGAGGTGAATGGCGATGTAGGAGATGAAGATTTATTGCCTGGCTACCTAAATGACCTTCCCAGACACGGCATGTTTGTCAAAGACCTGATTCTTCTGGTTAATGACACTGCTGCAGTAGCTTACGATCCCCTTGAGAATGAATGCTACCTAGCAGCCCTGGCAGAACAGATTCCCAGAAATCATTCCAGTATAGTCACCAAACAAAATCAGGTCTACATTGTTGGAGGACTGTATGTGGAAGAGGAGAACAAGGATCAGCCTTTCCAGTCATACTTCTTCCAGGTACAAGCTTTGTAATTGTTGGTGCAAGAATAGGTGCTTGTAAGAGTTAGTGGAAAGTATTCTGGGTCTATGCAAGGGAGTTGTCTAGTCTCTCTGTACGGTCGTTGGAGAGAAGTATCTATAGAGAGCTATTCCTGTCTTGGAGAGATAGATGAAACCAAGGGATCTGCATCTTATTTTTCAAGACCAAGCCCCTGGTGAGATCTCAGATTAGTATATTATAGCTAGGCACTGGCTTTCATTGTTTAAGGCCCAGATTTGTCATGGTACAGATGCCTAAATTTAAGCCTAGTAATATTTTTGTAAAACACCTTTTGTGAATTTCTGTTAACTTCCATGAAAGTCGAGTGCTTAGCTGCTTTAGATCTAATGGGATGTCTTTCTTTTTTTGCTTCTGAAATATTTTTATGACAGCAGTAATGTGCATATTTTAAATGCCACTTTTGTCACTAAAATTCCAGAAGTCCTTTTGTCACATCTACATTTGAAAACCTAAGGGCAGGCTAAAATACGTAATTTAGAGGTACAAGGTGGTTTTCTTGGCAAACTGTTACATGATGTCAGTACACTAAATACCATGTTTCAACCGAGAGCATAATTTTATATCTTTGTAAATCTGTGTAAATACAAGGCCGATTAATACAAACTGTAACTTCCACAACATATTTCAGAAAAATTAGCAAAAATACAATTTGGCATACTTACACCATAACCTAATTCTGTTGTGTTGTTAGCTACCTGGCTACGTGCTTTGGGGGATATTTAAACTGTCTCATGATGAGTTATGCAGTACGCTGCTGGCCATGTCCTGTCTTTAGGCACATTGGCCTAAAAGAGTGAAAGGAGGTGCTGTTTCAATATGAAATAAAGCAGAGTGATAAGCAGTGGTAGAATTTTAAAGTCTTCAGATATTAAAAAATGCAAATATTAAGTGTTTCTAGGAGTATGGCTCACTGTGATTTCACACACAGTTAAAGAGTTGGTTTCAGGCATTTGCTGTATCTGTGAGAGGGAAGCCTTAGTTTGCTAGGGAGGGATTGGCGCTGTTTCATTTCCTTATGTAGGAACCTAATCACTAATCACTGAAGTGCAAAACTTGTTACAGAAGCATTCTTCTAATAGAAATACTGTGTTGACGTTATAATGTATATAAGCCAGAACTGAATAGTCTAAGTCTCAGGCTACTAGAAAAGGGCCTCCGAAAAACTAAACCTCAAGACTGATATTAAAAATTGATGATGGTTTCAGAATCCTGCTTTATATGTCTACATCCATTTCCTGAAATCCTGCTTTCTCGCTTGTCATTTTTAAGCTTGCTTGCTGCTGCTGCTGCCTATAGTTAAAATACTTGTCTGCATTACCCATGTGGCTGTTCCCTCTAAAATGTTAATGTGGTGCCAACCCGATTTTCACTTGCTCTTCTCCCTTTCTCCACCAGTGAAGCACCAGTTCACCATTTTATTTGGTAGCTAACAACCCAGGAGAAAACAAGGCTGCCACTGGCTCAAAAATGCATGACTAGTTTATGCTCTAGCATCAGTAGCTATGTCATCTTCAAGACTGATTCGCTAAGCATGCTGTGATCTGTGATGGGTATGTCTTCTCCTCATTACACCACCCAGATCCAGCTACTGGGGCAATCCATGTCCATGAACTAAATTTCACTGTTGCAATAAAACTTCCTGTCCCATAGGGGTGGTCTGTCAAATTTGGGAGAGGCGTTTTAGCATGGAGACCTTGACTGTGGAACATACACTTCTGGAGGAAGCTAAACCCAGATCTGATTACTTTGACTGAACTTTCTCTTGCTTTCTATCAAACGTCTCTATGCTCATGCAAACTCACAGTTTACCTTCCCTTCCTGTACATCGTGAAGCAAATCTTATATGCAATAGAAGAGAGAAAATACTCTTCTTGAATGTTAGAGAGCATTCAGGTTCAATTGTAAGTTCTCAGATCAAAACAAAAATTAAGCACCCCCAAGCTAGGAAAATATTGTTTTGGTTTGCTTGTTTGTTTTTTCTTCTGTCCTCCTTCTGTTGCTTCTCCTTAGGTGTTTTCAGCGTACTGGATGTGAATTGAGACAGCCATGGGAGTACTTCAGTAGGAATGACATAAATATTATTGCCAGTGGAGCTGCACTGCTTGCCTTTTTTGCTTAGGATTTGCTTAGCAGTGAAGTCTTTATTCATTGTGCCTTCAGAGATCTCAGGAGCTTTTGAGGGTATTTGTGATGAAACACCACCTCTTTTGCTCTAGGGATTGCAGAAGAAACATCTGTGCCATTTGCCATGTAATACTTCCTGATTATTAAGAGGAATGGTGTGAGGATGTCTGGCATCTCTCGTTGTAGCAAGGAGCATGATCAGCTGAATGCATAGGTGTGGAATGCCAGGAGTGTCTGCTCCGTTCAGGCAGGAAGAAGAACAAGTTGTTCTTTCCAGCAGGTGATGGGGAACGCAGAGAGAGAGGGACCTGTAAACAAGGAAGAAGAGCCTAATAAAGAGGCAAAGAAACCCTGTGAGGATGAGTAAGGATGAGCAGATGCAAAGAGAGCTGTCTGGCATTGACTCTGCTAGGTCTCAGCACTGTGAAGCATGGGTGGGTAGAAGTCATTCGTTAGCTGCACTGAGGGAAGGGTAGGTTGTTCAGGCAAGCAGATGAGCTGTTGAGAGACACTGAGTGCAATTAGATTAATTTTGTGGAACAATGTTCGTTGTGTGGATTTTTGCTATTTGCCTTTCCTAACACTTCCTGTTCTGATGCTCTTTCAGCTGGATAGTGTCGCTGCTGAGTGGGTTGCCCTTCCTCCACTGCCGTCAGCCAGGTGTCTCTTCGGGCTGGGGGAGTCAGACAACAAGATCTATGTAATTGCAGGCAAGGACCTTCGCACTGAGGAGTCTCTAGATTCAGTATTGTGCTATGATCCTGTGTATGTTTAAAATTTAATTATGCCCACTGAGGACATGTAAATAGCTCATTGTTAGTTGGAAGAGCATAACGGTGATATTCTTCTTGTTCCAGGGCAACGAAATGGAGTGAGATCAAAAAACTACCCATCAAAGTATATGGCCATGCTACTATCTCAAACAATGGACTGATATATTGTCTTGGTGGAAAAACTGATGATAAGTGAGTCTTTAAGTCTTTTCATGACAATTTATAACATTATTTGGTTGGGCCTGAATAGGTTGTATGTCCTCACACTCAGAAATTAGGGTTTCCCTGTTTTACATCTCTAGATTAAGGTTGCTAACAATCTACACAGAGGGGAACACATTATGATATATAGGGTATCTTTTTCATGATAAGGTAAAATTGCATATAAATTGTAAAATTGCATATAAATTGTAATCCCAACTGGTTATTTTAATGACAGTACTTATTTCCAAGGCAAATTTTACTTACATTGCAGACACATTAGTAATATATAGCTGTGAGGACCCTCACTGAAAGTATTATTTCCTTCCAGATAGAAATATTTAGGTGCCATGGAATTACTGTGTCAGTTTTTCAAATTTTCTGATCTGTGGTGCCTGTTATACCTTAATGGGTGTAACATTAGGAAAATCAAAGTTTTTGCTCACACTGAGCGTGTGTGGTAATTTTTCAGTGTTTGTATAGGGCACAGTTAAGCTACAGGCTTGTCCAATCAGCCGGAACAGCAGCATAATCTTTCTTTTATAACCTTTGTCACACATTCCTCCACAAACCCATCTGAATAGAATACGCTGGGAAAGGACATTGTCTTTCTCCCATAAGGTACAGTGAAATTGCTGCTCTGTGTAAGCAGCATGTAACATTTTATTTACTTCTATGGATGTGATTAGTCCTTTGCAGACATGCAAAGATTCCCATATTAGGTACAAGAAAGGATCTCATGGAGAGGAAAGAGGTGTTATACACCTCATCTAGGTCTCCCTTGGAACAAGCCAGAAGTTCATTAGAAAAGATCACAGGTTTTCTTTTTCCTCCCCAGGAAATGCACTAATAGACTATTTGTATACAATCCCAAGAAAGGAGACTGGAGAGACCTGGCCCCAATGAAAGTGGCTCGCTCGATGTTTGGAACGGCTATCCATAAGGGCAAGATTGTCATTGCAGGTGGTGTCACTGAAGAAGGCCTTACTGCATCTGTTGAAGCTTTTGATCTGACCACCAATAAGTGAGTAATATTCAAGTGATTTTTAAGCACGATTTTTTATCCTCTAGGCTTTTAGCAGCTCTGAGGTAAGAGTCACAAAGGTGTTCAGGTACCTATACTCCCACTGAGACACTTGGTCTACATTCACGTCTTTAGCAACAACAGCAGCAGCAGCTTAAAGAGCCTGTACCTCTGGCCATTTTTCCTGCCCCCACGCACATTTTCTATGCTGGCATAGCTGCACTGCAAACATGATCAAGGAGCTCATGTAGCGAAAATAAGCTACCCTCTAATCTGTTTTTTTTAAGTCTGATTACTTTCCCAAATTAGTTGACCACAGAGCCACATAAACAGGTGTGCTGGCGTAAAGGGGAGAAGTGGGAGAGATGGGCAAGGGCCACGCAAGCTAGTTGAAACAGCCCTGGCACTAAATGTGAAACCCCAGCAAGAGAACTCAGGTGCCTGAACAGGACTAGCTGAATGTCCTTCAGGTATGTGGCCTTGGGATGTCTTGCTGTTCACTTACCTTGTCACAGCAAATACCATTTACCACTAGTTAGTGATAGGCAGATAATTCTGCTTATTTATTTAATATGAAAACTCCAGGAAGACTTTCAATTCTAAATGCATGCCCTGAAATACTATAAAGGCTGGGTCCCCTCCCAACTTTCCTGTGCCCCTCCAGCCTTCTTGCTGGCTGGGCATGAGAAGCTGAAAAGTCCTTGACTTTTAGTCTAAAAACGGCTGAGCAACAACTGAAAACATCAAGGTGTTATCAACATTCTTCTCATACTAAACCAAAACACAGTATTATACCAGCTACTAGGAAGACAATTAACTCTATCCCAGCCGAAACCAGGACAAATGACGAAAGAGGGTAAGTGATACCTGGAATTAACTCACTTACTTGGTCCAGATACTTTTCCAATGTTATTCCTCACAACCAGAATCTTTTGCAGTCAGCATCCCTCAAATGTTTATTATTTTCCAGGAGTTTATACCCCCTGTATCTGTGTCTTTCTACTCTTAATTTTCCTTTTTGTTACTTCTGTTACTTTTCCTTCCTATCATCTTATTTACAAACTTTCATTTAAAATAGTATCAGAAAAGCTTTATTACAATAGCTCAAACTTGTAAGTAAGTGGTCCTGGATGCACCTTTATTTTACCAATAAGCACTTGTGTTGTATATAAACACATTGGGCTGTGCTGTCTTCACTGACAGGTGGCATCTTAGCCATCAACCTCACAACAGCTTTAACTTGAATGTATGCTATCCCAGTGACTTGCTTACAAAATTTAACAATACAAAATGTGAATTATGCAAGAAGTAATTCTATGAGGGAACTTTGGACTTTACACCTTCTATAGAAAGCAAAGGAAAGTAAAGGTCATTTTGTCACCATGATGTTTGGCACATTCTTCTCTTCCATTGTTCAGAAACTGGTGCAGCTTGTGGTCTGAAAAATCTGCAGGTTCTTGGCTTGGTTTACTCTGTTTGTTACAGTCAAGTCACACGAGTGAGGGAGACAAATAAGCCTATTAGTTTTGATGTTGACATTATCCAGAAGTGGGATGTCTGTATGTTTTGTATGTTCATAAGTGTGAATTGGTAGAAAATTTGAAATTATGCTAATGAGCTCCAGTGATTTTTTTTAAAACTCAAATTGAACTCACTTGAAATGAATATGCGTTTTGGAAACTATAGGGAAAAAAATGAGAGTAGCTGGGGAACAATACATCTGTATAAAGCATATTACTGATGACGGGACCAGGTGACCTGTAAGAAGTGGTCTCCGGGAAGAGATGTCATCATGGTGTAATTCCGTCACTTAAGACTTGCAGGAGGTCCCTGCAGGCATGGAGACACTGAAATTCACTGCTGACAAATCTCAGATTTTTTCCCTTTGACTAAACCATTCACTCGAGCGGTCCTTGGTACCTGAATTTATGTCACCCAGAGGTGTATTTTAGTGCATTCAGTTTAGAGTATTTCTCATGTGTTTGTTTAACTTTGGTTTTTCTTTTTGTCTTTAGGTGGGAGATTATGCCTGAATTTCCCCAAGAGAGAAGTTCCATCAGTTTAGTCACCTTAAATGGAGCTTTGTATGCTATTGGAGGCTTTGCAATGATTCAGCTTGAATCTAAAGAATTTGCACCCAGTGAAGTCACTGACATATGGAAGTAAGTTTAATTTTAATCACGCTTTCCTGGTGGAAAGCCATATCTAAAATTGAGGCTTGTAGACACTGGAGGGTAAAATTAGTTTTCTGTTTAACTCTGGAAATGAGCCATAGCACAGGCTGTAAACCACTTGTTGACAGATAGAAATGTTTGTCAGAAAGTAACAAATAATAAACATGAGACTTGGACCTAATGACTACTTCCACCTACTAATAATTTGAACAGTCCGAGTCATGATCTTCAGACTCTCTTACTCTTTAAAAGAGTAAGTTGACATATCGCTTGGCAGGTTTAGCCTTGTAAGTATACCATAAAAACATTCTGTTTCGTGACATTCTTACACAGAAAAGCCTGTATACACAGAGGTTTGTACATAATCATGTGTTAATAGTCAAACGAGTAATAGTTCCAAGAGAATTAGAAATTCCTGTCTCCTAGACTTTTTTTTTTTTTTTTTTAATCTAAATCATGGTAACAGTGATGAAACATCACATCTCTGCTGTGACTCTTCAGTTGCTAAGGTAAATTGAGAAGTTTTAAGTGGCAGAAGGATAGGGAGAATTCCTGGAAAAACCACCCTTATATGTAAGAATCTGAAGGAATTCAGATGGGACACTTAAGACAAGGAGGAAGCTTTTATAGGAGTAATTAAAGTATGACACAGGCCAGCAACAAGCTTTAAGGACCAGGAAAAGGACAACTCACATATGCAAGAACATCTTTCTGTTGTTCCGTTCTAGAGGACAAAAGCAGCCTTTTGTGGCATCCTTCAGCACATGGTTGCTACAAGCCTTTGCAACGTGTGGACTATCCTCCTGTTCGTGTATGTATTCTGACCTTATTTCATTCAATGCAGGTATGATGATGAAAAGAAGGAATGGATTGGCATACTGAAAGAGATCCGATATGCTACTGGAGCCTCCTGCCTGGCTACACGCTTAAACCTCTTCAAGTTATCAAAACTGTAAACAAAATGCTGGAAAATGTGATACGGTGAGGGAGTTTTGATAGGCTCTTCTGGTTTTGTTGCATGAAACTGTCCCTAGATTGTACAGAGTTTTGTAGCAGCACACTAGTTGAACTGTTCAACAGTTAACAGTATATCTGTCTGTCCGAGTCTTAAGATATTTACTAGCTAACCAACAACTGAATTTTTGCCAGTGTTTAAAATCCTGAAGAATTCTAATCAACATTGATTAGAAGAAATGGAGATTTTAGAGAGAACTCCGTTTTTCACTCTGTGAAATTGCCAGGAAAACTAGTTAGACTTCCTTACACTCAGATAATCCAGGATATTGGTGGCTTATCTGCCAAACAATGCCCATGAATTAATTGTTAAATTAAATACAACTAGTAGGTAGGGTAATTTTATTCTAACTGGCTGGCTGTACAGCCTGATATCCCCCTTCAGCAATGTATGTAAATCCTGCTTTCTTCAGCCATATCTTGAAAATATTTTCATTAGAGCCTTCTAAAAATAATTTAGCCTGGAATTGAAGTGCATATTGAAAACACAAGTGGCCTAATACTAGGCGGCCTAAGAAATGCCAATCTCAGCCAAAGCTGTACTAGTAGCCAGATGTGTGGGCAAGAGAGACAAGTTCACAAGGTTAATAAATAGCTCTACCATTTCACCTACTGTGTTTAGGCTTCTGGTAACAAGGATTTTACACTTTTTTATGCTTTTATATTTATTTCCAAAGCAAATATTTTATGGACGTTTTTCTCGGAGATCTGAGGCCATTAACAAGCATTCATGAAAAAGTCCTAGAAGAATTGATCACCAGCAAATACCTACAGCAGAGAGGACTTTTCCATCTAATACATAGTTGATGCATTTTGATGTTGAAACTTTTAACAATTAACAATTAAACTTTGTTTCTAAAACTATAAAAGTATCACTTGATGGTGTCTCTTTTAGTGATCAGCTCATCATAACTATCATATTGACAGGACACAGATTTCTTAGCACAGCCTTTGCCCAAAACAGAGCACTCAAGTTTCTTCAAGTAGAGCATGCCCACCATTTTTATAGAGTATCTCTTCAAAGGATTTCTCTGTTGAATAAAGAAGGTGTCATAAATCTAAAGGATGTCATAAATCTCATTACAACTGATGTAGCAGGAAAATTGGAAAAGCAGCCCACCACACCTGAACGAATAGCAATTCCAACGATTAAATGAGCCCTTGCATTGCCTTCTAGGAGAGAGAGGTGAACGTATGGCAAAGGCAGAACCATCATAGCTCATTTCAGTATGTTACTGCACACTGGTACTTAATCTGTGGGACATCTTTTCTGTTTTCCCCTTTAGTACCCAAATCTTCAGCTGTTCCTAGCTCCAGTTCAATCACTGGTTTCCACCAGCCCATCTGCTCGAACAGTTGCCAATTCAATTTAGAAAGAATGACTGCAAAGGATCAAAAGCAGCGCATTTTACTGAATTACTCGCACATTTTGCTTTTCTTAGATGCCCTTTCTGAATCCACTGATAGCAAGTTTTAATCCTCTTCCCCTTATGAATACTCGTAACTTTATCCATACGTAACTTGAAGATACCTGGCTTGGCACAGAGTGACTGCCAGGTAACGGAAAAGCAGGGTTCAGCTCGAACACATGACCACCCACAACTGATCACTTCAGCTACAGCCACTGCCACCTTTATTACGCTCCAAGATTGCTACCTGAAGGCCATCTATACAGGCAACAGCCCTCTGAGACTTGTAGTCCACCTTCTGAGATCCTAACCTGTACTTATGATTATGTTCTCCATTTTATACAAAATATAATGTGCATATAGTCTATGTGCTGTGCCTTCAATAACATTTCCTCAAAGCACTCGTCTTCTACATCTTGGAGCCCTTGTCAGTTTGGGACCATAAGCATATAACCATCTACTAGTTTTTGCAGTCATCCCACAAATGGGAGGGCTGCCTCAGGAGGAAAGCACCTTGCAGCTTAGACCAGTTCTGTCAGTTTCTCCTCGTTTTTCATTAGTGTCCTGATCTGTATTCAGTCACTAAAACTATCTTCTTCTACTACTGAGTAACAAAAAAAAAAAAGTGACACCCCAGGTGCATAATGGTCAATTCAGAAATAGAGTTGCTTACCTCTGCCAGGTTTCAAAGGAACTGGTAAAAAGAATGTCTGTGCTTCTACTAAGAAGGCAAGGAAACATATACACATTGTGTGTGTGAAAGAGATGGCCACAGCTAGCTGTAGTCATGAGGTAATGACAGCTGTAGTCACAACATGGCTGCCTCTGAAAATGGGCTGATTTGCGGAAGTACGACCACGCTACAGTTACTGCTGTACAGTGAACATTTTCCCTTCTGCATCTCAGTGTCTTATGCCTCCTGACACAAATCCTGGCTGAGCATGATTACAGGAAGCCTGGTAACTGGCAGATGTTTTTGAAACATGATAAATAAACCAGCAATGTTTTTCACCACCAGCAACCAAGGTGGTTGTCAGTCTCCAAAGACCTTTCTTGGTCTTGATTCTTGGTTTCAATTTTCAGCCTAATTTTGCTCTCTTGTACACTGTCTTATTTACAGAACAGGCAGGTTAAATGGTTTGTCTAATTTTATTTCTATTAGCAAGGGCTAGTCCAATGCATAATGCCATAATCATAAATTTCATTAATTACCCAGTTGCTAGTAAGTGCCTCTGTCTGACATAAGCATATTTTCTCCTTATCTTGAATAAATCTTTCAGGTATCCCTTCCAAGTTGCGTTTAACTGGAGTACAGCTGTTTCAAGGGTCTGGGTGGCTGCTAGACTCCTAGAGCTAGTCTATCTTTTAAGTACGTGAAGGTGTTCCAGAAGGCTCAAGCCGTAGTTCTTCTGCACACGCCACCTCACAGGACAGGAGAAGCAGCTGGAGGTTCCCCACCGCACAACACCCTCCCCCAACACAGTCACCCACAGTACCTCTGTTCTGGAAGATGGAAACAGAATGGCTGTAATAGCAGTCCTATTCTTAGTAAATCTGCGTTTCAGTTTCTTGGTTTCACAGCACAGATACTGTTGATCCCTACTGCTCATTCTGTCACGTGCTGGAGGACAGACATAGTTTCCAGTAGATCTGCTGCTTCCTCTCTCACAGTCAAGAGTATTTCCAAATTTTTCTTTGGGCAGTCTTACACCTGGCTAAGCCTCTGTGCTATTTATTTAGGAGATAATAATGTAGTTTTATAGAAAACCTGTCACAGACTCATGTCCTTAAAGAATAGCTTCTTCCAGATAATCACAGATTTTAAGCATCCTTATCACATCTTCATGGCCCACTGTGACCTGCCTTTTGCAATTCCTAACAAATTGAGGATTAAACCTCTTGACACCTCATGCCCCATGGCAAGCCTTGGTCCAGCTGACTCACAGATAAAAAGATTTTTGAAACTAAGTATTCCAGGATTACAAGGAGTTTAATGGTACATGAAGTGTTTGTATAAAAAGTACTTCTGACTGCATGTCTGACATCACTGTATTCCATATAGATGCTTTCTCAGATATTCTAGCTGTTCACCTTCTGCGGACAGAACCATAGAATTCCATTCGAAGTGAGGAATCTGTAGAACAGAATCACACAGACTGAGCATTAACATTGGTATAAGCCACATAGCATCTTACAGCAAAGAAAAGGCTCTCTGATAGTTGCTGTTCTCCACTTGAAGATATTTTATCACCTGTGTCCTTCTAAAAGCTAGGCTTATTCTAATACTGAAAAGATTAATTTCTCAATGTAAGATTCTTCTTCACATAAGTACAGTCAGTTTGCTTCCAAAAAGCAGCACAGTTGCAGAGATGTAAAGCAGAAGCCCACACAACACAGGCTATGACAACTCCATTTACACCATCTCCCACCTTTTGAAACCCAAATCAAGAGAAAAATCCCAGGTCACTATAGTTTGCAATGTTAACGTATCAAACTGGAACAGTGTATCACTAGCGTAACATTTACTGTCAGGGCAATATAAGAAAGGATGATTATCCTGTTAAAAACAAACAAACAAACAAAAAACAACCAACTTAAGCTTAAAGAAGGATTCTAGCTAAAATTAGAGTAGGTGAGTAATTATATATACAGGAGAATCTGCATTCATGAGCCTCCACTACTCAAATCTTTCTATGCTGGTGGCTGTGAACTATCTCTGGCCACTAGTCTTCCTCATCACAGCACTATCGCTGCAGCAGACAGACAGCATCCATATCCCATCTTGCAGCTGCCGTAACTGTCTATCACTTGAGGGTATGTTCAGTCTTTTTCTAGCATTGAAATCTTTGGTGAATTGAACTGAAACTCCCGTTTCACTTTTTCCCCTTTACTCAGGCTACATCGAGATTGCTAGTTTGCCAGCAGCAAGGTGAGGCTGAGACCTTTCGACTTCAGTATTGCTGCAGCCACTTTCAGAGAAGGCGCAAGTTCTATGAAGTCCTTACACCATCTTGAGAACAGTTTAGAATTTCCCCCCTAAATACAAAAATTGCTCTCACCCAATAGGTGCTTTTAACTATTAAAACTATCTTTAAATCTGTTGCAAGGAAAATGTATCGATCTGCACTATCAATACAACTCAGAAAGGACATAAAATGTTGCTGACTGCTCACCTACCTGAACTACTCGGTACCCCAGCATTTCCAGGTGTCGTTTCTTCAATGCAGGTTCTCCTTTCAGGTGACGTGAATCTTTGCTAAAAGCTTTTGAACCAAGAAATTCCAAAGCAATTCTGCAAACAACAAAAATGTGCATTTACTTACAGGTCCTACCTGAATAGCAAGAAGTGGTATTTCTAGTTCAGTATGGATAGTTGCAGCAAGACTATTCCTAAATGAACCTGACAATGCATAGAAAAAGAAAATTAAACACCTCCCTGAAACCAGACAAAACATTTTCCTTGTATTTATCTAGAGATACTTGAACTTCACATGATTTAGTAAAAGCGTTTCCTCTCTGCATCTGTTTTTGTTCAAATGGCAAACCCAGCTAATTAGCATTTTCAAGGTTTACATTTGAAGAGGTGGGAGGAAAACAGTATCCCAGTCTCATGAAACACACTTCAAGAATGCCATCTGCCCCAGTGTACTGGGTCTGGCTGGGAGGGAATTACTTTCCTTCATAGCAGCCCATATGGTGCTGTGTTTTGGATCTGTGACCAAACCAGTAGTGATAACATGCCAATATTTTGGCTACTGCTGAAGAGTGCTTGCACAGCATCAAGGCCACCTCTGTTTATCACTCTGCAACCACAGTGTATAGGCTGGCCTTGGCAAGTGGCTGGCGGGGGGGGACACAGCTGGAACCTCAACTGGCCAAAGCGATGTTCCACACCATATAACATCATGCTCAGCGATAAAACGGGGGAGTTTTTCCCAAAGTAGCCATTGCTCCAGCAGTGGTCTGCTGGTGGTGAGTGACTGTGTTTGTATCAATTGTTTTCTTTTCCCTTTTTGTTTTTTTTTTTCTTCTTTCTTGTCTTCACTTACTGAACTTTCTTAATTGCAACCCAGGAAATTTTTTTCCTCGCTTTTGCCCTCCAGATTCTCTCCCCCATCATAATGCAGGGGAGTGAGTGAGCAACTGGGTGGGAGCTTAGTTACCGGCTGGGGTCAACCCACCACACCTAGGAAGGCTAGACCTTGTAAGGCTTTGGAAAAAGGAACAGAAAAATACATAGCCTAGGGGCTGCAACAACCATTTAGGACATAAGCATCAAAAAAATGGTTAAACTTGGAAGAGCTAAGGCGCAAGAATTCAGTGTACTAACCTCTGAGCTCCTGGTGGCAGAGCCTTTCTCCTTTCATCTTTGATATCATGTGTCAAGTGTATTCCCTCCACATCATCCAAAGGTGTATTCTGAGCCATATAGGAAAGAGGCTTTTTATTTTCATCCAGAACACACTCAAAATCTGCGAGAAAACAGAACAGACCTGTTTACTGGCCAAAAAAAAGTGAAAGAATTTGATTCGTACAGTGTTTACTTCTAGAAAAACGTGATAACCATAGAGATACCCAACATAATTTATATTATGCAGAACTTTTTAGAAACTGTATTTTAAACAGCAATTTCTTCTTGGCAGTATATCTTGTGGCCACATGCCCAGGGGCTTCCTAATCTTGGTGATAACAGTGATATCAGCGGTCTCCATAACAATCCTTGCAGCATTAACTTCTCACCTATTTCATAGTAGTATGGTGTGACAACAGATATTTTTGCATAATGGCTCCCTCCTAAGATTTCTGTCAGCATTCTGTGAACATGCTGTCGCAGTGGATTTATTCGGCTACTGCCTACAAAGACAAAATAAAGAATTCATACATCAAAACTTCCACAGCCAACGAAAATAGCACTTTGTGACACTGCATTTTTGACAGCCAGCCTACTGAATTAAAACTATTCCACAGATCCCTGGTGTTATTCCATCATAATTCAGAGACCATGTGATCATCTTTTGGGTGGGAAGTGGCTGGTGCCTATTAAACATAAATTTTAAATCCAGACTTTCCATCCCAGGATTTTTCCCATTTACATACCACAAACACTTTAGTTTCAGATTTCACCAGTTGGATTTTGTTTGCTTTTAATTGTGCTTAGATACTTAAGTAATTATTTACTTATTTTGCATCTATTACAAGCACACCACACTGTCACTTCTGTGTTGCAGGTTGATTGCTCCTTTAAACATCTTCAGTCTCAGAGACTCCATTAAACATATTCAGTCTCAGAGATAAAGCAGCCGAGATTGATGGACAGCAAAGCAGATCTCCCTCATAAGAATTAGTGGAGATACCGAGTTTGCATTAGCTGGATCTTCTGAACGGATCATTATTCTGAAAGATCTCAGGTGCTACACTTGATCACTAGCCTACTTCTCCATTTCTCATTCTTGATGATCTTCATTCTTCTGAGGAAGATAACAGCAGTGAGTTCAAAAGGAGGCCGCAAAAATGTTCACCTTGAAAAGTTTAAGGAGGCAGCAAAAACGTTCACCTTGAAAAGTTAGAGTCAAGTGTTCAGACTTGTAAGTGAAGCAGAGATCAAAGTGACCCATCTCTTCCAGCAGACAATCCCAATGATCCTTGCCCTGCCTCTCCATCCTCCATGCCACATACACTTTTGCTAGGTATTTAAATTTTATTTCTTATGAATATCCCATCTCTATTACATTAATTCTCATGGGGAAAACTGCTTTGCTATCTGTCGCACTACTAAGCAGTTGCACTTTTCAAGAACACGTCCTCAGCAGATAGTGGGGTGCACCTTTCTCAGCTTCTATTGTATGCTCGTGTCAGTTTTATGCTATGACAGCTTTAGGAGAAGCATCTAGCAGACTGTTGAAAACAGACTATTACTAGTAACAAGGGCAGCTTTTCCTCTCCTAAATTACTTACTGTTACGAAAGACACGTTGGCAGTAGTGCTCATGAAACCAAGGGATGTGAAACTCCGGGCATTCCAGACAGACTGCTCTGTTCAATTTCATGAGGCATGAGCGGACCCTCTGCCTTAGGGTATCAGGCAGGACTCAATTAAACAGAAGAAAAAGGTGTGAACTGAAATGTGAAAGATCCAACACATTGAACTAAATGGCTACCCCTGAAGTCTTTACTAGAGATGCAAATATCTGTATACTATGACATTTATAAAATTCCTGCTGCAGAATCTTATAAAGGTTCTAAAAATCCCTGTGGAAAAAGTGAAAAATAAGAGTTTTGCTCAACATTAAGAACAACAGCAAGACAGAAGAAAGAAGCAATTTAAACTCTCCTCTATCATTTAACTTTTACCAAAGTGGTTGAAAGGCAAATGGCAACAGTACACTGATAGCGACCAACGTACAGGTAGAGAGGAAGGAAACAGTCAGACAAACACTCGGACTTTTATTTAGAGAGAAGAGACTGGTAGGACTCATTTCTTCCAGACAAGAATCCAACATTATTTCTTGAGCTTTGTGACGATTTCTAGTAATAAATACCACACTCAGGTAATTTTATTTCCAATAAAACTGAAGAATTATTAAATACTGAGTGCAACAATTTGACTACAAAATTTGTTTTAAATGAGCTTCTCTCATCTGCGGTACAAGTCTATACTTCTAAAACAAAGCACAAATTTTTGTTCATTCCTTCCCTTTTAGCACTCGTATAATGACTAGATTATATAGAGGGGTCTTTCCAGAAAACTGAATCATTTAAAGAGTAATTCTACTTCTCAAGCTATATATAGGTCCACAATTCCATTTTATGCCAAATGCTACATAATCAAATTCATCAGAGAGCTAGATATCTACCTTCAAGTTGAGCATCCAATTTGCTTAGGAAAGAAACATTAAATATCCTCGTTATCAGAACTGGAGGAAAATACCCAGCCACTGCCAAAACATGACCAAGCAGCACCAAGTGGTGAGTGTCAAAACAACCTTTAAAAAACAGACAGAAATCCATATTAACACATGGCATAAAGTTGAAAGGATTTGCAGTGCCCTCCCCCTGGCCTCCCAATTCATCCAAGTTTCTCTCTTAACGTACTAAATGAACACACAGGCTGATTAAGGACTACCTCTGCTAACTGCACCAAGGTGTAAGGCAACTCTTGCCAGGTCTTTGCAGGAGGAAACTAGTTAATCTTAAAAAAAGGTAACTCCACAATATTTCAGTAGACAGCAAATTTCCAAATTTCCAGTTCTGTGAGGCTGTATCATTAACCAAAAAAAAAAAAAAAAAAGTCTCTACACATTTCCTCTACAACTTCACCACTTCTCTGTGCTGAATCACAAAATGTATCCTGTCCACAAATGATTCCTTGTGGAATGCCACAACAATTCTATCCAATAACAGCACAGCAAATTAATCAGAATTTTCACTTGCTTTTTACTACGCTCAAGATACCTTGCTCATCCCTTATCAACAGTAATTTTTAAAGAGTGAAATGAAGCTAGAAAACCCAACAGAATTTTTGTCATGCCCCAGTAGGCAGAGTATTAGTAGTAACAGACACACTTCCTCTTTGCTTAAAAAAAAAATGCCATTCTATTCCCATTTTTATTGAGTACCGATAATATCTTCCAATGATACTCATTTATTTAGTATGAGAATATCTTTGTCTAATGCACTTACTCAAGTTAGAAGTAAGATGTTGGATACAACTCTCAAAGAACTCATTGGCAGGAGGGTCATAATTCAGAGCAGAGAACAGGAAGAGAATAAAATAGATTTCAAAGGGGTGGATCTGGAAAAAAAAAAGACATCCTAAATTAAGTCACTGCAAAATATCCTAATATTGCTTTACAATAAAAAAGAGTTTTATAATTCATTCAGAATTGGGAGATTTAAGACTAGATGAGCTATTTTCTGATTTTTTTTGGTCAACTTTTCCTGGAGAAAAATATTAAAAAAATAAAATGCAGAAATCATTAAAATTGCAGCTATAGCTAAAACTTAAAATCTCTTTCATGTAGATGATCCAAGTTTTCCTGTATACTTAAAGAAGCCTTTAAAAAGGTTTCCCATTAAATGCTCTTAAAGGAACTAAACTGTCATAGAATAAAATCAAAGATCAATATGAATACCAGATTGAGAAGGAAAAAGAAAAAAAAAGAAGATAGCAAGGAAACAGTAATTTTGACCAAAAAGACAGGCTATTGGGGAAATCCCCACAAGAATGAGTAAAGTAAAAATACACACTATGAGATGTGACTATTTGTAAAGAAGTTTAAAAAAAATTATTTAAGATGGTCAAATGTAAAGCTGAATGCAAAGGATTATAGTTGACCTAAGACTGACTGACAACAATAAAATAAGAAAGGAAAATTAAGGAAAGGTAAGTGCAAAATAATATACATGGAAGCAAAACAGCTTTGAGTGAACATAGAAAAAGATGAGCTCCAAATCAGGTACACTGAAAAAAACTCTTAGAAACGCTGTGTGGATTGTGCTCTGAAACACAGTAACTACTAACCTGTCCTTTCTTACTAACTTACACAGCAGATAGAAAGAAAAACTGTAATACCTTGTCTATATTTTCAACAGTCACAGAAGCTATTCTGTCAAGTAATGAAGGACAACGGTGGTTTGTTTTTATGAGAAAAAAAGACAACTGTAATACATTTGCCCATGTTATCTGGTCTATCAAGCGTTGACACGTGGCCATAGTTTCCTCACTGAGGACTTCTTCAAACCACTCTCCATTCACATGTGTAAGTTCTTCCAACAGAAGATTTAAGTTGTTGGCTTTCTGAAGCCTCTGAAATCCACAGTCATTTAGTTTTTGCAGAAGCTTTACACATAGCTCAGAACTGTTTTGCCAGTGCAACTGGTCATAATGATTCCATTTGACAAGAGCTGTAGCAATGCAATTCAAATGATGGAGCCTGCACTGAGGCAGAACTGCTGCTGCTTTGTTTATAATGATTTCCTCCACTTGAAAGGAAGGAAGCATGGCCAGAACACGAACTATTGCAGCAGTATCAGCAGGTATGACACTAGATTTTAAAAAACTGGAAGAGAGACAGAAATTAAAACAGACCATCAGTACTGACAAAGTGCAAATGTTTAAAAAAAAAAGCAAATAAATTACATGCATGAAAATTACATTTTAAAAGTCAAAAGATGCACATCAAATATAAACTAAGTAGAATATTAATGACATGGTAGAAATTCACGCAGTTAGTGACCACTATATTTTTTTCATTGAGATTAACTTCTGATTTATTCAGAATTGAAAAAGGGAAGAAGACAGAGAGCATCTCAGTCAGCTGGTGAAGCTTCAAATGGTACTGATAAACACAGAAGTCCTTAGTAAGGGCAGAAGGTCCATCTTTGTTAACAGAGCCTGTGGGTTTCTGGGCCTGGGTAATTTCTGTGATTTCTGTCCTGGGGAGCACCAGGTTCTGAGGTGCCTGAGGAACATGAAGACATCATCCACGGAAAACGTACAGACAGGGCACTGCATTCCTGTAGAGGCTGAGCAATGGAAACAACAGTGGCAGATCTCTTCTCCCACAGTTCCAGAAATGGTTTCCCTATGTTGCAACTGTACAAGCCTGAGAACTAACTAGACAGCTCTTCAATCAAAAGAGTACTTCTGCTTCACACTTTCACTTGTCCTAACCATGGCATTCTTACTGTGTACTTTCCATTACTTGTTCCTTCAAACATCAAAGACGACATCAATACCTACCCTTCCCATAAAGTACCAATCAAAATTTCCTGTTCAATGTAATTATATTGCAGTGGCCAAGGGGCGAGGGGCAAAAAAAATCTGTTTCTAAAAGATATTTTTAAAAGATTAGTAGATACTATTGGGTCTATAGTCAAGACAATATCCACTCCCTATCCTCTGATTTACGTGTTTAATGGAATCAAACACTTTTAACAGTTTGTTACTTCTTTGTATTTTACCGAAACAAAACAATTTAACATCTTAGCTTGTTATTTAAAACCTTAAGTAGACAACTGTTTAATACTTAAATAGCTACATTTCCAAGAATACACACTTACCCAAATAGTAACATTTTTAGTTTGGCAAACAGCTCCAGATTGTGGCAACGCAGCACCACCAAGTACTGCGTTAACTTTACCAACTGTAATACAGGATAGCTATCCAAGTGTTTGTGCAGAATAGAAGCGATTCTGAATACAAAGAGAAAAAGACAACATAGTATTATGCTAATACAGACGATACTGCAAAACCTAATATCCTACATGAAGAAGGGGTGTCCCATAGTGCACAGTACCTAGGTGGAAGGTTGCACACACCTGCACTCCTTGCCAGCCCCGTTTTGACGGTGTTCCACTAAGACACAGCAGCCTCTCTCCACTTACTGAACTGCAAGATTAAAGCCCTCGTCACAGCAAGACGGCTACTTCAGTCTAATAATTTCTGTTGCAGATCTTACAATCAGTTAAATTTAGAGTGGACGAAGAATAGGATAAACTAGAACAGCATCACCAGATTCAGCACCACTGTACTCATTTATGTCATAGTGGTTACTACAGTTGGTCTAAAGCTCCAAGAGGCGGCTAGATTTGTAGGGAAAGATAATACCTTAAGACCTTCTTTAGACAGTGAGATTCAAGGAGAGAAAGCATGAATCCACCTAGTCTTCCCTATGATAGCACTCTGCACCACAGTACCACATGTCCTTTTTCTTCCAAGGATCTATTTGGTTCATACAACTACATTCAATCCAGTTACTGCACACAACCTGCATTGAACTCTGCTCCATCTGTGACATACCTGATGCTACATCTTCGGTGTCCAAAGCCTCAACTGCTTTTCCCTTCATTGAATGAAATATATTACCTCTCCCTATAAACAACGTTCAGTTTACAACTGCAAAAAATCTGACCCAGATTCTTAAAGACACAAGACTTAATAGTTCAAAGTAGGGCACAATGACTTTTGAACAAACAATTCACATCAGTAACAGGATCTCCTAGACAGGACACATTCTCTACAACTTACTGTAGTCTCATTTGTCTCACCAGTTTACAGTAATTGTTAGAGGCTACATTTACTCACATAGGATGATATATTTGTAAATAAGACAAAAATTGTATTACATTAACTTGGTAGTTAATGAAATAACTTCCATGAAATTCCTAAATTGCCTCAATTACTTCTGGGTGAAGCTGTGATACTCTAAAATCTGTAATAGGTAATTATATATACTGCATATGCATTTGTGTGCAAGTGACAAGCTCTCCATTCCCACCTTATTGGATATTATATAGTTTTTCATACTAAATGGAAGCAGTTTACCTAGAGAATACAACCTCTTAGTAGTATATAAAAAATTACTTTTTGAGTAGATGAGAGTTTCTGCATTTCATTTTCTGCATCGTCTTCAGTATTACCAATACTTGGTGACTGCTAAATTCTTCTGCCATGCGCGCTGCAGTTACTAGCAACCTAAAGAGGAAAAGACAAGATATATTTTCCAAAGAAAAACAGCGGAAAATCTCCAGCAAAGATTGCAGCCATTTTCTTTGTCTAGGAGGGAAAGAACAAACAGACTACTTCAGGAAATAGAGGAAAGCAAATCCCCCCTAACTAGAGACCTTTGTTCCGTGGACCCTTCTAAGCGGTTGATCTGTATGGCACAGATAAAGAGATGTGGTTGTGTTAGATCAGAACATGTTGCTCTCATGCTAGAGCCCAACAATTCTGAAAGTAGACAAGAAGGTACTCTAAGACACTAAACAATTCCTGATCAATCAGCAAGCTACAGATAACAGAATCAAACATGAGATGAACTGGTTCTAGGGCAAATAAAGCCAAAGACTTTTTCTACCTCACACTGATTTTTACCAAAAATAAAATACATTTAAAAAAAAAAATCTAGGAAAAGCTTTTGAAACTAAGTCAGCTATGGCAAAACCAACACAGGCTTGCAGTATATCCAGATCTCCGAATGGAGGCAAATGTTCACGAAGAAAAGTCTGAAAATATGAGTGATTGTAATTAATACAGCAAATTCTGCCTAAAACTGCAGACCTTGAGAGACCCATGACAAATACCACCCCCAAATAGGATTTTGTAGCACAAGAAAAACAGGCAGAGAAAAACCTGCCACACAATACTATGCTCTAATTGCTAAATAAATGCTGAAGTGTTCCCTGCTGACGACCTTTCATGTAGAATATGATGTACAGCAAACTAGGATAGGACAAGGCTCGGCCTGTTTCAGCTACTGTCAGTCTTGAAAAGGAAAAAGCAACACATACCACTGAATATATTTCTCAGGGGAAAGAGAGAAAATTTTTTACTAGCATCCACTGTGAAAGGAAGGCTGTAGTCTAAAAGACAGAGCTGCAACAGGGCCTTGCATAACAGCATTCACATACCCCTTGGTTACTGGATCCAGCTTTCTATGCCGCTGTTTTAAGACAAACTGCTACAACAGTATTTCCATAATGAAGTAATACATTGATACAAAGTTACAACCACGAAACCTAATGCTCAGGTCACAGACAGGCTCAGAAATTCCTCAAACTCTGGTACATTTTTAATTTCTGTGCAAGACTACATATATATCATAAGACAAAACTGTTAATAAACTTACCTTCCTCTTACCTTGGATCCTGCCATAGGCGCAAGAGTAAAAAATAATTTTGCAAAGGTTTCAGGATCATAATAATCACCTATAGTTTCAGAGAGCAACTGTTTAGCAACCAAGCGGAATTCAGCATTGTCAAAACCCAGCTGCTCGTACAGTCCAAAAATAAGACTAATATTGTGTATATCAAGATGGGAGGCATGTTTAAGGAAAATCTTGTTGCATTTTTCTAGCAATGGATGGTATCTCAGTTTAACATTTTGAAGAAATTGTAGTATTCTTCTGGCATAGTTGAAGTGGACTTCATCCTTTTCTTCCAAGAGCTGTCCAGCCTTGTGCAGTAATCGATCTCGAAAACGCTGTGAGATAATATCAGATATGCTGACCATCAAAACTGACAAGATCCTAAAAAATTCACAAGATTTTACACTTACACATTGAACATGATAAGTAATAAATTTTACATTTCTTAAATAAACTATGCAAAGAAAGGAATGTTAGTCAGGGTGTTGCTGGCTTCTGTGTAAAAAGGAACTTTAACACAGAAAAAACAGATAAGCAAAAGCCATTTCTCCTACTAAAGTCAAAATTCTGCTTTCAGTGAATTTCTGAAACGACTGGGATTTTTCAGCCATCCCTTACAAAGTTGCATGCGATGAAATCATTTGCCTAAGGCAAGACCTTCACTTGCCTGATTCAAATTTGCAAAGAGACCTTTAATGTTCAATGGAAACTAAAGAAACCCAAACAATTCTCAAGTGACAGAATGCGGAGAAGAGTCATTGTCACTCCTAAAGAAAGAATCCCTTCCTAAGGGAATAAAACTTAGGACCACAGGGAGAGTAATTTCTGTAAAGAAATGCAGTCCCATTCAATGAGTTTCATAAGCAGGCTCCTCACATCTGCAAAAATAAGAGTTGGGACCGCTGGTGCTGTATAAAGCAGAAAAAAGGAAGAGAGGCCTTTGCTATGATGGCCCAGGGAGAACAGAGGCAAAAAAAGAAGCTGAGAGTTCTTTGACCAGGGCTGGGTTTTAAGTAATTTTCATATTAGGGTAATGCACTAGACATGCTAGCAAGAGAACTGATTAATTGAACTTGACCCAAAAACCAAAAATGCTCTGAAGATAAATAAAAATAACATTGCTTTAAAAGTCCGTATTGCTATTCATGATACTAAACTAAATCCATGTCATAGTAGAGAAACTACCAATGTCAAGAAAGAAAAACATCTTCTAGTGAGTCAATAGCCTCTAAATTCCCCAAACAGTCCAAGCAAAATTTAGAACCAGGATAAAGCAATATCTGCTGCTTTTCCACTGTAAGCAGAACATCACTTTTAATTGTTTAAATTGGTTATAAAGAAATTCTTTGCAAAATCATTGGGAAAATGCATTCACCTAAGCAGACCTGTTCATGAAAGTCAATGCACAAATCACCTCTTTCCCACAAACCCCAAACTGAAGAAAAGCAACCTCCAGTTGAGAAGAAGGGAAAGTGTTCAGCAAAGGCAGCCCAGTAATCATGACATATTGCTTCTTCCGCTACTCAATTTCATTCTGACACTTACCTTATATCCTGTATAGAATCCAGTTTCTTGTCCACTATATGAGCTACTTTGCCAATTACAGGACTGAAATGTCTGTGTTGCTTGTATAAACACAGTGCAAATTTAGACAGAGCTGGCAAACTGAGCCTGTCAAGACATCAAAGAAAGACAAAATATTTACCTTCTATTTCTAGTGAATAACTAAAGACAAAGATCTACTTCAACAACTATATAAAAGACAAGTTTATATTAAAATTACAAAACAAGGAAATAAAATAAGCATTTTCTATTAGGTCACCTATAGTGATACCTTGGACTTAGCCAAAACACCTAGGTATTTCATATTAAAGCACATTGTGCATATGGAGCTCTACAAAAAATCAGTTCTTCATTTAATCAGACCAGCATAAGAAATCTATAAAGATTACATTCTCAAGCAGTGATGTGAAATAGTTAAAATCATAGAATCGTAGAATGGTTTGGGTTGGAGGGGACCTTAAAAATCATCTAGTTCCAACCCCCCTGCCATGGGCAGGGACACGTTCCACTAGACCAGGCTGCTCAAAGCCCCGTCCAACCTGGCCTTGAACCCTTCCAGGGACGGGGCATCCACAACCTCTCTGGGCAGCCTGTTCCAGTGCCTCAGCACCCTCACAGGGAAGAAAAACTTCCTTACGTCTAATCTAAATCTACCCTCTTTCAGTTTAAAGCCACTAACTACCCCTTGTCCTATCGCTACATGCCCTTGTAAATAGTCCCTCTCCAGCTTTCCTGTAGGCCCCTTTTAGGTACTAGAAGGCTGCTATAAGGTCTCCTCAGAGCTTTCTCCAGGCTGAACAGCCCCAACTCTCTCAGCCTGTCTTCATAGGAGATGTGCTCCAGCTCCCTGATCATCTTTGTGGCCCTCCTCTGGACTCGCTCCAACAGGTCCATGTCCTTCTTATGTTGGGGGCTCCAGAGCTGAAGGCAGTACTCCAGGTGGTCTCACGAGAGCAGAGTAGACGGGGAGAATCACCTCCCTCGACCTGCTGGTCACTCTTCTTTTGATGCAGCCCAGGATACAGTTGGCTTTCTGGGCTGCAAATGCACATTGCCGGGTCATGTTGAGCTTCTCATCAACCAACACCCCCAAGTCCTTCTCCGCAGGGCTGCTCTCAATCCACTCATCACCCAGCTTGTATTTGTGCTTGGGATTGCCCCGATCCACGTGCACGCCCTTGCATTTGGCCTTGTTGAACTTCATGAGGTTCACAGGGGCCCACCTCTCAAGCCTGTCAAGGTCCCTCTGGATGGCATCCCTTCCCTCCAGTGTGTTGACCGTACCGCACAGCTTGGTGTCGTCAGCAAACTTGCTCAGAGTGCACTCAATCCCACTGTCCATGTACAAATGAATGTGAGCAATTTATTACCTGAATGTCATTTTGTGTTAAAGCTACACGGAATTTATTTACTTGTCAAGATGCCCCAGGTGTTAAGCTGGGAGAGGCAATTCTGTGATGCTGGTGCCAAGACTGACACTAGCTTCTGCCATCAACCCAACAAAAAACAACAACAAAAAAACCACACAAAGGGAAAATGTTGATGTTTTAATACAAAAAGTTTTTACTAAAATTGAGATGACCAGGGTTCTAACAACCATTTAAGAGCTGGACAGCAAACACTAAATTAAAACCGTAAATATTAAAATTTACTGCAATTTACTTCAAACACATAAATCTACACCGACAATGTATTTCAAAATCTTAAGTGTTGGTCCCCGTTGCTGCAGTATTTGAATCTCAAAAGCACTGGTGCACCAAAGTCCATCAATACTCAAAGCCTCCATATGTATAAAATGATTTTCAAAACCTTCAAAAATACAATTAACATTTAAAATACTCACATAACGTTTAAAACATTTCATAAATACTTTTGAGAAAACCGTGTAGCCTCACGTGAAGCAAATCACACTTGCAACTTACACATTTCACAAAGCACAGTAGTATAGTACTTGCCTTTCTAATCTTTTCCATGCCTCTGTAACAAGCACTTCTGCTAGAGAATCATGGTCTTCAACGTTGAGCCTTCAGAAGAAAGACATAATAGTTTGATATTTGCTTCAAGAGTTATAAAGAAGTAAGATACATGTCCTTTCATTATTTATCATGTTTTACTTTTCTATCACTCTCTCCATTCAGATTATAAACATCTGTGTATTAATAATCATAACTCCATTTACTAGGAGTGTGAAACAGATCAGTTCTGCCTGCATCTCGAGAACTGAGGCACAGGATGTTAAGTCATCTGTGTCACACAGTCAGAGAACAGAAGCTGGGACAGAGCAGTCTCCCAATCTCCTTATAGGATGGCTTTGTAGTTAAAATTCCATCTTTTATTACTAAATAAAAAAATGTAGAAATATGGAACTCAACATAACGCTGCTTACCTCAGAATACTATACAGGGTGTCCACTATGGCCTCATCTTCCATGTGTTCCACCTTGTTTTCTGCTAAAATGCAAAGAGTAAGAAACTGGGAGTGATTTCTTACATAGTCACTAGTCCTTAAGAGAAGTGGCCTCTTCTTTTGCAATTGCCACAGCATGTTCAATGCAATTCCCACATGTTTTTCAGAAAGCCTGGCCTTGTTCCTTCCAACAAGGCTGAACACTTCATCTTCATGGGTGCAGCTATTTATCTGGCTCAAAAGCAGATCACTACTCAGAGTCCGAGCTTGGTAATGTCTCAGCGTAAACAAGCAAACCTGCCTCAAGCAACGCATTTTGCTATGCCTACCAGCTATCTTTCAACTGTCCAGAAAGATTCTTCTTTCACTTTTCACAGTAAACCATGTTGTTACAAAGAACAAACTCAAGTATTTGAAAAACAGATCATTTTTCTTTCATCCTGTATGGTCACTGTATTAAGAAGAACTCAGTTCTGAGGTACCTGTAATGAGACAGAATTAAAGCAGTTAAGTACAGTCATAACTACTAGCTAAAATTCAATGCCTCTACCTTTTAATGCTCTGAGTAAGGTAAGCTTGAAAAGAACCTACAGCCTGGATTCTTCTCAGAGAAGCTCCCAGTAATGAACACTGACATGCTCACAAGCACTAAGAACAGTTACTCCACTTGTTAAGTTTTCAAATTTAGAAACCTGCCTTGAAAAGGCACGTGTGCCATCATGCTACTACTGAGAAGGCAAAGCTGAGCTTTTTAACCTGCAGGCACTGCATAACTAAGTCAAGTGAGGCTTGCTCTCAGTAGGCCACTCCACAATTCCAAACTGGGGTCCAGCAACTGCCAGAAAATACAACTACTGGTGGTCAAAGGAAGCAAGACAGCAAGAGCCCCTGAGCTGGCATCAGTGGATTCCTCTGGTTCTGTACGTGCATCCTTCCTGTAGCGATATCTACTATACCCCGTCTATGAGCCTCTCCCAGAGTTTCCCTTCCACTCTGCTCTCTTTAGTATGTGGTCTAAGTCTTGTAAACACATGAAGATTTTGGTGTACGGCTTCTAGTCAGGAAGGCTGACCTGCTTTGTAATATAGGATACTGATCAGTCACAACGCATCAGCTGAAATCACCTAGTGCACAAAAGAAAAGCAACCTAATTCCCGAAAGTACAGTGGAAGCTACAGCCTTATCTATTGAAGTTTGGCAAGTATTAATTTGTTTTCTTAGTACACCCCCCAATTTGTACACAGTGCTAACAACTATGTATTCTACCACCTACAAAATTGGTTCCAAGCTGTGGAACACAAACCACTGGTGGTAAATGTGGTACACCAAAAAAGACCCATCAAATTCCCTTAACTCAGAGATCATGGAAAAGTCTAGAAGTCTTGCTTTAGGAACTATAATCATTAACAACAACAATTATCAACTTACCATACCTTCAGCAATCTTGAATGCTCTTCAACTGCAGGCATGATTCCATCAGTGTAACATTACCAAGGTGATGGCAGCAGCACGCATCAGGTCTACTGAGAAGAAAAAACCTTCTTATTTGAGTAGTTTATGTAAGGTACTGAAATAACGTCACAGAATTGTGTATAGGTTAATTTCTTTTGATGTCTGCACAATCAGCTTCACAGAATAAAAAGTCATATGACACATTGTACTACACTGCTGTCACACTGGGGCAGATACAAGGAAAGCTGAAATGAAGTCATTCTAATTTATGATCTGTTATAATATGAAATGTTTTCTTCCATACGCAAAATGAAAGCATACAAAAATAAAAAGTACACATTTTCCAGATATTCTGTATTAAGTACCTTTTATAATAACGATTTGCTTTATAGTCCCTTTTTTATTGCTTCTATTTGTTCCATACACTAGTTGTCTTTACAAAGAATTTATTCCACTTTACCACTGAGAAAAGTTGTGTGACATTATTTATTCCATGTGATCTCCACTAAAAGTATTTTTGGCTTTTCTCTCTCAGTATGCAGCCACATGCTTTTAGGAGTAGCTGGGACTTCTTACGAGATTTTATAATGTGCATTAAATAAGCTAAAATACAGATCAAAGGGTGGTCAAGCCACTGTTAAATCACAATCTAGTAATCTTCCACAAGGTCTCAAGTACTAAATTAACCACATTTACCAGACCATTTCACCATTTTTTTACCCCACAGATTTTGCAGTTAATTAAAAATACTTTTTCTGTTCCCTCTTGCCATGTAGATGCACGTAGATGGAGCAAATCAGATACAGTGACAACAATCAAAAGCAGAAGTGACGACTGTTCCACCTACAGCTTCTAAGTAGAAGCGGCAATACAGGGTTATCAAAATTATTGAACTATAAAAACTACCTAGTTTAAAGAGAAAAAAAAAGCATTTCCCCTCTAATGACATGATAGTAAAGTACAGCTTGAAAACCAGCATAAATTTTTAACCTTTTTGTATGAGCATGTCCAGAATCCTAGTTGCAAACGAACAGGGTTTTTTTCTTAATCCTGTTTTAGAGAGCTAAGCATTAGACCAATACCTTTAAAAGAATACTGATAATTCAAACCTTTTAAGATTTCGTGTACTGTATTATAGCACATTAAGCAAATGCTTTTTTTATTAGTGTATTTTTGCCTTGCTTACTATTCCTTTATTTTCATATGTCCATTCGATGGAAAAAACAGTTACAGTATCAATTCACATTTAATCCCCACAGTACTGGCAAGCTAAACTGCCAGAAGACAGGATGAAGTACATACCTGAAGACAATATGAAAACTTCAGGCTCAAATAATTTCCTTGTAAGCCCAAGTAAGACAGCCTTTCCCCTTCTCATGCTGCAGCAGGCCTTGCATCCCCTATCCTAATGACTGGGAACCAGGATCTCTATCTAAAACAGTCTGCAGGAAGTTTTGAAATATTTCTTTCCGGAAGGCGTTTAGCAGATGCAAGCGATTTACCAAGTTAATTCTAGTATCTTACAAAAAGGAAATCAATAGGAAACGTTGGATGTTTTGAAACTTACAAATACGTAGATTAAAAATAGGAAATTTCTATCTACTTAAAGAACTATTCCTAAAGTGCTCCACTTACCATGCAAAATATACACTAAAAGGACAAGAAATTCTTTAAAATCATTTCCTATCAGTTGAAACACAATAAGCATCTTCAAGGCTGTATTACAAACCACAGTGAGCCGGGAAGTCTTTCGTCCACAAAGGAGAAAATGTGGACACCCGCCACTCCCCAAGTATAAAAAGTATTAAAGATTTAAGTAACTAAGTGTTAAGGACCTGCTTGTCCGGTATAGGGGTCACCGCCGCTTTCGTCAGCCTTGCAGCGGGCAGTACGACATCCCTGTCACACGGCTACCAGCAGCGGCCTACCTCGCGTCCCGCCTTTGCCCCGCACCGCCGGGGCTGCTGCCGGGCCACCCGCGGAAAGCCCGCCTGCTCCCACCTCCGGGTCGCCTCCTCCTTTCCTGCAGGGAGATTCTAATCCAGAAACGCTTCAGAAGGAGCGGGGGAAGGGGCTGAGCCGCCACACAGGCCTCAAGGCGGCGGCGGCGGCGGCGGCAGGGGCGGGCGGGGAGGGGGCGGCCAGGGCCCCGCTGCCCCCCACCCGCACGCAGGGAGCAAACCGCAGCGTTAGGCTCGTTCCCCGCCGCCGCCCGGCGCTCCCTCGGCCACGTTTAGCCTAACGGTGGCCGCATTACACGCGTACCCTATGGCAGAAAGAGGGCACCGCCACGCT
>JAVKLA010000001.1:31720091-31763774 GCA_034782735.1 Sagittarius serpentarius | reverse complement strand
TGCGAGGAAGGGGGGGGGTGTGGGAAGCTGCGAGCGGGGCCCGAAGGCAGGTGGGAGCAGGAGGGGTGGGTGAAGTGGCGAACGGGGCCTGGAGAAAATTGCGGCAGGTGGTAGGGTCTGAGAGGCCGGGTGTTGCTTCTCCGCGGCCTGAGGAGCCGCGGGCCGGGCACGCCGCGGGTCTGCCTGCCCGCTGCGAGCGCCCTGGCCGGCCTTTCGGGTGCTGCTCGGTGCCTGCTCGGGAGTTTGAATGAATCCTCCTTCCTCCCCTAGAAGGCGAAGTAACCGGGTTGTCTGCGTGCCACATGTTCTCGTCCCCTCTGCAGGCCTCTCCTAGAGAAGTGGAGCCTACAGGAGCTACCATGGCTGGCAGGAGTGTCCTCTGCCTCTCTCTTTTAAGGATTCCTAAGGCACTTAAGAGATTTTTACAAATAATGAGTTTCAGGATCGTTTTGTTTGCAGCCACGACTATAAGTACTGTGTATATATGATTGCTCTTTGAGTCATTGAGGAGGCTTTGAAGGAGAGAGGCTTACAAGAAAAAGGATAGTTTGTTGAAACTGTGGACAAAATATCTATTGTAGTGCTAAACATTGTCTTACAACTCAGTCACAATTAGAAAAGTATCTTCCGTAATGATGGTAGAGAAGTCACTTTTGCTAGTAGTTGCCTAATGTTTGACTAGTTAATTATATTTTAGTAGTCATCTGAGACCTGTTTTAAGAGGAACGTGAGACCACTTCTTTTGCATAAAGTCTATTTTCCGAGAGAATATTTTGTTTTTCTTGTTTTTTGTTCTATATTGTCTGCAGAAGAGGCTGTTCTTTGGACAGGGATAAATGTTTTTGGTTTTGGTTGGGGGTTTTTTTTGCTTTATCTCTTTTCCCCCATTTTGTTTCACTATTCCCATTCATTAATGCATTGGGGTCCAGCACGACTCAGATTTTTAGGTGCTACCACGATGATTAAAAAATAGGGAAATTACACCTAATTTATGAAGCGTTAGTTTAGCTAAACTTGCAGAGTTTGATTTATCAGTTTTTAAAAATTATTTATAAAGATTTCAGAAAAAGTATAGTTTCCTGTATATGAAGTAGATCTGACAGAGAACATATAAAGGATACCAACATCAGTAATTTTCTGAGAGCACCCTTTGGGACTATATTTCTTACTAAGACTTCCCATTTTTCCAGTCCTCTTCTGTGAAACAGAAATATTTTAAGTTAGCTAAGCAGTCATCAAGCTGTTATAAGAAGATGACTTTTTTTTTTTCCCCCTTTAGGATCTCAGAAAATCTGTGGATTATGAGGGAATTTGGAGTGAAGAATATGTACTGCAGTGGAGGATTTTACTCTGCTGCAGCATGATGTCTGCACTACCAGTTCACTCTTCCATGCCATGTGCATTTAGGAGCCATCTTCCATTTTGAAGCAGAGTCAGTGAGTGCCAGGGAGCAAATCTGGCCATCTTCTAACGGAGTGAGGTTTGGGTAGGAGGCTGGGATGAGGCAGGAAAGGGATCTAGAGCTAAAGTGGTAGAGAAGGGAGGAAAACATGAGAATAAAAGATGATATAACAAGCTTTTTTTGGTTATGGTTGCCAAATACGGGTCAGCATTAAGAACTGTCTCCTACTTCTGCATGGTCTTGCCTTAGTCTTATTTTCAGTAACGGGTAGGAAAGGATTCCACTTTTGAAATTTAGTTTGTAATCATAGTGGGTAAATGGCTTGGAGGTTACACTAGATCCTTTAAAAAGCTTTTTCCCCTTTCATACAATGCTAAAACTTGCCTTTTCTTAACATTCTGTAAGTTTTAAACTATAAACTTGTGGTTTCAGACCTAATGCTAATCCACTGTCTGGTTACAAATGGTAGAATCAAAATGGATGCGTTTCTTTGCTGCTTCTGGGGGAGCAGTGAACACCACCAAAAGCACTTACTTGTGCACAGACCTGGGAGAAAATACCTGGTTTTTTTTCAAAAATCTTAACAGAAAAAAAAATACTTTCTGCATAAATTAGATACTTGACAACAAAGCTTTTTACTTGCTATTGACAAAAGTGTGGTTAGATATTAAAATATCTTTTTCGTTGTAGGTGTTTCTCTCCTAGGAAAATAAAACAAAAGGCATGATCTAGTAGCAAACCGTCTTTCTGTTTAAATAGTTTAAGAGAATGTTACTACCTTCTCAGCTGAATGTTACGTTCTCCCAGCTGAGATGTTATAACTGGGTGTGTATTCCTTATACACTTTAGTACAAGACAACTAAATTCATGTAAATAATTGCAAAAAATCATACTGAAAGTAACGTAAATGAACTAAGCAGTGCAGTAGTGTTAGGAGTATGTACTGCATATTTAGTCAGGACCTATCTGAGGATGGTATTTTCTTAAATTTCTTAAATCTCTAGGAGGATAGCAGGCTCTTGCCTCATATCCATGGAAGACAATGGTTGATATTGCCAGGTATCTCTTAATTTGATTTTGGGGGGGTGGGGGGCATGGGTAATACTATGTCAATAGTCCAAAAAAACCTTACAGCATTATTCTAGAGAAGGAGGCATGATGGAAAGCGGTGTCAATCACTTTTTGCCTGCAAAAGTGTTGAAAGTCTTTTTTATGGTTGGCTTTTTCCCTCTAAATACCATTAGAAGGGGCAGTCAGGTTGAAAACCTGTAACGTGATTTCTGATGATGAGTAGAAAGTCTTCCTGTATAAATTTCATAGACCTGCATACAATGCAAATGTTTTCTTCTTTTCTTATATGTGTGTTAAGTCCATGTGATTGCAAAGACAGCATCCTAAACCTGAAATGTGCTCAAGTGTAGTACCTTATTCCTGTATCTGCTGACAACAAAAATCCTTTGGTGCTGATTAGTAAAATGAAAAAAATTCATTTCCTTAGTTGTCATTGCTGCTAAGTCAGAGTTTTTTGATGGTGAAACACAGAGAAAAAGATGTTGGTGTTTGGGGAAAATGCTGAAGAAGTGATGGAGGTTGAGGGTTGGGCTGGTTGGACTTTTGTTGTTCACACCTTCAGTATCATCCTAACATGGTTGGAAGCTCTGACGCAGGAATGGAACTAGGAACAAAATTTCATGTCTCCCATTTCACAATCATAAATTCATTTCCAGTTTAACCCATACTGGAATGAACATACAACGTTTTTAGTCTGTGGCTCCACTCTCATTTTAAGCTGATACATGCTGTTGCCAAATCTTCTCTTGGAGGGGGAGGAAAGGGTAGTTGTTAGGCAGCTAGCTGGCCACCTGTATGAAAGCTGAACACGTGGTTGTATGAGCCTTCCGCTCTGTTATCAGCCCATGTTTATAATGGCTTCAAATGACTGAAACCACAGCCTTAGTGAATGTGATATATGTTGAGTATTCACTTTGTGCATTTGCATTTTCTGAACTCAAAGTTTTGCTTTAAAATACGTTTCTGAAGATTCCAGATGGCTATCTTTGCAGTATAAATCAATGTAGTTTTGTCTTCCTGCATTTGTAGATGGCCTGAAACAAAACGCTAGGAATGTGAATTTATACACTTTATTGTTCGCTTTGTTTGGACGTTGAATGAAGACCAATGCAGAAAATAATTGTAAACTGATACAAGGAAACAAATACGAAGGCAAGGTCAAGGAGAAATTAAAAACGGGAGAGCTGAAGATGACAGAGAAGGAAGCGAAGGGATAGGACACAGTATATATTTTTCTAACTGAATACTTCTTTGCTCCAAATCTGTTCTGTCCTGTGCAGGGACTGAAACACATAGGTAGTCCCATGACCTGTTCAGCGTAGTTACAGATAAAGGTGTTTTTTTCCTCTCATAAAACTAGGAAATACTACTATATTGCTGCTTGCTGTCGGCTCTTGAGATGCATGACACGTTGATACTTCAGCTGATGTATATCTGTGAGTGCTTTCTAGTCTGTTTCAGTCAAAAGGAGCTAGTTTATGTTAAACAGTATTATTACCAGATGATTGCTAGCACAGGTGATTTTGAATATAATTCCCCAAGATGTATTTTTAAGCATATCAACACATATGAGTGATAATCTCTGGCAGAGAGATGCTTGTGAGAAGTTTGGGACGGTTCTCTTTTTCCATTGGCACAGATAACTTTGAAGGAGAACAGCTGTCACAGCCTGGCCGTGAATTGGCCAGCTTTATCCTGCAAATATTTGAACAAAAAATAACTAGGCTGACAGAGGTGTGAATGGATGTGAACCCTGACGGACACAGCTGGTGATGCATTGGTTATGGATGCAGCTGTTCTGACAAGACTAAATATTTTTGGTGTATTTGTCAATAAACACAATATGCTCTAAGCTGAACTGTAATTCCACTTTCAGAAATAAAACAAACAGGCCTCTTTTGTTCGATATACTGAAGTGGTATTTTGGTTGGTTGTTTTGGGGTGGGGGTTTTTTTGGGTTTTGGGGGGAGGGCATAGTTTCTACTTAGACATAGTAAGAGGCTTCTCAAATAGGAGGTGGTTGAGAATGATGAATGGTTGAACATTTCAGGATAGTACTTGGGGTGGTTATATTGTCCTTTCTTACAGAGTTTTAGAAGGAAGAAGTGAGCTGACTTCTCAAGATTGCCCTTCTGCATACATACATACACACTATAGCACATTTTTGTATGTATAGTTAGGGTTGACTTTAAAATCATATTCCCTTCACTAATAAAATTCTGTTAAGTTCACAGTTAAAAAAATGCAAAGTATTGTGGCTTAAGAGTATCCACATTCTAAATGAAAATAAATTTGAAGAGTTAAATACACAAATCATGTAAGCTCTATTGTTACCAGACATACAGTACTGTGGAGCTTTACTTGTCAGTTTCTGACTTTATTCTTGGTATTTTCAAATTGTTTTTCTTTGTTGGTTCTGTATTTAACGTTCATACCCTATGTACTTGCTTTTAATACAAGTTTTAAATGATCAGTATGTACAAGATTGTGTTTGGTATTAAATACTACATGAATAGAAATTAATAGTTTATGGATTATTTGTAACTCAATAGTTTTCCCTGTAACACTTCAGGAGAAGGTCTGTCTGAAACTGTGCAAAGGATATTTAAGTATATTGGAGAGGAAACGCTCACTTGACTTGTAGGTAGGATAAATGTCACTGATATTTTAGCCTGGTTTACTAGGCAACGGGAGCTTAAGAGTTGGGAATATTTACTTGCCCTGGTGTTTGCCCAGTCAGGGTGTTCACAGTGAGCAGTTGACGTTAACTGTCATTTAGAACCAAGAGGAGCCAGTATTTAGGGGATATTATTGGAGGTTTTAGGGAAAGTGCAGGGGACATTGGAGGTAGCATTTAGAACACGGACTAAAGTTCATTTGTTCCACTGTTCATGAGACAACGTAGAGGTAGAAAAACATCAAGTTGAGCAAAAGTTGGTGAGAGTAGGGATTCAGGTAGAATTCTTTATTTCTTCCTTCTCCTGCCCTGTTCTCTGCAAAGCAGATTTAAAAATTGACTGACGTAGGTATATTGACATTTATTTTACAATTTAGCTTTAGTCGTTATGAATGTTTGAAATAAAAATTGTATCACATGTTAGATAGTTTACATTTATTGTGGCTAAAATACTGTATATAAATGTTAAGGCATACTTCTACATTTCTAAAGCAAATTGCCTGTTAAGCAGGAGTTAAATCCCTCCACTCAAGCACTACAGCTAAATGTTTAAAGTTTGGGTGCAGTGGATCAACCAGTTGTGGTACTACTGGTCCTCAGACGTCCCAGTTCAGTTGAAACTGTCAGTTCTACCACAAAATATTTATTGTAGCATTTATTCTGAGAGGTTTCCTAGAACAAAGTACCCCCTGACCCTGTGTGCAGCTGTATAGTATATTCTGCTGCTGACAGCGAGTTGATGGCTGTCCTTTGGGCTGGTCTCAGTTCTGAAGGCAGTCTGTGACCTCCCACCTGTTTCATCTCCCTTCCCTTGCCCATGCTGCCCATCTTCCTTGCACTGTCCCAGAGTTTATGCAGCAGTGTGGTGAGCTGGTCAGCCTTCTGCTAACTTGACTACATCAAAGTTCTCAGCTACAGGTGTTTTCTCTATTTGTTTCTCTGCCTGGCCTCAAAATTTGTTGTACTAATAAAAGAGAAATGGTAATTCAAGGAAAGGAGCAAGCAGACTGAGGCAAGCCTGCTGCTTTTGATGAGTCTCTGGCTTGTATGAATTAATGTATTCATTATACAGCCTAGAGGGTATCTAGTGAGATTCTGCACATTTGCAAAGTTGTCTTATGCTAAAAATCACATGAATGATAAACTACTGAGGGATGGTTAATTTAAATCAGTCCTGCATTGTTCTTGTGATTTTTCGCTGTGTAATCCTGACAAAATGTTAGGAGTGACACTGAGTACAAGTAGGGAGAATATAGACTAATATGATTACACTGTTGTCTTTTGATTTCTTACAGCCTCTTGTTTGTAAGCTGAGAGTGACAGATGGTGACAATTGAATTTTTCAAGGCTCTTCTGTGGCACAGCTATGAGTGAAGCTTTAGGAGAGATGCATGCTTTATGTCAGCTAAATTTGAGTAGTGTTTTCTGGCAATAAAAAATAATTAGAACTCAAAACTTATGGATTATATTCCAAATTCTGGAAAAGGTACTGCAGTCTTGCAGATCTTTTTGCTGTCATTGTTTTTTTCTATGTCTGAAGTAATTCAGAGAGGATGGGGCTTCAGAAAAGGAAAGGACTATCATGATTGTACATAATGTTGGAAGGCCGGAGATGCAAATGGGATTAAGACATTGCTTGTTACACAAAGATAAAGGGATTTATATACTTAAAGGTAAGGGAAAAGTTGCATTAAAATTCTTGATAAAGAATCATAGAATCATTTAGGTTGGAAAAGGCCCTTAAGATCATTGAGTCCAACCATAGACCTAACAGCAACAAGTCCAGCACTAAACCATGTCCCTAGACACCACATCTACACATCTTTTAAATACCTCCAGGGATGGTGACTCAGAAGAGATAAGCAATGACATAAAAGGAGAAGGAAAAGAAACAATAAAAAGCCAAAGTCATTTCACTTAGCAATACTTGTAGAAGAGCTACATCTTTGTATTTCTTTCATGTAGAATTATGTGGATCCAAATTAGAGCAGCTCCTGTTAACTGCAGTGACAGGAATCCAGGAAATGCGTTTCTAAGAAATTGAATGTTTTAAATCTTAAAATGACAATATGTTGGTGATTTGTCAAGTTGTAACAATCATAAGTTATTTTTCACTCTTTGACCATTCTCTTTATTTGTGGCAAAAGTTCTGGTATTTCTGAAAGTATGCCTACTTGACTTGCACAATTATTACTTACCTACAGCAGTTGAAGAAGTTCACCATCCTGGGCTGTTTGCCTTTCTGTGCTCCTAGACAAGCAGCATGTTCTTTCTTGAGCAGCTGCAGTTCTTGGCCCAGGTAGTTAATAGTAACTGAGAGGAACTGAACTGGGTTGTGGACTGCCGCTGCTGATGTATTCCTGAGGAGAACAGGCCTGATCTGAAGCTGGTAACCCTGACCAGGGGGGTGGGTTGGCATATGGAGATGGCAGCCTCCTCAGCCACTAACAGTGCACCTAACAGAGATTGCAAATTAGTCTTTTTAAACAGTTGAAAGGCAGTTGCAAGAAGTTGTTTGAGAGCACTCAAACAAGTTGTTTGGTCTCAAAGCTAATTTTTTTTTTTCTTCCTCTCATGCTTATTTTACATAGGATATAGAATTCTAGGTGCAGACGACTTAGGTGATTACCTATACCATCTGGATAGCAAGAAGACTTCAAGCTTTGTTATCCCCATACCTTACAGTATCTTTTCTTTTTGTATTTCCTCACCTGAATTATGGCACTCAGCTTAAATTTAATACTGTTGCAGCAAACATGAATAAAATCACTGGGGTCTACAAAACATGAAGATGACCTAAAATACTGTGCCTTTTCTGAACCTTTAAAAATACTTATGTTTGCGCTCTGTTTTTTTTGAAGGTTTGCTTTTCTTTCCTAAATTTTTTTCTTACTTACAGGATTTAAACTTTGGAAGCCATGGGAGTGAAAGTCCAGAGACCTCGTTGCTTTTTTGACATAGCCATCAACAATGTACCTGGTAAGAAAATTAAAATATCCATTCAGAAGAATAATACAAGTACCAGTTAACTTCATAATAAATACGGCTTTTTTTTTTCTAGCTGGAAGAGTGGTCTTTGAACTGTTTTCAGATGTGTGTCCAAAGACATGTGAGAATTTTCGTTGCCTTTGCACAGGTTTGTAGTTTAATTTTGTTTATAATTTTTAATGTAGTACCATATTGGCTAGTTTGATATCTGTGTTATTTTTCTGACATTTTCTTACATATAAAAATAAGTATGTAAAACATTGGTTCTTGGTATCTCTAGAGATTAGCTGATTTCTCATATGCATCTGATGTAGAGTCAAAGCAGTTGTAGCTTTGGCTTAATGTGTTGCAGGGAGTATATACTAATCAACTTTAAATATGGACACAGTAAGCTGATTTTCTGTTACTAGCATAGATATTACTGCTCACATTATATAACATCATCCAGTCTTGAAAGGTAGCCAGTAAGGGGTCAACCATGCAGACTTACTTTTCAGTCTTATGATACTTTGAGGTATTTGAAAGGTATTGCAGGTATTCATTAGTTGTTTCGGTGTTTTGGGGGGGTTGTTTTTATTTTCATTTTAATTTTTCTTTGTTGATGGAGACTAGTAACTTCCACTCCTGTTGAAATTCAGATTATTTCTTGAACAAAATACTGAGAAGATTCTTTCCTGGAAGCATTTGCAAACAGAATTACTTTCCTGTGGACTGCATGGTTTTGTTGAAAATGCTGACAGTTTAGCAAAACTTAAATTTATCATCACAAGAATAATTTTGTGAATACATAAACAGCATACATGCTTTCTGTCTACAGCATTTTCTGCTTCCTTTCCTTCCAGCTCTGTTGTTTTTCAGGTCAGGCTCTGTAGCTGTTAGGAAGCACTCAGCAGTACTAGTATGATCTGAATCAGGTGTGGGTGCATAATTACATTCATGTCAATTTAGCTAGGAACACTTAGTGCACCATTCGTGATGTCTGCAGGAATGTAGGTATTATCTGATCCGACATTAGGTTTACTGGCACAAAATCAGATTATCAAAATTTGTTAACAAATTTGAACCTTAAAGTGATTCTTTTTTAATGGCTGTGAGTATGTTACCATGTGACCATGGCATTCTTGATCTGCTATCAACTACTCAAGTCAGATGTATTACATAAAGGTGTTATTCCCTTCTATGGCTTTAAATTTTTAACTTGATGTCTTTCAACAGCGTTTCAGATCAGGAACAGGTACTACAAAGTTCATGCTTAGTTGTTGACGTTCAAAATCAAGTTCAGATGCTGAACTACTTTGGTGCTTTAATGTATTTAAGAACAGTGAGGAAAACATGGGCAGGGTGTTTATGATACTGATCATCAGCAAATTAATTCAAATTTTGATGTTATTTGTTTTCCTTACTCATTTTGGGGGCGGGGGGCAGTCTTGAAAAGTATATGCTGTCTTCTTAAAACAGGGATCAACAGCTTCATGTTTTCCTTGTAAACCTGTGTTAGGCATATCCCCAAGTTAGGGGAACAGATACAGCTTCACATTTATCAAAGTTCCTATCAAAAGTTTTTTTTCTAGCTAGTCAGCTCCATATGGAGGCACCAGTCTGTTACAGGTAAGTTCAGAGGCAACTGCCCCTGACAAAAAGCTACCAGTTTAATAGCTCAGAATAAGATTATAGGAAGATAAAGTCTAATGGTTTGCTAGCGCTGAGAGGAAGATAGCCTTTTCCTTCCAACATACTCCCACTGATTACCTTACTGTTACCTTGAGGCTGGCTTTGCCATTCACAGGACCCACCATGAGCCATTCATCTTGCTAACTCAGCAGAGCCTTATCTATTTGAGGGTAGCAGGGAAAGTAGGTAGTGTTGTACCTGAAGCAGAGAGTGTGTTTATGGGTCTTGAGCACCAGAGCTGATGTAAAGGAGGAAGATGGCAGTTGCAATCATGAGTGGGAAAGGGAACGAGAGACCTTCTCCTTCCCCCTGCCTCTTTGTTTTTGTTGTATTTATGGTACCTTAACCTTACCGTGTAGTAGCTGAAGATCTGAGCAATGTAAGTTATCTTAAACCTAAACTGGCTGTTTAATTTCAGTTAGTCTGCATGCAAGAGACCAGAGTTGTATACTAATGTCAGTCAGGTGTTCTTCTGGTGTAACTGTAGAGACAGAAGGTAGTATCTGCTCTGCTTTCTTAAATGCTAGTTTCTTATTGGTATTACAGGTATGGGTCTGCCTCACAAGGTAATTTTTCAGAGCTTCGTAGATGATTCTGATTAAGCGCTTTTGTAGTGCTTTTTTGTAGTGGGGATTCTACAGCTACAGAGAGTAATTTTGTGTTTTGTTCCTCCTCTTCTCCTCTAGGTGAAAAGGGTACAGGAAAATCCACCCAAAAACCATTGCATTACAAAAGTTGTCTGTTTCACAGGGTTGTGAAAGATTTTATGATCCAAGGAGGTGACTTCAGTGAAGGTATGATGTGAATCTTCAAAGAAAACTTTAATGCTTATGTAATAGAATATTGCAGGAGTTCTGTGTAGCATCATTTACTTCTATTAGTTATCCTGTGACTCAACTGCTTTTTACCCTTTTTTCTGTGTAAGAACATTTACATGAAAACTTATATAATAAACATAAATTTATGCATGTGCATGCACACACACAGTTTTGCTCCGTTATCTCGGAGTACTAAGTACATCCTACTGAAAGGTTTAAATGTGAGGGTAAAATATATCTGCTGCTGGGAAATAAAGAAAAAAGGGAGACTACAGCAGAATACATGGGAGAATACCTTCTTGCTTTCCAAGTTTGCTTTGGGACTATGAAGATGCATCTTGATCTTTTTTGCGTATCTTGAAGAATAATGTCAGTGGCCTGGATGCAGTTGGATCAGTATTTTGTATTATGAAGCACCTTTCACATAATGCGACTCTCTTAATCACTACTTTAAGTTGTAACTGTCAACTTTTCCTCATTCAAGGAAACGGCAGGGGAGGAGAATCCATTTATGGTGGCTTTTTTGAAGGTAAGAGTTTTATCAGTCTGCTCTATTTTGGTGTTTCTATAAGCAATCATTCTGTAGTCTCTGTTCTGTAAACCTGAACTGCATTGTTTTTTTTAAGATCTCGGCTGGTCTTAGAGGCCGTTGTCCAGTTCAGGTTATTTTATTTTACTTTTAAGAGATGATTAATTACTGAAAAATTAAAACTGAACTCCTTTGTATTTGTCTGGTTTACCAGATTTACGTTTTTATAACTGTTTTTAAACAAGCAACTAGCTAAAAGTTGGGGATTGTCTTTTCTTCCCGTGAAAAGGAGAAAGGCTTGATGGAGTCAGGTTTCCTTGCAAATGTTTATTTAAAAGAAAGCATAAAGCCCTGCTTTCCTGAACCCAAGAGAAATTAATGATAAAGAGGCCATCAGTTTTCTCAGTCTTGGTTCTTTTTCAGTCAGTGTTGCAGAAGTACCTCTTCTGCACTCCAGTGTGTTTCTCAGCCTATGTTTGTCCAGAATGTAGTGGAGTATCTCTGTGTTTCTTGGAGCAGTTTTTGTATTACACCTAAACCCATGTGATCACCAGCAGGAGAGGTTATGCTCCTTCCTCCTCCCTGCCACTTTTCTTTTAACATTGGTTCTTGTACGAGCTTGCAGCAAACAATCAAAAATTACTCACTGTTTTAGTAGGACCAGGCTGCATTTTTTTATCAGGCCTTGAGTTGAATCAACAGTTTGCAACTGCCAGAAGAGGGAGGAGGTCTTACCTTGAACTGACTCATTTGGATCAAACTTTCAGCTGATTCAGCTTCCAAAAATGTCCAAAGACTATTGCAGCAAAAAAAAAGTATTTATTTCCATATTAGTGAGTGGACCCAATTCAGTAATTTGGGAAGCATCAGAAGCAACACAAAAGAGTAGCTGGGTTTGAGGAAATGTGTGGTTGGGGGAGATGGAAGCAGGTACAAGACTTCTACCTACCTTCTGGCAGTTGCAGGCTGGCTGTTCAACTCAGCCACGGTATGAAACTGAATTTGCGGGAGTTTTTGCTTTTGTGGATCCCTTAACCAACTCACCATAGGATTAGATTGACACTTGATGCTATGCCAGATAGCAATTGTACCGGTGACTGGAGAGTGAGTGGGACTGCCCCTTTCACTGCCAGTGACGCGGTGTGATGTGAGACCAGAGCCTTACAGATAGCATACTTTTCTTGTTTGTTAATGCTTGCTCTTCCTATCTGTATCTAAACAATACTGAGCAAACTTTCTCTCTCTGAGGAGTTTGGATCCCCCAACAGCCTTTATGCTGTTTTGGGAAAGGAGGGAGATAGGATAATCTTACAGGTGTCTTAAATGAAGACTAGTGATTACATTTCACAGTTCCGCTGGGGTTTAGTTTGAACTGTTAACAATGATTGGCTCATCAGAAGTAGGATTCATTCAAGTTAATCCATTCAAGTAGTTTCTTAATGACCAGCTTGATAAGTTCATCTGTGTGTCTGGCAGACAAACAGGAGTTGTTTGGGATTGCTATCAAACTGGATATCCATGTGTATTTAAAAAAAAAAAATAAAACAGAACTGTCTGAATATGAGGGGTTTCTTAGTAGTTAAGCACAGCTAAAAAACTTCTGCTCCAAAGAGGCAATGATCAGTATGTGCAGAATAGAAAGAGCAACAACTTAAAATGATGAGGTTTCTGCTAATGTTGGCAGGAAACAAATCTCTTGAACAAGAATACTCAATTTTTTTAGTTTTTTGTCAGGTTATAAACCGTTAATTCATATTTCTCCTTATTAAATTGCATTATTTAGAATGGAAGGAATAATATATTAAAAAATAGCTATTATTTTGAATCTATTTTTATTACAACTTTTTACTGAAGTGACTAGCAGATTTATTTAAAAAGGATGAGTTTACTTAGGTATAGCATTTATCTAAGCATATGTGGTATATTTAAAGTAACCAAAACAACTTTCTTTAGATGAAAGCTTTGCTGTAAAGCACAACAAAGAATTTCTCCTTTCAATGGCCAATCGAGGGAAAGATACAAATGGTTCACAGTTCTTTATGTAAGTATTGTACTGTCCTGAAATGTGTGTGGTGTTTGCCATTTTTAAGCTGTAAAGGTAATCCGTTTAAATATTGAAGATTAGCTCTTGTGTAAACCCAGAGTTGATGTTTTTTTCACAAAGTTGCATGGAAATAGCCATTTTCCTAATGCACTGTTTAGGGAGCCTGACTGGTTTTATCACTTCAGTGTTCAGTGCTTAATGTCTGTGCAAAAAGCTCCTGGTAGTTTTCAGTAGCTGTGTTCTAACTTGGGCAAGCAAACCTTTTAGTTCCATATAGAACTCTTATCACTTTCTTCTCATAAGTGTTGTCTGGAAGGAAGCAAAACAGCTCTGGGGGTTCTCAAAACTAGTAGAGGGTTTTTGTTGTCACAGAATAACTTTCCAATGCAGTCTCATTTACAGTTGAAACTTAAATTGTTAAAATACATTGCAGTAGACTCAAATCTAATTTATCTACAGAAAACTTTCTTGAAATACGTCACTCTTACCCATGTTTCCTGACCTTAATTAACATGGTGAGTTGTGGATATCACTTAGCATCAGACCCTTATTTTGGGATTTCTGACTGATCATTACTGTAATTATCCCAGTTTTTTACTTCTGCCATGGCTGACATCTGTATGCCTTAGTAATGCTAGTATAGGGGAAAGCTGAGAGAAAGTCAGTTCTACTTCTATGTCAAATAATCTGTACATACAGATACTTTTTTTTCTTCCTTTGATTTCTGGTTATTTTCTAATGTATAGAAGGTTATTTGTAGTTTTCATGCTCTGAGACAGTTGTCTCAGTTTTTGTTGTCTGTTCCTGGTAGTATTTACGTAATTTATTAAATAGAATACTTACTATATCCTATATGAGGATGCCATCTAAAAATTTATGTGCACTTTTGTTTATTCAGTAAAATGTGGTAATCAAAGTAATGAATTGAACAGGTAGTTTAATGTATAAAATATTAAATACTTTTAACTGCACACAAACTTAGAATACTATACAGTGGTTTTGTGCGATTTTATTAGTTCACTCAAAATAACTTTCACCTTCATGTGTGTATATGACGTGCTTCAAATGCCGACTCCTTTCCACTAATACTGACTTTGTTTTTCTCTTTAAATTAAAACCTGGAAACAACAGAACAACTAAACCTACACCTCACTTAGATGGGTAAATATCTCTTATCATCTTCTTATGTTTGTTTGGGAACTGCCTTGAGAAAATTAAGTATTAAGAATTCTTTCTTTTGTTTAAATTCTTCAGACATCATGTTGTTTTTGGACAAGTCATCTCAGGTCAGGAAGTTGTGAGAGAAATAGAAAACCAGAAAACAGATGCATCTAGTAAACCATATGCTGAAGTACGCATACTGAGTTGTGGAGAGTTAATTCCAAAATCCAAAGGTAAAGTTGAACTGTACATTCACATAGATGCAAACTATGAGGTAATTCTGCTCATTTTCTTCCCTGTTGGTTGCTTATAAAATATTTAGAAACTTATTTGTTGTGGATGGAGGGGCAATTGTGAAAAGCTGAATAACACTGCAGTACAGTTTGTCTTCTGAAAAACTCAAAAGGTGTTGATGCAGAAGACATTAAAGAAACATCATATATGCTTTCTTCAAAGCTTCTCCTGTCTTGGATTTCCTTATACTAGCTAAATTTCAGTACAAAGGTGGCAAGCACTTGTCCCATAGAAAGTAGAGTGCTATGTTAAGACTGATGGCAGTCTGACTTTATTTGATAAACGCTGCTTTTTTTGCAGGTATTGAACTTACTTCAAGTTTCTTTCAGGTAAATTTTCAGAACAGGCACTTAGAGTAGAAAAGCCTGAAATTGCCCTTTAGCAGGTATCCTTTTTAAGTTACTATAAACTATATTCTTAAACAGGAATATGACAGAACCTGCCTTTCTTTCTGGAAGGGATGCCCTGCTTTGCCGTTCCAGAGCTGAACATGGTATTGGAGATTGGATTCTGCTTCTCTTACAAAATAGGGCTCAATCTAAGATGTTGCTGTCACTCTGGAGAATCTCATTAGAGGAAACCCAGGGTGCATGTTTGGTAGGAACTATGATAGGGATCCTCATGCTTTTTCATTCGTAGCACCTTCTGCTGATACGTACTGTGAAGGGTTGCAGCAAGGGTATTGAACCACAAGACAAGAGTAATTGTTTCTTTGGCCTAAAGAAAATACAGGCATTCAAACTGGAGCTTCTTAGTTTTTCCTCTCCTTTTTGATGCAGTTCTGTGTTCACCTGTTGTGATGTCTAGCAGAATGACTTTGGTGTCTGAAGTGATCTCTTGACTACCTCAGAATTCCAAGCAAAATTATCATATGGCTCCTGACTGACTTCTCAAAGGTCCTAGAACTTACTAGATTAACTCATAAGTTGCCCTGTGTGTTGAGAAATAATTTTGTTTTTCTGGACAGTACTCAGGAGCATGGTACCTTTTAGAAAACGCATGGGTGGTGTAGATTAGAAAATAACACAGATACAGAATGGGTGAAGCTAGTGGGGGACATACCTACTCTGTGTATGTGTCTTCCTTGGTTTGCTACATTCCCTTTTTAGTCAACTCTAGAACGCTTGAATTGAATGACTAAATAAAAGTTTTCTCACTGAGTAGTCTGATGACTTAAAGCCATTAGGCAGGGCTTTAAAGTACTTGTCATCAGAAGAGTGAATAAACACAAAATGATGCTTTCTGTTAACTTCTCCTAAAAGAGAACAGGCTTCTGGAAAGATGTGACTGCCTAGTCCTACCCATTTGTCTGTCCCCTTGTACCTCTTTGCCTCAGTACTGCTGGGATCCTGCAGACTCTGCTTCCTGTAGCTGGTCTGGCGTGCCACAGAGGGAAGTTGATGCCAGGACAGTGGGATAGTCCACTCAGCTGACTATGAGGCCCAGTACTAGATAATGGTGGCCAGCAGGAGTGTTTGGAGAACAAGAGGCCTTAGGCAGCAGGATTGGGCAGGCGGAGGGCAGAGCTGAGTGCGGGGAAATGTGGGCCCTAATGGGATGAAGGTGCTGCCTGACAGACCATGATGGAGATCCTGGTGAGTGGAGAATCCTGCTATTGAAAGGGAAAGACTGTCTGTAGGACCTGCAAAGGGAAATCTGCTGGTACTGTGAGAGATGATAGTATGGCTGGAACCGTTTGCTAAATGCGCGACATGGAACCACCGATGAGCTGTGCTGACCTGAGGCAGCGGAGATAGGAACAGTTTGTCATCACATCAGCAGAAGGAAATTTACCAACCTGCAGTCCAAAGCTGACAAGTGGAGCAGGAGAGGCCCTTGGACCTGTCAATATATGGAAGAGGCCAAGGAATCCAGATAGGAGGAGCAGTTTCTGGGAGGTGGGCAGTGTCATGGAAGATCATTAACAGAGAGTCATCTAACAGGGGAACTGTTTGTAGCTCATTACTATGGGAGGCAAAAGGGATCTGATACTGTGAAGTATGAGGCAGAGCAGACTGCTTCTAAGAACTTGCTGCTAAGGCAAAGCAATAAGGAGGTTGCCAGTGAGGGAAGTATAATGGTGAATTTCTGTGGGAGGGTACATTATGACAGCAAGGGAGATTTAAACTAAAATATTTATTGTATGTGCTTGTCTCGTAGGCAACACAAAGGAAGGAATTAGACAAGTCTTTACAGAATGAAAATAGAACTGATCCTTCTCGGGTTTAGCAGGTGTCATGGTTTAACCCCAGCCAGCAACTAAGCACCGCGCAGCCACTCACTCACTTCCCTCCCACCCAGTGGGATGGGGGAAAGAATCGGAAAAAATGGAAAGCTCACGGGTTGAGACAAGAACAGTTTAATAGAACAGAAAGGAAGAAACAAACAATGACACTAATAACAATAAAGTGACAATAATAATAAAAGTATTGGAATGCACAGTGCAGTTGCTCACCACTCGCCAACCAATGCCCAGTTAGTTCCCAAGCAGCAACCCACGCCCCTCGGCCACCTCCCCCTGGTTTATATACTGGGCATGACGTCCCAGTTTGGGTCAGCTGTCCTGGCTGTGTCCCCTCCCAACTTTCCTGTGCCCCTCCAGCCTTCTTGCTGGCTGGGTATGAGAAGCTGAAAAGTCCTTGACTTTTAGTCTAAACATGACTTAGCAACAACGGAAAACATCAGGGTGTTATCAACATCCTTCTCATACTGACCCAAAACACAGCGCTGTACCAGCTACTAGGAAGACAATTAACTCTATCCCAGCTGAAACCGGGACAGCAGGGAAGCCAAGATGGGACTAGCAGAAGGAGTCACAGTAGAAGTTAGGTGCCTGGTATGAATTTTTTTCTCTTAGGTTCAAGTTGAGGAAGGGCGATCAGATTTTTGGGTATCATGATGAATATCCAGATGAAGTGCTTTATGGAGGAAGCAATTCTATCTCTTTGTGTAGAAGAACTGGATTTATTTAGGGAGGAGTGAAGGGTGACTTGACAGAGCTAACTTAACTGGATGCTATGTGGATTGAATGATACAGTGATCACAATTATAATATTGCAGAGGCCTGGATCAGAAGCTTTCACGTGGGATTTGAGAGGATGATCAACTAGAAAAATGGAATGTTTGTCGTCTTTTCCTTTTGTTTTTTTTTTTTCTTTTCTTTTTATTCCTTAAAGTTGGAGGAGTTAGTGAAAATGAACAAGAGATGCTATATTATGAAGGAAGAATCTCTCTGGCCAAGTGGTATTTTTAGAAAATCTTAAAATTCCAGGGAAAATCCTGAATGCTGGTGGAAAAAAAAGAATGAAGCTAAGTATTAAACCAGGATTTAGCAACGTCATTATAGACTAACTAAATGAATATAATTCTCAAGAAGAACTGTGGAACAAGTACCATAATACTCCTTTTCTTAAATGGGAATTTGATACTAATTGACAAAGTTTTGCAACAGGGGGTCTGGTCAAACAAGCCTGACTGCATTGTTTAAGATCATGACTTTGGTTAATTAAAGGTATATCTGGGATGTTTTCAAGAATGTAGGACACTGACATTCTGATTCAAAAACAAACAAAAAAATTAAACAACTTTGCACATTGGGCAGTTTTTAACAAGAACCTCTAAAGATTTGTCCGGAAAATTGTGTTTCTAGGGGCTTCTGCACAGAGCGGTGCTAGGCTTGATTCATGATCTTCATTGATGTGTAGATGTACCTGTAGAATCACTGCTCGTAAAAGTGTACTTTCTGCAATTAAGACAGATTATGGCTGCATTAATAATTTGTCAAAGAACAATATTGTGGTTAGGTCATTCTATCAGTACAATTTCTTCTAAAGAAAAGGTATCTACAAATTATCAAGCACTGATACAGAGTATGAAGTTAGACATTTAGAAATCTAAGACATATCATGAAAGTGATGATTCTGGCAAGTCATGTCTTACCTGGACTTTTGATTCATGTATCCTCCTTTTCCTCTTCTCTTACTCATTCAATCCCTAGAGTACTCATTTGTTCTGCAGGCTTGTTATACATCATTGTTATCCCCCTTACCACAAGCTGTGAGCAGTTGTTGCAGACTTTTGCGTTCCAGATTATTTTTTTTTTTTTTCTTAGTGAACTGGCCACTAGGTATAAACTGTTTGGGCTTTAGCTCAAAGTGTTCAAAGTGAAGCTGGAGATGGCTTTTTTTCCCCTCTCCTCTTCTTACCCTCCTGCTCCTACACCCCCCATCCCCCCACCCTCCCTGTTGCAGTTGTGTGGTAGGTTGCTTGTCTACAAAAACATCTATGTCCAGAGGCAGTTGTGATATAGGTCTCCTTACAGTAACAATGTCATCTGATCAACAAGAATAAAGTATGGTAGTGTTCCCTAATGCATATCTCTGAGGACTTGATTACTGTGTATAATTTTTGTTGTAAGAAACAGTGGGTCCTTAATCAAGCAGTGAAAGACATAATAGGAACCCATAGCAAATAATTGAAGCAAGATGCATGCAACATAGAAAAAAAGATCTGATACTCTGAACAGCAGGGTGATTAAACACTGGAAAATATCAGGGAAAATTTCTGCCTAAATGTCCTGGAGTAAAGGCACTCTCGTTTTGGATACTGCTGTAGTCCAGCACAGGTTACTGGACTTGATATAAGGTGACTATTTGAGTGTCACTGCTGTGAATCACAAGATGAGATCACCTGTTCTGACTTTTGTGCCTGAGCCCGACTGCTTTCTGGCCAGGTCATTTCTTCATTTCAAGTCCAGGAGTCTGGTATCATGAGGCTAACATAAGACTTGCTACAGTCCGTAACAAGCTGAGATGCGGAGAGTGCTTGTCTGTGCCATGCAGTGTGATTGTCTAATTCATGAAGTCTGGCAAATGCTATTGGTCATGGTGAATGGAGTAGGAAGTGATACATCTATTTCAGATGTGGTCATAATTTGAAACCTGATCCCAAAGATAATGAGCTGGAACCGTTGGACTGTAAATAGAAATCTGTTTCTTTCTTACTGACCTTCATGCTGCAGGATTGGTTTCATTTATTTTTGTGATCTGTAATTGGCCTGCACCAGGTTGGTTCAGTATTCAAAATAGCATTTGCTGCTGGACAGAGATAGATGTCACCAGAAAGTATATCCAAAATGTCTTGCCAGATATTCTGTCTTTGCTGTGTAAACAGTTCTGGGCTTTTTGGTGGTTGTTGTGGTTTTTTTTTTCCCACTCGTTGTTTCACTCCCTGCCTGCCACATGATTTCCCAAATGCAACTGCCATTGATGTTACTTGCTGCATGTTAAGAATCACATTATGTTTGTTGAGGTAGTTGCTCGCTAACTCACTTCCATTTCTATCTATTCCTTACTCATTTTAAAGTAGTAACTATAACATACCTAAACTTCTTACAAGAATGGAGGTAAAACTGTCACAGTTTTTGGTGCACTTAAAACAGATGCAGGAGGGAGAAAATACAGGAAATAACTGCATTTATTGATGCCTTATTCAGACATTTCAGAAATTGAGCTTGGAGACATCTTGTTTTGCCTGAAGGCATGCAGGAAACAGTATAGTGCAATATAGTGGGTTTTTTGAATGAGCCAAACACAAGTGTTGAATAGAAAAGATGCATTTGAAAGTGTCTTGGGACTTAGCAATTAGTTAACTTTTTTAGCACTTTTTGTGTTAATGGTATATAGAGCTCAGGTGAGATTCTTCTTTTTGTTTGGGTGTCACCAGGCCTATATGGCACTGGGCTCCTTTGATTGAAATTAATTTGGAAACTGTTCAGTTTTCTTTTGTAAATATGTGCTTGTTACGCTTTGTGAATGTATGTATATTTAGACAATCTAAAACTGATAAAAAATACTAGAGACTTTTTATTAAATATAGTGCTTTAATAAGGACATTGAGCAAAAGTTTGAGAAAAGAGACTGGGTATCTTGGTCTGGACCAACAAAGGAAGTAAAAAATATGGGACACCTGCCTTTTGGAAGCATTTTGCAAGAAGCTCTAAAAACATCTGATGAGAACCAGCTGATTTCAATCAGCAGGCTGTCCTAAAGAGGTAAAGACAACTTGCTAGTTTATACTGCACCCAGAAATGACCAGAAGACTAATATCTATGACGTACAGAGGTTGTGTTTCAGTTGGTTGTCAGGCTTTCATTAGTCTGTATCAAATGATTCTTGTGCATAAACACATAGAAAACACTATGAAAAAAGTCACTGTAGGAGTCATACAGGTATGACTTGTGTCTGTGATGCTAATCTGAAAAATTAATGCAATTTAGTGCAATGGGATTAAATTTCATCCACTGTACCGGTGTGGGGATTTGGTAACGTTAGAAGGAGACAAAAGTATCCGTAAAGAGTTATCACCACAAAAAGAGAGGCCAAAATGCCATACTTAGTTGTTTCTGCTGAGATTTTTCTGCACCATGTATCTGATCTGCTGTTACCTGAATTAAGCCCCAGCTACCTTGCTGTCATCCAGATCTTTTATCTCAGCCAATTCTTTTGTAAGCAAGTGTTCTACATCACTGTGAAGAGGAAATACTTCACCACTGTATGTATCACTGCATTCTGAATGGGAGACCTAACAGAGTAGGATACTGGATTGCTACAGAAGAGGTGTTGGCTTACATAGATGATCTGATGCTACCAGCTAATACTTTGCTGAAGATAAAGAACCATACTGCCTTAGCTTTTATTGTGGATATTGTCATGAAAGCATTGGAACAATACTGAAGGCTGCTGATAGATCTAGAACATCAGTGCATCGCAGTCTACAGCCGGAAGGCATTCTGGGCAGGATGTGGTAGCTGAGAAGATGGATCGACGGGAGTAAAATATGACAACTTCATATATCTGAGATTTTAACTGTTTTACATTCAATAACTTTATACAGAACAAAAGTTAATACTAGAGGTGATGCTGTGGGTGAGAGCTTAACTATTGCTTTTTGAGAAATGCTGGCTCTCTTCTCCATTAGGAACCCATAATTGTCTGTCTCTGCAGTTAGTATAATACATCCACACTTAACTTTGCTACTCTAAAGCATACCTAGTTATGTCCAGTTTCCAAGAGGCAATATGAAGTTCCCACAGCACATCATCTGTCATAAAGAAGCTGCCTGAAGTGCAACTAGGAATGTGTTTTGGGCAACTATGGATCTGTCCACATTGATTTTTATCATTCTAGCCCAAATGAAAATTTCTTTTCCTGTGAAAGGTTAAGTTGGTAGGAAGTACTAGATTATTAGAAATAATGCATCCCTAAGTATTATACTAAGATTCCTTATCCCCAAGACTCATTTTATTCACTTCTCTGACTAGTTTAGCAAGGAGCTTTATGTAAGTTTTATTGCTTTTGATCATCATTGAAAAACTGCTGCCTTCCATCATGCAGTTTGCAAAAATGAGATCATGTTAGTGTTGAATTTGAGAATTTCCACATTAAGCTAACATGATTGCAGTTACAGATACCTACCGCTGTCAGGAGTCAGTCAGCTCAGTAATACCTGCTAAGCAGTTGGAGCATCTAAAATTGATAATTCCAAAAATTGATACACTGTTCCATTAAATAGCTACTTGGGGTTTCAGAAGGGTAGTTACCAGACCTACTCTTCATAGAAGTGTTTCCTCTGCCTCAAGTCTCTACATGAGTATCACCTTTGTTTTTTCTTTTGCCTTCAGATCTCTAATCTGTTTATATAGAATTAAAAAAATTCATTTTCCAAATAACTGCATGCTAGAAGTTGAATAGCTGTTAATAGATACTTCTTAGTATTTGGTACTGCTGCTGCTTGAACTTTTGTTTCTGGACATGTGTAAGTATGGTATATGATCAGAGATTGCTAGCAGGGAATTCTGAAGTGGAATTTTTCTTCCCATCCATATGTACAAAGTCAAGGCTGTTCATAAGTAAAAAGCTGGTTAATAACCTGTAATTCTGTTGAAGTTCTTGAAATTTTTATCTTCTGACACTTGACTTACTATAATACCCAAAAGGATTTTCTGCAGAGCAAGGACAAAAATCATCTAATAGGAAAGTTACCATAACGTATCTTAATGTTTTTTTGGTTGTGTGGCTTTTTTTTTTTGAACAAGAGTTTCTCTAATTACTTGCCTTAATTATTTTATAACAATGACCGATACACAATAGCCAAGTACAGATTGCATCATCTTGTTGGGCACAAGTGGAAGCCAATAGAAGAAAAGCTTGGCTAGACTGAACAGTTGAATTTCTCTGTCTTTAATAGAAAAGAAAGAAACTTAGGCTATTCAGGGAGACATCTTTATGTTTTCTCTGTGTGAAAACATTGTGTTCTCTGTGTATGAATAGTTTTCAGATGCAGACAGGCTGCACAGTCGATAATCCTGTCTTTGGTGCCTGGTGTTTTCCCTTACCTGTTTTGTGCAGAAGAGCAGCAGGGGGTGGGAGATTGCATTTAAACTGCTTGTATGTTGATATAGGTCAAATAATACCTCTGTAAACCATGAACTCTTTGGATAGAGCAAGCTATTAAAAGCTTTGCAAAACAGGCTAAATACTTTCAGCTAGGATCCATACACGATTCTAAAATTCATTTCTGTGTCTGATCTGAAGCCTGTTCTAAGGTCCTAACAGGTGTTCTCCTAAAATATGGATTGTTTGCTGTGATGAGGCTGTTTGGACATCAGTATTTATTTTTGCTATATTTTCCTTCTGTTTAGTGATGAAGGTTCAGTTTCTTTTGTCTGTGGGTGTAGTATGTTGTGTAGTGAATGATGGGCTATCTTTGCAGTTTGCAATGCCAAAGTAAAGTAGTATTTGATGCTAATTAGAAAGTCAGCTGCAGCAGTCTGAAGACAGCTAGTGTGCTCTTCTGGATTTTCTGCATAGAGCTTTTAATTTTCTGGACAATAGCCTGATATGAATTTCATAACACATTTGAAGAGTATTAATACCGTTTAACTGATTTGCGTGAAGTGACATAACTCAGAAGCCTAGACCTCCTTTAGTGAAGTTTTTATAGTATGTTTTTTATTGTGTATTTTTTTTTCAAATTAGTGTGACTCTGAAATAATACTTACCTCACTTTTAATGGTTTAAGTAGGTCTCAGATCAGTTAAAGGGTATAAAAAGGTGTGTGCATTCTTGGATTATTTTCTGTCAGACTAACATCAGATTGCCAGTAAGTTGCTGATTTGCAGCTCCAGCAGCCACACAAGAAATGCTGAAATACGTAATTAAGGACTAGTCTGCTCTTTAGCAGGGTTCCTTTTCATACCAGATGGTTAGGAAGTTATTTGTATCTTTCTGTTAAAAACAAAAAAATCCAAAACAAACAAACAAAAAACCCAAACAACACATGATGAGCTGGAGGATTAGGACTGTTCTCTGAGCATGGCTTCACTTAGCAGGAAGGCTGGTTATTTGACTCTTCCCTCTGAGCAAAATGCAATGAGTAATCAGTTTAGTCTATGCCACTTACTTTCTTTTTCAAAACTTCTGTTGTTTGTGATTTGAATAGATTTTATATGAAGTCAGGTTAAACCTGAAGCCAAAGAAATTTTTCTAATAAATACTTTCTAAATAAATTTTAAATCTTTATATGTAGCTTATGTTGTATAAAACATCATGTGAAAACTTACACAATTCTACAAGTTCTTGACAGTATAAATTTGATACTTCAGAGCTTTGTAAAAACAAAGTGTTGGAAATTTCTTACGTATTTCTATCTAGACATATCCTTTATTGTACCTGAGAGAAACAGTGTTTTCTCCAAAATTTCAATTTTTTTCTTAAGTATTTTGATGAAGTAGTCTCATGACACAATTATAAGAAGCTTAGGCAGGTACTAGATAAGTTGTTTTTTTCTGAGATTTATTTAAAAGTGTTTGATACTACAATGTATCTTTGCTATTCTGACTTAAAGCCAAGAAAGAAGAAAAGAAAAGACACAAGTCTTCTTCCTCATCCAGTGACTCGGAAAGTTCAAGTGATTCAGAATCATCTTCTGATTCGTCATCAGATTCCGAGAGTGCTTCAGAAGAGAAATCTAAGAAACGAAAAAAGAAACACAAGAAGAATTCCAAGAAACATAAGAAAGAAAAGAAAAAGCGAAAGAAAAGCAAGAAAAGGTCAATTTTGAGATGTTTTGTTTTGTTACATGTACGCTATACAGTACCATTTTCTTGTCCTATAACTACACAATAGTATTCTGTAACTAGTGAAGTAGGTATTTTGAAGTTTGGGAGACAATCGGTTTCCATATACAAGCTTAAATTTTTCTGATATGATGGGAGAGTACAGTGTCTATGTGCATATGTGCTGCAGCTTGTAAAGGAGTGAAGGAGTGGACTAAGACTTACATATGTTTGGCTTGAAAAGTTGCAGGCGTACTTGATTTGAGATGGGTGGTGATAGCTTGTTTCCCTAAATTGACTTCTGTACAACTCAATTTAAATTATATGCAGTGGGACCTATGAGAATGTAGTATGCAGGAATAAAAGCAAAGCTAAACAAAAAATTAATAAATGAACATACTTTATTTCTGTCTGATATGCCAATAGTCTTGCAGTTTCACTGGAACATAGTAAAACTCAAAAAGCGCTTCTTGCTTCTGAAAATGTTATTTCTAATGTAATAGTTTTGCTTATAGTTTCATATGAGATACAAGTTGTGTTAGTGCAAGTCACATTTTGCTAAGCTAGCAGTAAAATGTAAGAAATGTTCGCTTAGGGCAATGCTGCCTAGACATTGTTTCTGTGGGACTAAGCCCATTTCACACAAGTTTGTTTATACCAACTGCTTGGAGTTACAGTTTGTAGCCAGTTATATATGCTAGTGTAAAATCTGAATTTGACTCTCCTGATAGTGTTTTCAAAAGAAAATACTTTTTTTAAAAAAAGCTGTATCTAAATAGAAAGTAAATGTATGTTCAGTGTTGTACTACTGGAACTCATAGATAAAAAATGTTGGTCAGAAATCTACTGCAGTTGTACATTTTGGAGCAAAGATATCATAGGGGGAAAAAAAGTTGCTTCTGAAATAGCTCTGTTTCCTCAGTTTCTTGTGGTATCATTGTGTACTGAATAAGAGAATTTCTGAATTACTTAGATTGAAAGGTCTTCCCTCATCCAAATAACTCACTTCAAGTATAAATATTTTTTTATACAAAAATAAAGCTCGTCCAGTGAAAGTGAAGATGAAAACCCTGAAGCACAGCCATTATCTACTGTCCGTCCTGAAGAAATTCCTCCTGTACCTGAAAACCGGTTCCTGATGAGGAAAAGTCCTCCTAAAGTAGATGAGAAAGAAAAAGAGAGGAAAAGCAGAGAGAAGGAAAGAGAAAGGTGATGTAACTGGTTTGACTCTGACCATGTGCTAACGGTGGTATCATCATATTACTGCTTTGGGGCTCTAATGTTCAGTGAGTCCTTTCCCTATTAAACAGTTCCATGTGGTGAGCACTGCTGGATGAAAAATGGATTTTTCAGTTTATTGGCAACTGTTGTCTTTGTCCTAGAACAAAGGCTTAGTCTTTGGAAATGGTTTTAGTGAATGAAGAATTTTAAGTGACTGATCCAAGAAAAAGAAAGTGAAATGCATTGCAGTTTCATTTAAAACTTATTGGAACTGTCCAATCTGAATCTATAATTTATTTTTCTCTCAAAAATGGAAGAACCTGGAAATCTTGTAAAATATTTTGTGGTCACAAAATCTGAAGTTTTTACTGTGTGGATGTTACTGTCTGCACTGGTAGTAAAAAATAAATGTGTGTTTTCATTTAAATTCTGAAGAGGTTTTAAAATTGGTTTTATTTTCTCTTTTCTTCTTTCTTTGTTATAAACAATATCACTTTTTTTAAATTATTTTTAGTAATCTATCAAATTCACAGTCAACATACCAGAGGAGGCTGTTAGTGACCAGATCTGGAAGGAAAATAAAAGGAAGAGGACCAAGGGTAAATGTTTACAATCTGTTCCCCAAAATAAAGAAGGTGGTAGCACACTCCTACTGCTGGTATTCTGGCCGTTTTCCTTAGGATGGTTGATTTTTAAAAAAAAAAAAAAAAGGCAAGACTTATGGTGCATCATAATTGATTTGGGGACTGAGGCTTGAAGGAAGGCAACAAGGAAAATTAATTTAATTTCGTGTTTGCACACCGAGTTTATTTGAATGGGGGAGCAGGGGAGAGAAAAACAAAAACTGCTTGCTTTGTGTTGCTGTAGTATTCTGTGAATTAGTGAGTGGAATTAGCTCGAAAAGGTTTCTAGTGAACACCAGAACCAGCACAACATTAGTGCCAGGAATGTGGGGAAGACTTGTCCCCTTTTTGGCAGGGGGGGAGCTGTCAGATTGGGTCTTCTGATTTTCTGAAGCCATATGCTATGCACTGCTTTAGCAAATGCTTTTAGTAACAGAAGTCTCTTATCCCTCAGATTTTTAGTAAAAACCTTGAAGTGTGAAGTATTGTTTTCATGTTGTCAAACCTAAGAGGAATTTTGATTGTTAGAAAAGTGAGTTGTATTTGTGCTAATTTACAAGTAACAGGAGACCTCTCAGCAGAGTACAAAAATCCTGAAATAGAAGTTACCTTAAAAACAGTTACTTGATCAGACACTTTGTATTCCTGCATTAGCTGAATGTCAAATATATTCAGTAAGTTAGTAACTTGTCAGTGTAAACTTGGTATATACATGTGAAGTGTCATGTTAGGTGCTAGGTAGAATCAGCTGCCAGGGGTAAAAATCTAGCTTAGCTATCACAGCATGTGAAACTCAGACTTACACCCAATTTTCTCTTTTTCCCTTCAAGCGTTACCGGACGCCTTCCAGATCCAGGTCAAGAGATCGATTCCGACGCAGTGAAACTCCTCCACATTGGAGGCAAGAAATGCAGAGAGCTCAAAGAATGAGAGTGTCTAGTGGAGAAAGATGGATAAAAGGGGACAAGTAAGATTATTTCTTTCTGGAGTACATGCATTGCATTTTTTTAATATATTAAAAGTAATACCTGTCATCTTAGATTTTCAATTACAGTTGAAAAAAAATTACATTTCCAAAAAAACATGGTGCTGAGTTGGTTTATCCCATTACTTAACTGTGTCCGATTTTCATCATGCTACTGTAAATATATAGTTATTAACATAAGTGACCTAATGTGATTCAAGTTTCAATTGTGAAGCTGTCTCACCTCTGACTTAATTTTTCAGAGTGCAGGAGATTAAAAATATTTTAAAAATTGTATCTTTCTCTCTCCAAGGAGTGAAATAAATGAAAACAAGAAAGATAATCAAAAAAGCCCAGGAAGAGGAAAAGAGAGAAAAATATCAGACCACAGACAAGTTTCTGAAAGTCCAAGCAGAAGAGGGGAAAAAGAGAAGAAAAAAGATCACAAATCCAGCAGTAAAGACAGGGAGACAAGAAGGAATTCAGAAAAAGATGACAAGCATAACAAAAGCAAGGCCAAGAAAAGAGCTAAATCTAGAAGCCATAGTAAAAGCCGAGAGAAATCAAAAAGTAAAGAAAGAGACTCTAAGCACAGTAGACGTGATGAAAAGAGGGTAAGATCACGAAGCAAAGAGAGAGACCATGAGAAAGGCAGAGAAAAAGAAAAGCGCTATGATTCTAGAGGGAGAGATAAAGAAAGAAGTAGGAGCAAGGAGAGAAGTAAAAGGGCAGGCTCAAGAAGTAATGAACAAGACCACAGGAAGAGTAAAGACAGGGAGAGACGTAAGTCAAGAAGCAGAGAGCGTGAGCATACTAGAAGAAAACATAGTTCCAGCAGTAGAACAAGGGATCGAAGCAAAAGCCGAGATAGGGGTAGGAGAGGAAGATCGAGAAGCAGAGACAGAGATCGTAGTAGAAGTAAAGACTATTCGAGGAATAGAGATAGAGAAACAAGAAGAAGAGGAAGATCAAGAAGCAGAGAAAGGAGAGGTACACCAGATAAATACAGAGGAAGAGAAAATAGGAGGAGGAGAGAATCAAGGAGCTCAGAGAGGGAAGAAAGTCAAAGCAGAAACAGAGACAGGTATTCAAATAGAGAAAGTAGAAGCTCATATAAGAGGAATGATACTGAAAGCCAAAGGAAGAGGCATTCAAAAAGCCGTGAAAGTAGCAGTCCTGAATCCAGTAAAGATAAGAAGTCTAGTAGAGATCAGGATAGAAGTCCAGACTCAAAAAAGAGACCAAGTAGCAAAGAGAGAGAATCAAAAAAATCATATTCACACAGCAGTAAAGAAAAGGAAAAGACCAGATCCTCAGCAGAAAAAGAAATAAACCAAAAATCAAAGAGTCAGGAAAGAGATCATGCCCCTAGTAAGGATAAAAAGTCTGATCATGAAACAAGTCCTGGAACAGATGACGACAGGCACGGATGAGTTTGTGGACTTAATGTTTCCATTGTCTCAAAGTTTTAGAGACATTTTGGGGAACGCCTTTTTTTAAGATGTGGACTTCAGTTTGGTCTTTTGATAATCTAAAACCTGGATCATTTGTACTGCTAAAGTTTTAATAAACTTGAAATGAAAAACGAATTATACGTGTAATACAGTGTGCTGTGTTTTAAATATTTCATTGGTTTGTGTATCCTTCCTTTGTGTTGGCAGCTAGAAGGGTAACTTCTATGCTGCATTTATTTTACCTGATGAACTTAGTTTAGTGTGAACAATGACTGCCTGTGAAGAAGCTTGTTTTCACATGTGAAGAAGAAATCTGCAAGTATACTGCATGTCATCTTAAAGCTAGGAGAATGTTGCAAGGTGTCCATCACTCCAGTATGCTACATCTGTATTTCAGTAGGTATAAATCCTACGGAAATTAATTTATGGAGGAAAATTACGTTGGGTTTTTTGTAATCGCAAAGTGAATTAATTTAAGTAAATCTTCACTGTTTGTACTTCTGTCGCTGCCAACAGTAGAATTCATTAGTGCTGTACGGCAGTCATCTGTGGGAGTTACTTATTTGTTCTAAAAGAAAATTTTTTTAAGTGCTCATCAGTGTAATTTTTTTCCCTGTAAGCTCCTTTTTTTGTTCCATACTTTCATGTTGGTCTACTGCAGAAAATTCAGCTTGGATGCTTCAGACTACCCTGCCTCAGTTGCTAATTACTGGATGCACAGAGATGAAATAGATTACCAGAATTCACAGCGGGTGTCAGAATAAGGAACCAGGAAATCCTTTCTACTCTTTCTGCTTCTTAGCAGTCTATTGGGGTGGTTGAAGCAGAATCTCACGTAATGTTTTAAGGCAGGCTCTTAATTATTTTAAAACAAAAATTTGCTTTCCTCCCTCATTCTAAAGATTGTACTGTGAATTCCTCTTCATTCTCTACTAAGCATGTGTCTTCCTCAAAGCACTTCCCTCCCTCTTCTGCTTTCCTCTCCTGCCTCTGGGACCCGTCCCTGTTTCTTTCTTGCCACCACATCTTCCTGTGAAAGAGGAGGAGGTTGGCTTGCGTTGCTGCAGGAGTGCCCGCATATGTGCGATCACCAAAGAGCAGCCGGTATTTGGTAACTTAAGGTTGTGGGCTGAGAGGAGGATAGATTTGGTACAAACCCCAACACTTCTTTCAGGCTTTCAAACTATTCACACCAAAGGCTGGCAAACCTTGAAATTCCTGCAGGGAAGTGACAAGCAATAATGTAAAGCTGTGTCAAAGGAAAACAATGTTTTAATAGTTGGTGTTTGGGTTGGTTTTTTTTTTTTTTTGGCAGGTCTTTGAGTGTATGAATGTAACTTGTTCTTACTGTCTTTGTTATGAGTTTGTTGACATTTTTGCTATATAAGCCACTTTGTGATCTGTGTGTCCACAGCAGATGAACAGAATTGCTGAAACTTGGCTTGACATTGTGATCCAGACAGTTGTTATTCCAACGGAAAACAAATAGTTATGTCTTGAAAGCAAAAGCAAAAGCAAATACAGGATTGTGAACAACATAAGCAACCTTTTTAAGGGAAGAAAACTAGAAGTGTGTAGTGCTACTTTTTAGCAGAATAGTTAGTGGAGCTGCTGTGGAGCTGCTTTGGCTATCGACTTTTTTCCTTATGTTCTAGTATGAATTTTGCATTGCAGTGGTCATTTATGCAGAACGTGTAAAAAATGTTTCCCAAGCCCACATGTGGGTGGATGATACAGCTGTTACATAGAGCTTAGAGGAGTGAACCAAAAACCTGTATAGTGGACCTGTTCTGTGTGAAGCCACTCTGAACTCTGTATGACTTCAGAAAAGTTGTAGTTCTGTTTTGGGGGACTGTAGTAAGAAAAAGCGGGGAAGTTAGGCTTTAAGAGAATTGTACGGCAGCTTGGACAAAGGTTTCCTCAGTGCATTTATACCGTGCTATGCATGCCATGTGCTTCAGAGTCTCATTTAAAAACTGTTGCAATGTTCTTTCATTATTTTTTATGGAGCTGACACACAAGCAAACTATTGCTGAAGAAGTATGTTTCCACTACTGAGAATATTCTTGCCCATACCACTGAAGCTCATAGGAGCATGTGAAGAAACAAAAAAACCCTCAATTATATTGACTCTGCTGTAGAAGAGGGGGAAAAAATGCAAGCAGTCAGCAATAAGGCAATCCACAGGAATTGTTAAAAAAATGTTAGTCTTTAATTTAAAATCTCAACATGGAGATTATATCCATTGTAGTTTGCAGTTATGTGTAACCAGTTATTTCAAAAGATGCACTTATATAGCCTTTATATGGATTTTCTTCTTTGTTACAGTTCAGAAAATTATTTGTACAAATTAAACTAGGACTGATTCTTTCATAGCATGTTAAAAATTCATCTGAGTTGGCGGCAGAAAACTGATTTTCTTGTTTTTAATGTACTTTGTAAGAAGTTGGTTACTTTTAATTGCACATGGTGGGATACACTTCCTTTCTTGATGAGTGCATGCCTTGCCTGTATTGTATTTGATGGTAAATTGTTTTAGTGCCAATCACTTGTTTAAACTGAAACACAACAATTGCAGTCTTGTAAGAGGGAGGATTTGCCAGATTTGTGCTTTTCTTTATCAAACTGGAAACTGAGAATGCTGATAAAAATTCAGTGGGACTGAAGCACAGTCCCATGGACAGCAAGATGTCCCAAAGCACCAGTGACTTCTTGCTGCTTCGTGAGGCACTGACTGCTTACTGCTCTTGCTGTCCTGGAGCCATTTCTTCCCTGAATGGCAGAGCTTTCCTGTTCCCAGCCTTGCAGGAACCGCCTTGTGCTGTAGTCCAAGTGTAGCTCAATCCCATCTTTGGCAGCTGTGTCACAGGTCATTGGCTTTTGGCTTAGAGAACTGAACTGGAAGCGTACTTAAAAGCAGTACTTAAGTGTACCACAGGTAATTAAAACAGTGCTCATGGTCTGTCCTTGCAAATGGGGGGAAAAAAGTAGTACATTTAGAGAACGGCTTTTTCTGTCAGTACCCCAGAACTTCCAGAGAATTTGTGAACCTCAAGACCCAAGGTAAAATGAGGGCAGGGAGTATTTGACTAACGTTGTAAGCATAGATTGAAGTGTATGTACAGGTGTGAAATAATTTCCAAAGGTTAGACATGCATTCTCTGTTGTTTTGACAACAGATACTGACACTTTACTAGTACCATGCAGCCTATATATACATGGAATTCTGAATTCAGTATTGGCAGTAGCTTTCCAAACTTTATCAGAAAGAGACCGTTATTTGATGTTGGAGTTTCTGGGTACTGCCATCAATTCAGAAGCACAAATTCTTACTGAGGGTGGGTGGATATAATGTAAGGTTATGTAGACACTACTGCCTGTAAAAGATGTGTTGCTGTCTGCTAATTCTTTGACATAGCCATAGTGTTTCAGTTGTTGCTTTTTGTTTGGTTTTTTTTGTTGTTTTGTATTTTTTTTTTGAAGAAAAGAAAAAAAATGCTATGGTTACATTTTAACTTTCTTCTATCCGGTTGTCAAAATTTTAAGCTGAAACTTCTCACTTCCTACTTGAAATCCCACACTATGGACTTTTCTTGCAGTGGTCTTTGTCAGATGCCCTGAAGAATTTGCAGTGATCCCCTAACAATGTCTAATTTGTAATAGTGTCAGTCTGGCAAGTGGATTTTAGATTAATGTAAACATAAAAGCAGCAGTCCTTTAGCTGCCTTTCCTGGAACTGTTGATTTATTGTTGATTTATTGAAGCAAATAAAGTATTTTTGGACACACTTTCTAGGGGCATAGACTCATTGCTTGTCTGATTGACAAAAATGTATATCCCTGCTTTTAGGACTTTGGTTGTAACAGAAACCCTAGAGATATCCATACTATGCTTTATCAAAGACCTCTCCTATTCTCTCTCTCTAGTACTTCAAGAACCACTGGTGAGAAAACACAGTAGTATTTTAGCAGCAGCCATGAGTTAATTTTTTTGGTCAACTTAACCTGGAGGATACCAGTGACAAAATTTATCTTCACAGTTCTAGAGTCAATGTGATAGAAATGTAAAGAACTGTTACTTGCACTTTCCTTCTTTTGCTGAAAATAGTAATTTTCCAAATGCAGTATTTAACTAAATTATTTAAGAAAATGCGTATCAAAGTCTGTGAACTCTGCATTTTGCAAAATCTGATTTTGGTACAATTCTGCAGTTGCCTAGCATAAAACTTCAGTTTTTCATTTTGTTGCATATGTACTTTTAGTATAATTCTTATTTCTTACCCTTGAACAATTCATGTCGTTAGGAACACTGTTCTAACAAAACCTGTGTTGCATAAAAGCAAAAAGTAATAGTCACCTGCTTCAAAAATAAGCGCTATCATACCAAAGTAAGTTTTCTAATTTTAGTATGAAATTTCACAAAAGGAATAGCAGTAATAAAAGTGGTGAGTTTAGAGAGTAAAACTACGTAAAGGTAAAGGTACAGTTCGTTAAAGAATTAAGTTAGTGTCCTTCCTTAATGATAAAGTCATTGTTCAAGTGAAACTATTAGGGCAGTTAACATGAGTAAGTTCAGAGGACAGATCTGAAACTACTAAATATGCATATGATTGGTTTTAAATTTATATTTCATAAAGGTTCTAACACTAACATTAAAAGGACTAAATAAACTGAATGAATGCAGCACCCTTACTTTGAACTGAAATTTGCAACATGCAAAGCACTTAAGGAAACTTGCTGGTTTTGGCAGGAAGTTAGACATTTTACATATTCTGTACATACCCCTGTAACTGTATATAAAAAGTAGTCAGTGTGTGGCTTTAGCCAAAACCGCTAATGAAAAGAATGGTTGGAAGGACTGGAAGGAAGTTAGGCCTATTAATTTATGATCAGTGGTAAGAGGAACTAGCTGTAACTGGTTTCCTTCACCAGCTAAAATAATTGTGGTTAATTACACACGCAGTATTGTGCATGTAGTATTCAGCAGAGTATTTGGAAACCTCAGTCTTTTGGACATTCTGTAATTTGCAGTTTCCAACAGGGAAGATGATCAAGTTGTCAGCTGGGAGGATGAGTTCTTGATATGAAATGTACAACTTGTATATTAAAGTACTTCTCAGAAAGAAATGCTTTTTTGCATATTTGTTAGTGTATTCCGCATGTCTGCTGTATATGCTTCTTGCAGTATTACTTAGCATCTTCTGTATTTAGAGTATTACTCACTCTTAAGTCATATGGTGCAACCTGTGTGTGTAAATGTGCTTGCAAGTGTCAATCTCCAGCCTTTTAAAGTGGTAGTACTGTTTGTATGGATTTACAAGGTATGGTGATTTGATGTCAGGACACTACCTCTTCAGTTAAATTGAGATCTATACATTTTTACTGAAGATGTGAATAGTCAGATGGTTATTCCATGCTAAACTGGATGATAGTGTTGAGTTACAGATGGAATTACTTTCTACTACAGAATGACAAATAGACTCTATTCACTATCTCTATATTGTAACGTACATAAAAATGCAGCCATGTAATAGAGCTGATCTAGTGTCTTCTCACTTTTTTTTTTTTTGCTAGTTGCAAACTTTGATCTTGTACTTACACAAATGCAAGAGCATTTTTTGTGTGTGTGTGAAGCAGAATAGTTTTCATTAGTTCCAGAAGAAGTACCTGTCTGATGTGAATTTAAATGTAGTGGTAGGACAGTTTACAGAACTGAGTGGAAGAACAAATTTTGATTAAAAAGTGACCTACACCAGTATCCCAGCCTGGCTGTGCTGGCAGCAGACTGCTTAGGAAAAAGCAGGAAAAGTGGTTTTCCCATTCCCTACGGTCAGTTTAGAAAGCTGAGTGCTAGATACACACAGTCTTGCTGTAGACATCTCTTTCCCACAAAGGATTAAAGACTCAGCCAGTGCCACAACTTTCTCAAGACAGGAATACTATTGTCCATTGCATTCTCCAAAGTAAAAGCAAGTAGAAAACCATCACAAATACAAGGTACACTCAACACTGATCTTAATTGTTACAGGCAGATGTTTTTAAACAGCTTATTCAATTTTACTATTTGCTCAGTAAGAAATTTTTTAAGCCAAAACATAGTTTGAATAAAGCCTGGAGGCCCAGCAGTACTCAAATTGTACAGTACAGATGAACTGGTAGTTTACCTTTGGTTGTTACCTCTTGACTTCCTAGAAAGTGAATCTACTGCTTTGTTCAATAATGAAACTAGGGTAGTTACAGGTACAGTTGCAAGCTATGGCTCTGTACTTGTTTCTTGAGCAGAAGTTGGGTATAGGGAGGTTCTGGCAAATACTATGTCTTGGAACTTGCTCTGGAGTTAGTTTTAGCTGTTAGGCACTGATAGGTTTTGCAGGCACATACAACTTGTAAGGAGACAGTGGCTAGCTTCTTACTCCTTAGCAGATACTTCTGTAGTTGTCATATGTATTTCTGAAGAAGAAAGAAACGGAGTTTAAGTCTTAATGTATCATTAGTAACTACTGTACAAATAATTGTATATGCACTGATAGGCTGTAAGTGAAACTAATGCAGAAATACTTGTCCTATAGCAGTAATGCAATATGAAGCTTTACCAAAGACAGTACAATTTCTCCCTTGTCCACTATGCCACTCTACCAGTTGCTGGATTTGTGTTTCCCAGGTCTTGGTAGTTTTGTGTCTTGATCCTGTCTCTGGTCTGTCTTCTCAGTCACTGCTGCGTGCTTCTACCAGTACATGTTGCTGCTTTCTAACCTTTGCCTGTTTTTCCTTTACACAGAGAAGGACTCAGACCAGGTGCTACTCATTTGAGGGGGATGATTATGTTAAAAGAAATGTAATGTTGAATTTTATTGGACCTGCAGTTCTAATGTTCAAGCCCTTCAGCACCTAACAGAATTGTGCATTTCTCTGGATAACATATTGGAGATGAGGAAACCCACAGAAAAAGAAACTGCCATGCTGGTTTATGCAAGACACTATCAACCAGCTATGAACAACTATGCTTTAAGACTGCTTTCTAGAGATTTGTTGGAACAGATTAGAGCGCAGGTTTGAATACACAAGTATCTAGTTCTTAATGCCAAAGGCCATGATACACCAAAACAAAAAGCAGCTTCGACTGTAGTGGTGGCAGTGCAGGAGTGTAAAGGGAATGACTACATGTTACAAGTTTAACAAAGCCTTTAGCACAACTTTATTTTAAATAGAAAGGAATTAATTTAAGATAATTCCAAAGACAACATCTCATATGGTCTTGTCACAGCTCTGGCCTTCACATCAACTCCCTCTGAAGGCTAAGACTTCAGAGATGAGGATTTTTTTTGTGTTGGGGTTGGTTTGGATTTTTTTGAGAACTATTTTTAAGCAGTCAATTTTCCTTCCCTCAAAGATGCACTGCCAGAACAAGAAGGAAGATTCAGCATCAGAGATGAGGATGCACTGCCAGAACAAGGAAGATTACAGATGAGTTACAGCACTCTTCAGGAGGTGCCAGAAAGGCTCAAGTTAGTAACAGACATCTGAAAGAATTTAGCTATTGAAACAGAACAAATTATTTGACCTCACATAATAAATGACCTTTGAAAATTTTTTTTTTCTTTTCTTTTTCAGGAGCATACAGCCAGTCTGTATTGGGATATGAAACTATCCGTCCTTAATAGTCCCATGGTGCCAGGTCTTCTCTTCACAGGTAGTTTGTTTCCAGGTAGGTGTCCTCTTCAAACTTCCTCAGAGCTGAGCAGTAGCAAAGACTGTAATGTTAAAAGAACTTGAACAGAACTACTAACTCCAACCTGGAACACTACTAACAGTGAAGAGCTGTACAGTGAGTTAACTCAAATTCCCTTAGGATATGGGGCATTTTAGAAAGCTTCTCTCTTCCATTTCCTAGGGAGGAGTTGTATTAGATCCAAGACAACAGTACTGTCTTACCATAGCCACGCAGGTACCAGTAGTGTTACTGCCAGGAGAATACCATGTTAGACCCTGGAGGCACACATGTTCAAACTTCTGTTGCTGCTCCACTTCTAGAGTTGGGTGACACACTTGGAAAAAACGCAGTTTGATTTAAGATCTCTTTCAGTCCCTCAGAGAGTTGCCTTGCATTTCTAAGGTCTTGGCCTTCTAATAAGGCCAATACCTATTATGTTTCTCATCTGCTACAACCTCCTGAAGCAGGACACCCTCTGAGAGGGTGCTCTGTTGAGCAAAAACAGTAATTAAAGTCTACCAGTCAAATTATTTCTCAAAGCATATTCTGATTTGCTAGCTATTAATTAAAACTTCTGCCCATAACTAATACAACTAGTGACACTAGGCATTAGATTAGAAGTACCTATCAATTAGCAGATTCTTCCAGGTCAGCAATTTCCCTTCTCACCAGCTACAGTTGATCTCCCTGTATTTTGCTGCCATCTGAAAAGGACCTGTGGTAGTCAGCTAGGCCAAACTCCTGTCTTACACAGGACATCTGTAAAGACTTCACAGGTAGCAATTCCACCACCTCTGGCCATTCTCATCCAGTGTCATCACACTATGCTCCTGGTGAAGCAGGTTTTCCTGTCTACTCAGCCTGATGTCCCCTATCACAGTTTTATCAACCAGCTGACTCTGCTGATAAGAGTTTGGCTCTGCTGTATTTGTAACTACCCTTCAAGCAGCTGCAGGTTGTTAATGAGGTCACTCCTTAGTCTCCTCATTGCCAGATTGAATAAGCCCAGCTTTCTATTTCTCATCTCAGTCTGTTCAATAGCTTTCAAGGGCTTCTACTTGCCCAAGGAGCTGTTCTCTTAGCCTATTCTGTCTTCTTTATCATATGTTGAAGAAAACAGGAAGACATCTAATTGATTTTAGTCTTCTGTATTATTCCTGCAAGCAGCTTTCCATTCTTGCCTTTCATGAAGGACAACTGTAAAAGACAATGAAATGTTACCAAAATGCCTTCTCACTGAAAATTTTAGAACCTCAGGTATTTCTTCATGTTCTTAAAACACTTGAGGGGTTTTTTGCCTAGTTTTATAGAGGATTACTAACTAGGGTTAGTCATTTAAAGCAAGCACACAAAGCATGTGGATCAAAATCAATGAAAAAAGTGACATCATGATTCATGCTGCGTATTTTTCATGCTGAATTTGGGTAACTAAATCCATATTTAGTCAACATACTTTAAAATTACACAGGATTCCTACTTCACTCTAGGTATACTGAAACGAAGAGTTGTCTTCTGGTACTCAAGTCTGGTATTTGGAGATGTTCAAAGTAAAAGGGGTATAAACCCCATGGAAGCAGGCTGTAGACTTCAAATGCAGCCACATATATGATCTGCAGAACAGGGCGTTTCTTGCAGCCAAGTAGGAAATGAGGCTGCACTCCACCTTGCTTCTTGCTGCTGAGGAGGTAGACTAAAACTCATTTAACTCACCAATTGCATGGTAGTGAGCATGTGCAAATATGCACTTAGGGATGCATTTGGAGCATTATCAAGCTCTGCAGATTTCAGCACCACTTCTGCTGTAGTCAGTGCTTCTTCTCAAGGCTCCAGCTTCTGCTATCAAAAGGCTTTATTAAAAGTTTCCATTCTTTCTGCTTGCTAAAAAAAGCTTGACGTAGTAGAAGGAGCGTTGGCTCAGAGAGAAGGGAGATAAATTTTCCATTAGTGAACTAAGAAGAAATGTATTTAGAGACAGTGTCACAAGTTAATTGCCCTGTCTTTTTTAAATATACAGTTTCCAAAATCAGTTACTCCAAGATAATTGGAAAGAACTCTGTGTGACTTTTAGTTGATAGTGCAGCAACATTAATATTTTGGTATAGGTCAGAAGTGAGTTTTTGAAACAAGTCTCTTAATTGTTCCTACTTACTGTGCTTTGGTCCACATTACAGAGCGATCGCAAACTGGACCCTTTTGGATGAAACTTAAACAGGAAGATGTGCTCCAAACAGTGACTGGCATTCAGCCCTGACACCAGGCTAGAACTATTCTGGGCAAAACCTCTGAAACAGATGCATCATGGCTGTCAGGTTCTCAGCCACAGCTTCCTCACTCCATGAACAAGCCCCTTACGGGCTACGCTAACTGACATGGGTACAGAAAGTCAGTCTGCTCTACCCAGCCATGTCCTGCCATCCAAAAAACAGTGCAGCAGCCCAGACCGCAGCAGGACTGACCAACCAAGACAAGACCTGGGTCTGTGCTGGCTCCAAGGAGAGTTCTTGGTCCTGCCCTCAGGCAGGGCTTTGAGGGCCACACAAGCTGTAACACTCCTGCACAATGCCAAGTGCTTGCTCAGTCCCTGTGCAAGCTAGCAGCTCACATACGTTTAGCAGAAGGAAAATGGATGGTGTTAGATCAACCATCCTTTTCCACCTCCCCTCCCAATTATTATTTGTTGGGGTGTTTTTTGGTTTTGGTTTTTTGTTTTTTTGTTTTTTTTTTTTTTTTCAAATACTGCATATATGTACTCTCCACGACTCTTGCAGTTGTCCTAGTTAGGAAGCCTGCATCCTGTTTCTTCTTTGGATGCTTGGAGAAAATAAAAATTGCATCCAGTAAAGGCACTGATTCAGTTACTCACTGTCTTTATTGCTGAAATGCTCGATCCTTACGAAAAGCAGCTTCTCTCTGAGCATCGTAGTCCAAATCTGCTTGCTTTTCCTGTTGTTTTTTTGCCTGCTTTTCAGCCTGATGAAGAAAACAGATGCAAGTTGATACTTAGTCGATAATTGTCAAATATCATCCCACCCCACTGCTCTCCCTTGCCATACCCCCCCCAAAAAGGCTACATTGAATAGCTGAGTGAACATCAGCATTAGCTGCTGCTCTTTGGTGACCTGCCCAGAAGATACAAGAGAGTAGTAGTGGCGTGACTGAAAAAATGGCATAATGACACAGGACAGGATGTGATCTGTCATTGTTGATCTCTTCCTTATTACCAGCTCTCCCAGGTAATCCTCCCTGACTAGCATGGGCCGTGTCAGCCTGGAAGAGGCTTCTGTTCCGCTGCTCTGAGAAGAGGCTGGTCCCCAACATCAGCACCTGCGGTGCACGCAGGTAAAAAACCAAAATGCACACATCACACCCACAGCAAGATCCCTCTCTTTCTCTCCCACCCAGGAGATCGAGTAATATGGGTTCAGATGTGTGCTTCTTACTGAAGGGGCTGACAGGGTACAGCTCTTCTATTTACCATTTGCTGGATCTGAATTTTCTGTACTTCCATGTTTGCATCACGTTGTCTTTGTTTCTTGGCTTTTTCCATTTCCAGGTAGATAAGATCTGCTGTCATCCACTGATTACGATCCTTCTCATCCTCTGCTTTTTCCTCTCTCTCCTTTTCCACTTTCATCTTCATCTGTATTTTACAAAATACACAAAAAAATGTTAACCAAGGAGCTAGCCTGCTAAGCAGGAAGTCCTGTCTTTCAGCAGAAGCAGCCCTGTATCAGTGCTGTGATAAGCATGGTCATTGTGACTGGCCAGTGTCCGAGCCCCGGGTTTTCAGCAGCCCTGGCAGATGTCCACCTAACACGGAAGTTAGAGAGGGAAAAAGGACCCCCGGAGAGATGTCAGCGGACCTGGTGAAGCATGCTGATGCATCGCACCAGAGCCACCAGCTGTGATCTGGGCCAGGCTACTCAGTTGGGAGTAGGCAGTGCAGAGTTTGGAAAATGTTTGCACAAATTACCAACAACTACAGAGCCTTCCAACTCTAATTTTTTGGGAGGAGTTCATCACATGTACTGCTTTCACCTTTCTTAAGGAGTTAGTTTTGAAACCTATTATTGGATGGTAAATACAAGAGGCAGCTGTTAAGTGAGAACTTGCATTTGTGCCTCACTCAAGATGACTGTGCTAGAATCTATGGTGATTCTAAAAGTTATTCAGAAGTACAAGTACATATGACAGAAAGAAGAATAAGAACAGGCTAGGTTTCTTACCACGGTGGCTCTATGTTCAGCAATAGATTCGATGGCTACTTTTTTTTTTGCTTCTTTCTCTTTGTTTTTCATTTGGTATTCATATTCTACCTCTGCAGCTCCTCTAGCAAGACGATCATCTTCAATCTTACATGCCTCATTCATCTGTGCAGTTAGTTGTTCAAAAGCTTTGTCTTTATGCTCCTGCACTAGCCTGCAGGAGAACATGAGCTATTATAACATACCATGATATCCACTGAGATTACCTGAGGCACTGCTCCTAACAAAGCCAGCAATACCACTTCCACCTCCAACAGCACCAGTTACTACTGAAACTGGTAGGCGTTTCTTCTGGACTTTCTACTACTTTTACAGGTTTTAATTACAGAAAAATTGCTTGCATCACAAAGTTCTGATTTTGCTGATATAAAAATTCAGAGTAACATTTGTCACAAAGTTCAATTGCAAGTTTGATTCTTAATGCTGAAAACTGTAGCCCTAGACCCACCTATTAGTCTCTGCATCTTTTTCTCTTGTCAGATCAGCCATCATTTCTTTTCCTTTAATATAAGCCTTAATCCGATCATCATCATCATCATCTTTTTGTTTCTCTTCAGCTTTAATTATTTTCTGTTCAGCTACATATTCCTGTTTAAATGGAAAAGTATTTTTGTTTTTATGTAGAGATTTTGGAACATAAACTGAAAAAAAAAAATGTAGCAAAGACTTCAGGCCTCGCCTATAATAAGAGCTCTTTGGTTGTATCAGCGGAGAAGCTACAGAAGATAGAAACCCAGAGACGGAGGAGAATTCTCATGACCTACTTATCACAAAAATAAAATTAGTATGTGGTTGCAGCCCCAAGCACAGTATCTTTAAGTTATATTCTTTCCTCTACTTCCCCACTGGCTCCAACTGCCCCCATCCTGTGTATCATTCACACAGCACAGACTCTGAAGGGCTCAAACAATACAAGTCTGTAGAACCGTAAAAATGTAAGGGACAAGGCATTTTGTAATCACGCAGAAGTGGCAGTTATGAGTATATATAGCTTTTATTCCATATACAAGGTTAGGGGCAAATGGGTTAAGATTTGTATAATTGAGGTGAGAAGGAGTATGGGGGGAGAAAAGCAAGTTGGGTTTCAGTGGAAATTCTCTCTTCTTACTCTGCCACATGCCAATGAATCATCACAGTACCTCCACACTTCAGTCTCCCAACTCGAGCAGGCATGGGGAGGGAAACAGTAGGTGTGGTAAGCAGATCTTGATTAATTTTCTAAACCTCTACAATCATAAAGGGAAAGCCAAGTTAAAAAGATATTGTCATATTCAGACTCGGGCTATTCCCTCTTTCTAACAAAGGAAAATAGACTTAACAGAGCAGGTATGTGGAACATAAATCCAGTTTTCAAGTCAAGGACAATCTCTCCTTGCTGTCTATAGCAGACTTTTTCCATCTTAGACCAGTCAAAGCTCAGGTGCCCATTACAACTTCCAAGAGGCCTTTCTCAAAAGCACAACTGGCAGGGCAGGCATATGATCCAATGCTACTGAAGCTGTCAGCAAACCTCCTGTTGCCAGTAAGCCCGTTTGTTTGTGGGCCTAATGCAACCATTTCACTCCAGGCAGCCAAGGTGAACAAGCATTTTAAACTCTCTGCTTTCCTGTTACTTACATGATGCAGCCTCTGGCGTTCAACTTTTTCCTCCTGTTCCTTTTCTTTTCCTCTCTGAATTTCCAGTTGGTACAATCGGTTCAATCTCCGTATTTGTTCCCCTTCTCTTTTGTCTTCTAGCTTGGCCAGATCTGCCTGATGCTTGTGTTCCTTTATTCTGAATTGGAAAAAGGAGTTGAATAAACAAGCTAGGGACTGCATGAAGTAATGAACAGATACGGATTCTGCATGTCTACAGGTACTTTAACAGTAAAAACCCTGATACTTTGAAGTGAAAGTGGAATGTCAGAGATCAAAAACAGAATCATGTTTTTTAAAGGGTAGCTGCAAATCCGTTGTCCAAAGCTCAGTCCTACTGCAAGGGTGCTAGTTAAGCCTATACTAGCAAAAGCAAACATGATCAGCACACAGACTTGAATATTAGATTGAATTTGATTAGCCTGTTTAATTGTTAGCCCACTCCCTGTACAAGCTGGGCCTTTGCCAGCTAGCTGTCTTCCAAGCAGTGCCACAGCACTGTGCGAGACATGGCCATGGTCATCAGCCCGTGCTAGCTGGATGTGTGAATGATTCTGGGCTGGGGGAAGCGGCAATAATAAAGAGTTTTGCCTTAGGGAGACAAGGCACTTGCTCCTAGTGCCAGAATATAGACCGTCCTGTTTAATTTGTTAGGGCAGGCATCACCACTGGCAGCAAGAGAAGCTTCTGAAGCTGGAGAATAGAGTTATGGAGGAACCAGAGGGTGAGGAGAGGTGACGGGTTTTCAGCCTGACCACAGGGCGAGGAGAACCAGAAACAAGGGTTTCAGAGCAGTGAGTCACGCAGCCCCAGGCACGGCACCGCGGCGGCTGCGCTGCTCCCGCCGCGGGCCTGTTCCGCCGCAGCGGCGTCGCCTCCGCTGGGTTCGTCCCAAATACCCCCCCCCCCCCGCCACGTCCCGCATGCCCGGCGCCCCACCCCACCGGCGGTGCAGGCGGGTCCCGGCAGCACGCAGATGGCCACGGCAAGATTTTTAACCCACATCACATTCCCTTCAGATTTACTACGCCTCTGCAAA
>JAVKLA010000001.1:31681250-31696067 GCA_034782735.1 Sagittarius serpentarius | reverse complement strand
CACCGGGGAGACGGCGCTGCTCGGGCGCGCTGCGCTCGGCCAGGCCCGGCCCGGCCCGGTCCCTTTGAGGAGCGCTGGGCCGTGCCGGGGCAGGGCGGGCTCCAGGGCGGGTGGCGGGGCCCAGCGGGGGAGCGGCGGCCGGGCTGGGAGGGAGGGGGAAGTCCCTGAGGCGGGGGCGCGCGTGCTGCTCCTCTCCCCCCGACTCGGGCGGAAAGGCGGCGCGGGGCCCGGCCGAGGCAGCGTGAGCCGCCGCTGCGGTGGGTTACTCGCCGGAAGCGCTTCCTGCGGTGCTTGGACGGGTGGGATGCGCCCCTGTTTTTTTAGGGCGATGCGGTGCGCCTGGCGCTTGCGGTGAGGGAGCAGCGCTGACGGCACCGCTCCAGCACGTGCGGCGCCGGCGCGGCCCCCGGCCTCGCGGAGCGGCCGTTAGCTCCGCGGCGGGCGCTCGGGCTGCAGCCAGGCCGAGGTGTCCGCGGGGCGGGAACCTTGGCTACGGGGCTTGGGGCCGTCTGAAGAGGGCTCTGCTGTCGCTGTGGTGGTACTAAAGTGCCTCGGAACAAACTGGTGGGTCTCCTACGACAGGCGTAAGGTTCAGCAGCCGACGTTTCTGTCGTTTAAATTCTTATTACAAGAACTTCCTTCCTTATACTGCACTGATTCTAGTCAAAACCTGTGAAAGTATCATCCGTGATAATAAGCGGCGGCAGTTAATCCTTACCTTAAATATAAAGCTGTATTTTGATATAAGAATCTGATCAGAAGGCTTAGAGCTCTTACAGACGGGTTCCTGAACAACACGTTGCATAAATAACACTTCCATGTTACTTTATTGGGGAAAGGTTATCTTTTTAGTAAAGCCTTTTGCTCTGGTACAGTAATGGTAAAAGCAGTTTGCCTGCAACTCAGCTTTGTCCAGACCTTGAAACTAAATGACTGATAAGATGAAAATCCACTTGGGAGTTGTTTTGGGATGATTTAGCTAATACAGCGTGGGATCAGATTGTTCTAGTTAAAGGGCTCGACTGTCATTTTCCATTTGTAGTTTAAATCTTATGCCTACTTACATTATTTTAACTTGTTTTCATTTTAAGTGGTACTGATACAGACTGTTGGCCCACAGAAGGAACGAGTCAGTGTGGTCTACTAAGAAAACGCTTACAGTAAAACCTTACGTAGGATTTTGCATGCTGTTCAGACTGTGATTGTTCTTTGGTGGAGCTAGCTTTTCATCAGTCCTCACTGCTGCACAGCAATTAAAACTATTGATCTGGAAGTTGGATCCAGAGGACTAACTTGTGCCAAATGACTGAGGTAAAGAGTCTGAAGTGAGCATGTGCAGCAAGACTAGAATTTCCCTTAAATTAGAAGGCTGCTTCTGCTTTTGTTCTAAATAGGTTAGAGCTTGATCAGTGTCTGAACTGAATTCCATGTATGGGAAGCTTGAGTTTTAGTCTTGCCTTCAGTTTGTTGTTACTTGCAGCTGAACAGGTGCTTTTTAGAAAAACTTTTCCAGGTGCAAGACTTAATTTGAAGGACTTGTCCCAGCTCTTGTGTTGTTTTATACTTCTGTACAGTTTGGTTTTTACCTTGAAAATACTGCTGAAGGAAACAGACTTTGCTTTTCATCTCTTCTTAGTGGTGGAGCTGAGCCTTATTATGTGGAAAGCAAGTTGCTGGTTCTGGGTATTTTGGTACCGGAGTCCAGCAGATGGGGAAAGCAGTGCACTGTGAGAGCTGGGGAAGTGCAAGGAAGACAGGGTGTTCAAGGGTATAACAAGGCTGAAGAAGTTTAAGTGGTAGAAGCTAGGTGAAGATGAAAGTCTCTGTTCTTCAATTATGTTTCACAGCACTATTATCTTGGCATTTCTTAATGGCTTCTTGGGTATCCAGAGGTTAAAAAGGCGGCTGTTCTGCATATTTCAGACTGGCCTGGGTTTTGGCAAGGCTAGAAGAACAGGGCTACCCTGGACAGATTGGGGGGTGGATTCTCTCTAAGTGACAAAACCAAAGCAAAGTCAACAGCTTTACAAACAGACTCTCTTGTAACTGTGCTGTCTCAGACATCTTCCTCTGTAATCCTTGCCTCATTAACTGGGGCAGAACTGCTGGTGATTGGGCACCATGCAGCCAAAAGGCCCCAGGTTTTATTTTAACAATGCCTTGTATTAAGAGAAAACTTGCTCCAAGAAATCCATGCACTGTTCAGTACGACAGGTAAAAGAGCAAAGACCACTGAAGGAGCAAGCAGATGTAGCCTACTTGGAGGCTGGTCTGTATTTCACACAACAGAAGAGTACAAAGCAGCTGCCTCCACTCCGCTCGCTCTTAAGAGTGTCCTTCAGACCGGCTGGCCAAATGGAAGGTGATGAGAGAGATTCCTCTGTCCAGCTCGATCTGTACTTCATTGTGTACCAGCAGATTGTCTCTGTTCTAGAGTTCCAGAACATATTGTAAATGTGATTTTCTTAAAACAGCATACATAACTAAAATCCAAATTAATATTTTTCCTCAAATAGAGAGCAAAATTTTTCACATCTTCTGGTAAATTAGTATGTCTTCTTAAACATTGAGCTGTACTGTGAAAAGCACCCGTAAGAAAATGGTTCACTTAAATATGTTGCCTAGTGCTTAAAAAAATCTGCCATACCTGGAGAAGAGACTTTGCAATGTGAATTAAATCACCAAATTATGGTTTGAGAATATGAGGACTCACATAGCTGCCATTCAGTACTTTTTTTTTCACCCTGAAAATAGAGTTTGATGTCAGATCGAACCCACTACAACTGCTTGCTGACACAGAAAGGTTTTTCTGATTATTTTTTTCTCCTCTTGTGCTCCCTGCCCTAACAGGTCCATCACTAGTGTTTTCTGCAAGCAGAATCAAATCAGTGATAAATTTCTCTAATGGAACTGTTCTTCCCTTTCTTCAGTGGGGGTTAACTTTCTGTTGGATCAGGTGTTGAGTAGCACACAAGGAGTGTGGTCAAGTAGTTGATCCAATGGAAAAAGCTGAGACTACTCCGTAAACTGCCATTAAATTAAACCAAAGTAGGTATATTGTAAAATAAAATACTGGTTTCTCTCACAAGTGAAGTGTTGGGGACAACATCACAGGGGAGCACTGAGATAGTGCCAGCACCTGCGTGTGGTGGTACGCTAATTAAGTTGCCTGTAGTCAGGGTGGCTAATGGGAGACATCCCTAAAGTAACTGCAACTGTTAGCTTGTGTACTCCTGCCTGGATTTTTGTACAGTGCTTTGTAGACAAACGGATCATGCTCTGAGCATGGCTGTCAACTAACGCTTGCTGAAATCATGCTTTAAAGAGTGTTACAATGTTAGGTACAGGTGGGAAGTCCAGTAGTGGAGACTGGGATGCAAATTTTAAGGCTGTTAAGTGCCTAGATTAAAACGATGTACAAGCAAGTCAAAGGATGCAACATAGCCTCGATATCAGGAAGAGGAAATGGGAATACTGCAGTAGGCTTAACAATGGATCAGTGAATTAAACTACTAAAATAAGAAGATGGGGCTGCCAGGCAGGTGTTCTGATGAAGAACATAATTTCCTGTGACAAGGGAGTCTCAGAGGAGTTTTCCCTGCTTCTATGTTGTAAGTCATCTTGATGCTCTGAAAGATGTACCTGCCTTGCGAGCGGCAGAAGAGCAGAATGTGTATGCTTAAATCTCCCAACAAACCATGCAAGGCATGAGTGCAAACCCATCTTCACCAATAGTCTTAATGATCACTGATCTGTGAACTGGGGTCACTGAGGGCCATGAAACTGCTTCGTCTTCTGCTGTAGCTGGATTTAACAACTGTGATAGTGCCCAAAGGGAGGAAGAAGAAATCTGTGCTTCATAGCTGAAAACTGAATTCAAACCAATTTCTGACAGCTTTATAAAGCTGCATTTTTCCTCAAGGATTACTCTTCACACTCTATCCTTATCTTAAGAGCAACTAGACAGACATTTTCTGATCCCCTTTCTGCCCAGTAGCTGCTTTCTTACCAACCTTCTAGTGCATCTAGTGACTGTATCTGATGTATTAGGATGATACATTTAATGCCAGTTAAGGGACTAAGTTACTTTCAAGTTAAAACATCTTAACCTCTTATCAAAGATGCTTGATTGAGTATTCAGGCAGAACTGCAGTGAAGACAAGTTTGTAAAAGAGAGAACTAGACACCGTTGGGATGTATTAGTAAATATACATACTTTCATTCCTTCCTCCAGTAAGTTCCTTGAACCGTCAAAGATTAATTAGGAGGCAGAAACTTCAGAAAAGTTTCTAATTATACCTATTTAGGAATATTAAACAATTTTTGTTATTGATGTTTTGCCTAGTGACGAGAGGTTGGATTTGATGTAAAAAACGTTATTGGCTCTCAGGTTTGTGGGTGTTAGGTACCAACTGAGGATCTGTGCGTAGGAAGAAGTAAACAAATAATGCTGTAAAGTGGCAGCATTTTTTTTACTTACCTTGAATGTAGAATGCCAGATGCTGCCTTAACAACGAAAGTATTTTACTTTTTTCCAGTTGTTTCATAGTTTCCCCTTGGAGTTTTACAGTCATGTTTAAAGCTGGCTCACAAGCGTACAACGTATGGCTAAAGAACTTGTCATCTTGTTTAGATGAGGCTGCAGTGAAATGCAACACTTCATGAATACAAGTTTGTAGAAAGTACTATTCAATACTTAGTGCCTTTGCTCTATATTCTCAACACAGCTGGTGAAAATGGCTGAAAATGGAGATGGTGAAAACATGTCTATTTTGGAAAGCAAAATTTGTCAGCAAATTGAGGTAAGTTCAATTTACAGTTTGGGATCTGGACTGAGATGTAGTTTTGGAGATACTCATTGGACTTGGCTTATGGGAAGTTAACTTCATAGGGAGTTAGACTCGAATCTTCAGCTCTTTAAAAAATGTCTGTCCCAGGTCTACAACAGGTATTTAATACTTCAAGATAATTCATAATTGTAGTCGTAAGTTGGAAGTTATACTTGTCTAGAGTTGCCTGCAAGACCACCATTTAAATATACAAAAGGCTTAACTTGCTAGCATTTCTGGTGCTAGAGCAAGTCAGTGTATCATTAGACAATTTATTATTGTGTTCACTGGGGTTATTCTGTCTATACAAACAACAAGATGCATTTTAATTCTATACGACTTAATTTTGTGGGGGGAAAAATCCTCCTATTTGTGAATCTGTGCTGGTGAAAATACTAGCATGTTGCATAACTTGCTATTATGATTTACTGCTTTGTGATTTATCGCTACAAATTACAACTAAACTTATTTGCCTACTCTAGATTAACTATTTCTCACTTGAGAGGCTTGGAGGGTTACCCTACAATGGCAGACTGAGCACATCACTTAAACTGACATCTAGAACAAAAATGTTTTCCTGAAGGACAAAAATACAGCTGCACGGGAATCCCCATATGGAGCTGTAGTCATTATTTATTTAAAAACAAACAAACAAAAAAATACCCCCAAACAAAAAAAAAAAACAGAAATTGAGGAAAAATAGTTGACAAAGCTAGACTTGTGGTAATGTGAGTTTGAGGTATACTAGAGGGAGAGGTATTGTTCTAAAACTTGCACTGACTTTTTGAAGCACAATGATATTTGTGGAAATGCTCCAACTTACCCTGTGGCTTCAAGTATTTGACGCTAGTTAGATGACTGCCAGTAAGCAAAAGAATCTGATTAACTTGTCTATCTTGTACTGAATGGTCTTCCCATGCTGGACATGATCAAAATGAGAACACAGTAAATGAAGTATTTTCTTGAATGAGACCTAGAACTCTAGTCTATGTGTATGATTACTCAGTGTGGCAAATACAGTATTCTTGCTTATATGTTCCTTAAATAAGGACTAAAACCTGAATCTGTTGGTGACAAATTTGACTTTTGACTCTGCAGAGCTTGATCAGGTTGATGAATAATTATGTTAACAGAATAAGCTTCACGCCTCTCCTAAACAAAACTGCAGTCTACCTTTGCCTCATTCATCCCATTGGATGAAGCACTGGGTTTGGTTTTTTTTTACAGCTTATGTGTTGCAGCTAACTTTTGGAAAAGTATCACGTTAAAGCAGGAAGTAATTTCAGAACTTCCAATTGTTCAGATTATTGAATTTTGGTATGTCTCGATCCACTGCAGTAAGTTGTCAGATGAAAATGAGCTTTTAAGACTGAACATTCAAAGACACATCTCTCTCCCTCCTTCTTTTTTGCAGTACTATTTTGGCAATCACAATCTACCAAGAGACAAGTTCCTAAAGGAACAGATCAAACTAGATGATGGCTGGGTGCCTTTAGAAGTAATGATCAAATTCAACAGGTAAAACAAAGTACAACTAGTCTGGATGGAAGGGTAACTTTCAGCTACTTATCTCTATTTGGGGCCAAATGTCCCTGGGTCTGCATATACAGTTTCTATTGCTGTTTTAACATTCAGTTTCAGCTTTGCCTGTATATTTATAACCTGTGTCTGCTTACTCAATAGGTTAAGTCGCCTTTCAAAAGATTTTAGTGTTATTGTAGAAGCACTAAGAAAATCCAAGACTGGTCTAATGGAAATAAATGAAGACAAAACTAAAATCAGAAGATCTCCTAACAAACCCCTTCCTGAATTAAATGACCAGTATAAGGCTGCAATTAAAAACAGATCTGTATATGTTGTAAGTAAACTTCTTCCTTTGCTCTGTGCTTATGTTCTGCATGATTTTGACTGAAAACCATCTAAGTAAAGCTTGAATTAACTCATACTGGATAGGTTATAATTTCCGACTGTTAGTTTGTTGCATATAATTGAAGCTTGTTGATGTCTTGCAGAAAGGCTTTCCATTAGATGCAACTCTTGATGATATCAAAGAATGGCTTGAAGATAAAGGTCCAGTTGAAAACATTCAAATGAGGAGAACATTGCAGAGAACATTTAAGGTAGCTCTTGAGATGAACAGTTAGACCTGGGGCAGGGATCCGCCCAGACATTTTGTTCAATTACTCTTAACACTGAATATCTCTTGCCATTTAACAGGGCTCAATATTCGCAGTTTTTGATAGTGTTGAATCTGCTAAGAAGTTCACAGAGATCCCAAACCAAAAGTATAAAGACACAGACCTGATAGTGCTTTTCAAGTAAGTTCACTTAACTGATGTACGAACTAGTAAGTCAAGGGTAGATTTAGACAAGAACCTGGCTTGAACTGAGAAGCGTAAGTTTCTACACTGTTGTTACAGGTATTGATAGCTTTACCTTTTGGAGACTAGCATCTCAACTCCAAAAGATTATCTCAACTGTTTCTTCGCTACTGCTGTCTTATAAAGTAATTACAATGTAATAATTTAAGTGGTATTAGCTTAGCTTATATTCTGTTGAAGGGAGGAGTATTGTACAAAGAAGAATGAAGAAAGGAGACAAAACAAAGTAGAAGCTAAAGCAAGAGCTAAACAGTAAGTCAAATACCAACTGAAGTCCCTGGTTTTGCTCACCTGACCACACTTGAGCCATGTCTTTAACTAATTTAATTTTTCTATAGGGAAAAAGAAGAAAAACAGAAACAAGCAGCAGATGCTGAAATGGTATGGGTTTCTTAAATCTCTATACCTGAAAACTATGCAATGCTTGCTTTTTGCATGGATTTTCAATCCACACATAACAAACATGCTCCTGCAGCTACATTTTGTAAAGCTAACGTGCGATATTCAGAGTCTGAAATTCTGTAATATAGAGCACTTTCTAGAAGGTCACTTCAGCTTTTCCAACTAACCTACAGTAAACCTTTGTTTTGTTACGGTATTTAATCTTATTTTCAGAATTTTGTTTAAAGGATCATATCCTGAATTTAAATTATTAGGCATGTTTACCTATTCAGAAGTGATCCTAAATGCACCACTGAGATGATTGTTTTTCTGTGGTATTTAAAGGATCCAGTAGGGATTTAATCAGCATTACATGGATTTTCAACCTGAGGTGTCGGCCTTCAGAAAACTGTTCTGTAGAATTTAAAGAGTGTAACTCTTTCAAGGGAAAGGAGTCCTAAGTTCCACAAAAATGTATCACAGTAAGCAAAGAAAATTTTTAAAAGGGGGAAAAAAAAGGGGGGGGGAGGGGACGACACACCATGCAAGCATGCAGGCATCAGCATAAATAAGCTATGTGGCAAGAACGCTTGAATTACTGATGGTGCCAAGGGAGGTGACTTCAATTGCTTATTTATCACTATCATGTTCTAATAGTCTTAGGATTGAGGAGAAAAAATGACTATTCAAGCTTAACCCTTCAATGAAAATGTGGGGATTTTTTATTTCACTTAGAAGTCTCTGGAAGAAAAGACAGGATGTCTTTTGAAGTTTTCTGGTGATCTAGATGATCAAACATGCAGAGAAGATCTCCATGATGTATTTTCTGATCACGGAGAAATCAAATGGATACACTTTGTCAGAGGTGCAAAGGAGGTCAGTAGAATCTTAGATAAGGAGTTGATACCTGTATTAAAGTTTGAAACTGAATGATTAAATGCTTGTTCTCGTATGTAATTAAATAAACTACTTGTTGTTGACTGTGGAATTGCAGAATATTTAGAGAATTAAATTCTTTCAAAAGAACAGGTAAAGGTTCCAGCCTTCTCAGTTGATAAGGTCAAAACTGAGACTGAGAACATTTGCTAGGACAGTTTGATGGTTTTGCTTAAGTCTAGACATATTTTACCTCATGCAAGAGTAATGAACTTACTGAGGTACCTAACAAGATACATTGTTCATAATTCTAGCTGAATGTTTTCGCAGTAAGATTCAAATGCAAATGCTACTGTCTTTTTTAAGGGAATTATCCTATTTAAGGATATCGCAAAAGAAGCTCTGGAAAAAGCCAAAGAAGCAAATAACGGAAACTTACAGCTTCGGAGCAAGGATGTTACATGGGAAGTGCTAGAAGGAGATGCAGAGAAAGCAGCTTTGAAAAAAATACTGGAAGATCAGCAAGAATTGCTGAAACAGAAAACAAAAGGTCCTCCTTTTATTGGTTTAAGCGTTTATAATGTCCTAGAAGTGGCATTGTGTGAAAGTAACTGTAAATAGTGAATACATACTAAACACTGACTAACTGTAAAGCATTCTTTTGAGCTTGCCAGTTAAAAGACAATGATACAAAGTTCCCGACATCTCCCCACAGGACGCAAAATTAAAGGAAAAGGAAGAGGGGGAAAGGTACCTCAAGGTGCACACAAAGGAAAAGTACAGTTTCAGGGCAAGAAAATAAAGTTTGAGAACGAAGAAGAAGGTGGCGAAGATGACACTAAACCAGGTATGTCATTCTGTGCACTGGATGGAGCTTCTTCAGTACATGCAGCTACTTTCTGGAGAAGTACTCATGTTTCTTAGAGGTATTTCTGATTTGGCCCTACACTGTAGTATTTCTGTCCTCTTGTCAGTATCAGTAAAGTAACTTTAAGGGTCTTCTGCTTGATTCCTTCCAGAACTGTCCAAAAAGCATATTAAAACAATTACTGGATAGCTGAGGCTGTTAGGGCTGATCAAAGCATTCTCCACTGAAAGAAGGTGGTTGTCAGCAGTGTTACACAACTGTACAGACCCAGTCTCTTGAGTGGTGATTTTTTTTTTTTTCCTTGAGGATATGAGAAGACTAGTAGTTCTGCCTATTGGTATTTAGCTTGGAGAAGATGAGCTAAGCTTCTATTCATTAGATATGGCACCTGCTTAAAGAAAACCCACTGAAACCTACTCCTGTTAGATTGTATTCCTTCATCTTCTTATCTGCCTTCCTGCTGTGAAGTTATACAGGGAAGAAGCTCTTCAAAGTTGGTATTGTAGAACATCTAAAAGCTTTTAAGTCATAGTAATAAGTAAACCCTCTAGCACAGCAGTGGCTAAACTGTGGATAAACTAGGACTTATCCTTGAACTTACACGGTAGGAAGGGTTTGGTTTTTTTTCAGAAGATTTTAGGTAATACTGAAATGCTTTCCTTTACCATAAATGACTACGTATTCAATCTTGCAGAACCAGCAAGTCCCAAGAAGAGACCACTAGAAGAAACGGAAGAAGAACCTGCACCAAAACAACTGAAAACAGAAAATGGAGATGGAGCTCAGTAATACTAAAATTAAAAAAAAAAAAAAAAAATTGTTTTTATTGTTCCATTTCAATAGGTTTTAAAGACATGCCTCAGTTCAGGAGTTTCTTGGCAGAAAATCTAATGAAATCCACTTCAATGTCAACCTACAATGAGAGGAAAGCTTCATTTTGTTGGGTTACAGGTTTTGTTGTTGTTTAAGAAGCATGCTTACTCTTAACATACCATCCTGAAAAACTTTTATATTTATAGTTTTGTTTATACTGTCAGATCCTCTCAACTCCTCTGGCACCTCATTCAAATGTAAAAGGTTCTGGACTTTGTAATCTTGCGGTTATGTTAAATAGCAGCTGGCAATAAATTCAGAACTTAAAACTGCTTACTACTGAAGCCTGGATGTTACTGTAGTATAAAGCTGTAACTGTGAAGTAGCAAAGCTGAAGGACAGACTTGCATTATTTAAGTTCAAGTCACCAACAGAATAGGTACAGCTGAATAAAACTTCTAGTCTTTGCTATTCAACATACTTAACAATCTTCAAATCTTGCTCAGTCTACTCCAGGATTCTCTCTACTTCCCCTACGGTAATGGGATACACGTCTTCTAGGCCAGCATTCAGCACCCAGGAACTTGCCTGTGGGCTTAAGCTTCCATACTCTAGCATCCTGACTCGATCTTCTATTGTGGGATGAAGAGCGCAGCTTCCTCCTGCCCCCTCTAAGATGGTTCTATGAGGGATTTCACTGGCTGTAGCTATTTGCAGTACAGAGCATAGAACACTGAAATAATGCCACAGCTGTAAAATCCTATTTACTCTGGCCTTCATTACTTAATTCAGTCTAAGTTCCAGTTGCAGGTAGGGTCAAGTAAATAACTATGAAAAGTTGAGTCAAGGAGGCTACCCTTAGCTTTTTCACATCTCGTGTATAGCTTTGACTTGCATTGCAATGATTCTTTTCCCTGTTTGACTACAAAATGTAGTAACAGCAATGGAACTTGATGCCATCATGGTGAACTTCTCAAGTGCTGTGAGCATTCCTCATCCAGTACGTAGAGCCTTAAAACTTAAATTTTCTCAAGCAGAATTTATTTATCTGCCTAGCACAAGACAGAGCATTTTCTCAGGTTTTATACTTACTGATTTCTTCTTATGGAACTTGTATGATGCTGGTAGGTCATATCTAAGTTCTGTGAACAGTACAGAGAATACTTCTTAGACCAGAATGATTATTAGTCAATTGACTTACACCCTACATCCATGTTGTTCTATTTCTTCTGTTGCCCCCTAACTAGATAACTGTTTTGACCTCTGAGCTGGATTGTAACTGAACATTTAAGCTGACCACATCAGACAGTAAGTGGATGGCTGAAATGCAGAAATGCACTTGTGTTTCAAGCACCTGTGCAACTTCTGTGTCTCAAGTTGTATGACTGTATAAAGCATCCAGCTAGTGATACTTAAGAATCAGGAAGATACTTAAACAACTGTCAGAAAAATATTTAGGTGACTAAGGACAGGATGCTTTTTTGTGTGAGAACTGACCTGCACTTGGCTTTTGTAATTCAGCAACACTCTCCTTTTGAAGCAGGAAGGTAGGTTACTTCTGCTTGAAGGCAAAATCTAGTCCAGGAAGAAATCAAATTCTAATTCTGCACAGAATATGTATTCCTTAGAGCTTTTATCAAGTGCCTGCTTGTATTCTAGCCAGGTAGCAATGTATTAAAAAAAAAAAAAAGGCTGCTTAAAAGACGACCTGTGTCATTTTCAGTGTTAAATCACACTTAAATTTACTTCAGGCTGTTAAGACTGGCTAGTAGTGTTAACGATACTAGCCTCCAACAAAATGTTTGAGGTTTGGTTTTGGTTTTTTTTTTTCTTTAACAAGAAATTAATCTTACCTGCTATAACTTCCATCTTCACTTCCCATTCATCTGCTTTCTTTTGAATATGCTACAATATTAAATAGATAAAGGTAAATTTAAAAGCTCATTTCTATGCTTACAAACATCTACACCCCTGTACTTATTTAAGAAGTCTTCTGTGCTTTTTTTTTTCAAGCTGAAACATTAGATCATATACTTAGCTTGTTGTATGTGTGATCACAGTTATTTGACATGATTAGTATTTACCTAAAATGAGCTTCGTACCCTATAAAGGTGTGAACAAATCAGTGAAGATATAGACAACATCATTAAATGCCAGCTATTTCATTGCATGGTTAATGCTCGCCCTATTAAAATGAAGGACTTACCTGCCGTGTTGAAGTTTTGTGAAGGGAATATACAGCCTTTTTTGCCATTTGTAAAGCAGTTTTCAGAAAAATCATGTCCATTCCTAAAAGAATGATGAAGTTATTAGAATTGTTAAATGCAAGCTTAAACTAGAGGATTTACAGATCTGCTTCATGCTTCAATTTTTCTGGAGTAATAGCTGTTTGAGAAACAGTACTGAATACGTTAAGGTACAGAAAGTATTTCCAAAACTTACCCAATTGCTTTTAGTAAAAGAGAAAAATCATATGAAATAGCTGTATTTGTTCATTTCAAACCCAGCGATTGTCAGTTACAATGCTGAAGTTGTTAACCTGTACTTAGGAAATTGATTCCAGATCAACAAAACTCTAGGTAATTACAATAGGTAATTGTAATAAAGAAGGGAGGTGTTTCATTAAAAGTGTTTCCCCTGCTATTTCATTCCTAATGATTTCTATTTGACTTTCAGAATTACCAACCTTTATTATGCTTGGTACCAAACGGAGGGTTCATAATAACTGTGTCAAAAGTCTCTGACATGCTGTCAGATAAAGAACAGACATCACACTGAACCATGTTGATGTTAGTGAGCTCAAAGTCTTCAATATTCCTGTTGAATATTTCCAGTGCATCTGCATCTATGTCAAACCCCACACACAATCTATTAAAAAAAAAAAGTGCCACATCTTAGTCTCCTGCAAACTAAAATGATGTTTAAATTCTATAGTTCAGTTTTGAAAGGGATCTGTGTACACAGCTTATTTTATCTAGGAAATGTAACAAGCATACGCTATAAATTCAGTGCTGATAAAAATGTGAGTAGCTCTATTGCCCTTTCTCAAATATCCTTTTAAAGTTTGCAAAGGAAGTTTCATGTGTTCATTTAGTGCTTCAGGGGAAAGCAAGCATTATGACTTCCAAATTCATGGCAACTGTCCATCTCTTTCACTATTTGAATGGTTCTGACTGAGCCTCATTATGCACCAGATTAGATACCTAAAATCAAGTTTAGTTCAGCATTGCTATGTTTTAATCTAGTTTTTTACTCTTCTATGCCAGAAAAAAACCCCAACCAGAACTTAGTATTAAATACTTACCCTGCTCCTAACATTGCACTTCCAATGCTGAGCATGCCACAACCGCATCCTAAATCTGCAATTGTTTTGTTTTCAATATCATCAAAAGTATTGTGAATTGTATAAAGCATACATGCTGGGGGGGAAAGAAAACCAACACAGGTCAGTAATATCAGATATTGCATCTGATTAATCAAGAAAAGCTACTTCTTCCTTCAGAAAACTCTGAACTAAACGTTTCTTGTCATGCAAAATTAAGCTGATGTTCTTACTGCCTGTAATTCTCTTTTTCATTTATATGTGAAAATAAGTCAAAAACATTTTGATGAATTGTATAGCTTTAGATCTTTGGTGAAGAGATTACACATAGAGCTGTGAGTATTGTTTGTGCAAAAAGTACACCTCAATTTGTTTAGTGAAAAACAGTAGAAGGATGTAAAATATTGGAAAAAATTATAATTAATGTATGGATAAGTGTCTGTATATACACTTTTACTGTTTTTTTGTGTGTCATGAAGTAAGTGCATTTCAGCTTTCTCATTTAAAGGGTTAAGATGTTTCTATAACAACATTATCTTTTAAATCAATTTACTTGATTTTTGGATTGCACATTAGCAGCATACTTCTAATGGTAGATCATTAAGAAATAATTAATTACATTCCTGCTGGATACAATGTCTCAGCTACTTTGAATGTAAAGGCTTCAAAGGAGATAATGCAGTAGAAACTTTTTTTAAAATTATTTTAAAGTGTTGATGAAGAAAAAGAGACAACAGTGCTGTAGGTAATTACCTGCAATATGAGGTCTTGTTGGATACTGTTCAAGGAGCAGTTTTGGACTTTCAAAAGTATCAACTTGTTGAAGACAGCTTTCCAGTTCTTTGAGCTTTAATTTCTTCATGTTTATAGTTTAGCTAAGGAAAACAATGTGTAATCAGTTACAATAATATAAATAAACTACGTATTATCTTAAATTATTTTTAATACAATCCCACTGTACTCCTCCTCAGCATCTCCCGGGTGTTTTCATACAGCTGTTTTCAGAGATCCAGCTGACGGCGCACCGGTGACGGGAGACGAGCGCGGCGCCGGCTTAACGCCAGGCCGTTCCCGGACCGCGGCGGCCCCTTTCCTCACGCACCGCCGGCAACCGGCTCCCGCCCCACGCCAGGCGCCGAGGAGGCTCCGCTCCTGCTGACAGGCCCCGCCCGCCGAGCCCTAAGCGGAGCAGGAACCGAGCCCCAGGGACCTCCACCGCTCGGACCGGCCGCCGCGAAGCCGCTGACCCGCACACACCTCCACAGCCTCCGCACCGGCCGCCCCTTGTCGCCGCCTCCACTCAGCGCAGCCCTGACGGGCCGCGCCGCCCCGGTGCGGTGCGATCGC
>JAVKLA010000001.1:31640993-31679702 GCA_034782735.1 Sagittarius serpentarius | reverse complement strand
GCGAGCTGCGGGCGTTGCTGGAGCGGGTGCTGGCCCCGGCGGCGGGCCCGGGCGGCGGCGGCGAGGCGGCGGCCGAGGCGCTGGAGTGGTGCCGCTGCCTGCTGTCGGGCGGGGAGCCGTGGGACAGCTTCGTGCAAGCCGTGCGGGCCTACGACCCGGCCACGCTGTGCGGCCTGGTGTGGACGGCCAACTTCGTGGCCTACCGGTGCCGGACGTGCGGGATCTCGCCCTGCATGAGCCTGTGCGCCGAGTGCTTCCACCAGGGCGAGCACGCCGGGCACGACTACAACATGTTCCGGAGCCAGGCGGGGGGCGCCTGCGACTGCGGCGACGGCAACGTCATGCGGGAGGCCGGGTGAGCGCCGGGCGGCCTCGGCGGGGCGGGCGGGCACCTGCCGGCGGGGGCGGCCCCCGCGGGCCAAGTGGCCTCCCCGCCGGGCGGCAGAGGTGTGGCCGGAGCTCGGCGTCTGCCCGCCGCCTCCCTCCGCGCCGGGGGAGGGGAGTAAGTGGGGCACCTGCTTCCGCCTGGGTCGCCCGCCTCGCTCCTTCCCTCCCTGGCTGCGGGTCGGACGAGGCTCTGTGGGAAGGGCGCCCGGGCCGGGCTGAGCGGGGCGTGAGCCCCGCCTTGTCGGCCGCCAGCCCCCGCGGGGGTCCGGCCAGGTGGCTTCCTTCTTTGTTGATGTGCGTGGGCCTTTTTGTAGGACGCTTATGCAAATCTCGTTGTCCTTGCACCCGGTGCCTGCCTTCAGGGAAGCTGATAAGGCCGAGTGCATGGGAGGCAGTACCTGTCAGCTTCCAGCTAGCTGTCTTGGCCTAGCGCAGCTGACCATGAAGAGTGTCCAAGTACTTTTGGACTTCATGTGAGGAAATATGCCCAAGTGAACAGATTGAGTAAGAAGGGAGCCATTTTTGTGTGTTTTCCCCAGTCTGCAGTTCATCCTGCCTTCTGTTTTTGCTATTCGCAGCTTTAAATCAAGGAATTTGGTAACTCTTGTATGGGTAAAACAGGGCAGGGTTTTGTGGAAGTCAAATGTCCTTTCTGTTCGGTAAGCATGCAGACCTATTGGAGGCAACACTTAAGTTTTGTGGTCAGAAAAAGAGGAATGTCATACCTCATTACACCCTCATTTGTTCCCTTTGTACTCAACAGTAAAAGGAAGGATCAGTCAACCAGTTATTGGGTGGAGGTGTTACCTAGCCAGTAAACTTCAGATTTCAGAACTGGGTGTCTTTTTGGAGCTTCCTGTGTTCTTGTTCATTTACCAGAGAGTTAGACTTCAGCAGAAGACAGTTTGGAGTGCTTGAGTGAGGCTTCTCTTCTCACTAGCTTTCTAGAATAGTCTCTACCTTGATTGTCTTAGCCTGGGTGAGAAGGCATGCTCTCATAAGAACCGTCTCATCTCTTCATACTAAATCCTGAGTTGTGGCGTACCTAGCAGAAAACGCTAGGAGCATGCTGAAATATTAAAACACTTTCCTTGGTTCTCACGTTTTTATCATTTAAAATGTATAATTCTGCATCACTTACTCTGCATCTTAAGATTCCTTCTCTTTTTGCATTTCTTATTAAGAGATTTCACTAATTCTGCTCTTTTCTGTTGCTTGAAGGTTGTCTTGGCTCTGATTCTTTGTGTCTGTAGTCACCATTCTTCTGCTCTAGGCCTTGAGGTGGCTTCATTCTTTCTTTATTTTTACGGTTTTTTCCCCTTTGTTTCTCTTACCGTCTGCCTTCATCATTTCTTCATTCTTCCTTTTTGGTGGAATCTTTTCTTATTGGTAGACTCCCTCCAGTGGAAGAATTTTTTTCCTCTTTTTGTTTTCATTGATCTTCAGTGGTTTCAAGGGGCCACTCCTGAACCAATACTTTATCAGTTCTTGTTCAACTTTTGGTGATTCTGCTTTCCTCAGTATTGCTGAAGTAACTGTTCCCCTTGATCTTGAGAAGTAAGAAAAAAAATTTGTCACTTCTTCCAGTGCTCAGTGTGGGATAGATTTAGAGCTCCTCTTAGTGGTAGGATTTTAATAGAGCACAGACAAATTGAACTACTTTAGGTAAATATTAAAATGATTTCTAATACTGCTCTTATCCCAGAGTTTACAGCTTTCACAATTGTCTTTTCCTATTTTAAACAGTTTTCTTCTTGAAGAAATCTGGTTTAATAAAGAAGGAATAAAAAACGCTTTTAAAATTTGCAGTGTAAACAGATGCAAACCCTGAGGGAGTAAGAATAGTCTCCTCATTTCTGTTTTATTTACCTTACTACTTTTAATAGTAGAATTCGCAAGTAAATTGTCTTGGGTATGAGGTAGGTCCCTTCAGGAGGTTTGATCATTCTAGATGAAGAATTCCATAGTATCTGTTCAGAAAGAACACTCTTGAATTGAGTAGTAGATTTTCCAGTCTTTGTGAACATACAGGAGGACAATGCAAGGCAGTATATGGGGTGCCTGCACTTGACATAAGGTTGCTTCTGCTTATCTAAGGCATTGATGTTAAGCCAGTGCGATTAAGTGAACTAGAAACTTTGTTTGCTGTGCAAGACAAAGTAAGTTAAGCTTAAACCAATGTAAAAGCATTAATGCATGCAAACACACAGTTTTGCCTATTGACTTGAATTGCTTCAATGCAGCATGTTTAGATAAACTGATTTAACTTTGTGTATACAAATCAATTGCACAATTACAAAGGTGATGCCTTACATGTTAAAGTTAGGAGGCCTTCATGGTAGATTCAGGAAACTGGAGTGTGTCTAGCCTGATATAACCTTGGCCAGCACAGCCTAGGCATCTATTAATAGCCAGGGAATCAAATGTGGAGCCTACTTAACAAACTTTATCTACCATCTGCCTGCTCAGATGAAATTTTGTGTAGCTACTGTATATGAATATTATAGTAACAGTAGTTTGTTTCTGTTGGTTCTTGTTATCTTTTCTCCATGTTCAGAGTTTTTTTTATTTGATGCATCTCAACTAAGACTTCATCAGAAGTGTTTTTCAACTGATCTGCTGTAAAGGAAATCTCTCCAGCTTACCATCTGGAATATCTTTTCATTTTTTTTTAGGGTGGCTAATGTAAATGTAGAGATGGTTTGGTCTGGGGTATAAGAATGTGTGTGTTAATCTTTTATTACTAATTGAATCTATAATTTACTTTTTAGAGATAACTGAGTGTTAATTTTTCATTTCTGAGTTCTTTATATAAGGAAGCTGGAATATAGCATAATAGATGGATGCTGATTTGCATTCGGTACCTTGTGTAGTTCTCATTTGTTTTAGAAAAATCAGATTGTCACACTTTTTTGAACCTTTTGATTCCCATGCAAATGTCAGTATTTTTGATTATTAAGTTAATTGCAGTTGGTCTGATCTACTAGAACGTAATTTAGACTTCAGAAAATATCCAACTTTGTAAATGTAGCTGCTTGTCAAAGTATTAAAAGCTCTAGCTGTGGCAAGGTTTAATAGATTTTAAGATCCAGTGATATGTCAGTAGGTGAAAATAGTTTCTAGTCGTCTCCCATATGGTATCTAGCCATAGGCAAATGAAATTTTGCAGTTCCATCAGAGATAATTAATAATGTTTTGAAGAAGGCAAAATCTTCAGTTTTAAAGCATTTATGGTAGACATATGCTCATAGTTCAGCAGGCGAGTTCATCTGGTGGGGAAAAAACCACCATGCAGTTGGACAGGGGAGAATTCAGACTGGAGTAGTTTTTGGTTGGTAGATGATCTTGTGTTATAACGAAACTTGATAGTTTGTAAAATAAGCTTGAAGAAAGCAATATGCCATGTGGTTATAATAAGAGTATAACTAGTCAGTAATCTGTTACTGATGAGTACTGTCTTGTTTCTGTGGCTGTCTTGTTCTGATTCCCCTTTAAGTCTGTAGACAATAACCTGATATACTAGAGAGCCTCTATGCTTTGGCTATTTCATTCCCCCGTGTCCTCTTTCTGAGTATGCCTCACTGTGTGTTGACTTACTTGTTAAATTAATCATGTGGGAAGCAGATGTTTTAGTGTTGCATTACAGTACAAAGAGAATAATATCTCCATCAAGGGTTGCATATCCTGAAAGGCAAAAAGCCAGGTTAAGAATTTGATTAAGCAGGCTTTTGCATTGATGTTTGCTATGTATTTGATGGTAGTTATGGCAACCAATGGCTCCACTGACATAGAGCATTGCCTTCTTTTATGACTTGATATCAAAGGGTCTAAGAAATTACCAATTTCTACTTGCGACAGTGGGCCATTTCTTTATCAGTAGGCATGTGTGAAGTAGAAAAACCTATAGTTATAAGAAAGGTAACTGTTATAGATTGATGTTATATACCATGTATTCAAAAGCATCTTCAAGTACCTAGCTCTAAGCTTTCTGCAGTCCTGTCTCTAATGATCCAGACTTATCTTTCCATTTAGCTCTGTGTCTTTGAGCATACATCAGTGTAGGTTTCATGGAGATCCTGTCTGAGCTACACTAGATCAGACACCATTCCTACCACCCTCCAAAAAAATTATGTCTCTTTTGGGGACTGATATGTCTGTTGGGTCTACCATGATCCCTTATGAAAAGGCTGCAAAATTCTCTTTGTCTCCTCTCACTGCCGACAAGTATGACAAGTATAGTCTTAGTTTCTAGCCTGTGTATTTTCTTCTGGTTTAATTTGTTTAGAATTGGCTCTGTTTTTTCAGTGCATCAAAACGTTTGCACCCAGTAAGTATTATTGAGTAGTTTCAGTTAAATTTAAATTTTGGACAGTAGATACCTCGTATTGATGATCTTTGCTACTCTGTCCCCATATCCTTTTTTCCCTCCTTCTGACTTGATTCCTTATTTTATCCCTTTTCAGAGACACTTCCTTACAGGAACTCATTTCAATAGAGGTGGCCTTGTTGTGCTGTTTGGGAGCTAGGGAAGAATAGATTCTATTTCTTTTACTTTCTGTTGCTAAGTAAGAGTAAAGGACCTTTTTCATATTCTAGACTTGAGAAAACTTTAACAAATAGAGTGACAATAAAAAATTCAGGTAATAGTTACCTTTGGATGTATTCTGTGCATGTTCATCAGGCAAGGTCTCTTGTATCATCTTGGGTTGTAGCAGCTGTGGTCCACTTGAGATCAGAAAAGTCAGATCTGCCCGGCTGGGTTCTGGGACATGCACGTAGTAACTATTTTACTGGCATTAAGTAGATTATGTGGTTATTTTATGGAGTGCTTTGCAACAGTGAAACACTTGTTTAGCATACATACAGCACGTTGCTGCTTCAAGGTTGTCCTTTCCAGTGTGACTCTTATCAGTTGTGTCCTTTAACAGTGGACAAGGTTTCAGTTCTCCAGGACCAAGGCTAGATTTGGTAATGTAGCCTCAAGGAGGGAAAGGTACACTTTTGGACCTTTCTTCAAGAAGTTGCTGAAACAGATGCTTTATCAACAGGCTGAGAACTTACACATTGTCAAGGAGTCTAGCCTCTTAGCATTATGAAACTATGTAAAAATGTCCTCGTGTTCAGGATTGTTGGGTTTGTACAAATGGCGTTCTGTAGGATGTCTATCAGCTCTGTGCAGCTTCTCTGCTTTTGAAGTCCTTTGGGCTACCAAGAACCTCTGGCTGAAGGGACTGAGGACAAGTCTGAGCTGTGCTGCCTGTTAGCTTGGCATGAGAGTCTGAATAAACTCATGGTCATGTACTCCTAGTGGGTATGACTCTTCAGGACAAAAACTCCGCTATCTGATCTTCCACATACAAGGTACAGGAATTCATACTGGGCTTCACGCTGACCACAGTATTTCAAAGAACCACAGTTATAATGTATTTATAAATAATTGATTCCCTTGCCCACTTCCCCAAGATGTAAAGCTCAATCTTTTGTATTGCTTGTTACGATTTCACAGGAACATTCAGTAGTTTTCACAGAGCTTCATGTTAGGTCTTACCCTTGGAAAGCAAAAAACTTTTCAGATCACTGTGTTGATTAAGTCCATCATTACATACAGTCAGCTCAAAACCTGCCTGTCTTGATTTCACTTAAGAATGTCTCTAATTAGGACTACATCAGCCTCTAAATTAGTTGCTGTGATGTTTAACAAATGGTTAACAGCCAAGTGATAATTTTGTATTACTGCTTTTAGAGCTGTGGCGTGACTAGACACCATGTACTTTATACATGCCTCAGGAGTAATGTGCAGTTGTTTCAAAGGCATCAGTAAGATACTCAAAAGTATCAATATACATAACTTTAAACATTTAGAAGCCTAAACTCTTGCTGTGTTAAGTCACTGAACAAACTTAAAATAAATGATGGTTCTGCCCCAAAGCTTTTTCTGATAGGGCCAGTCCTGTTTGAAGAACAGAACAGTACTTTGAGCTCACAAGATATGACTGCTGTATATCTTGCCTTGTCTGAAATTGGCTTATTTATTGTGTAAGTTGTCTTATCACTTTGTAATATATTAAATTTAAGAAGAACTGGTGTTTTAGAGGTCTGTGGAAACAGTCTTGTTTAGTTTTGGGCTAATCAGTGTTGATTTTCAGTTCCTTTGCTTTGATCCCATGAACTTCTAATGCTCCTTTTATCCCTTTTGTGAAACTATCAGCTGTCCAGGATTCTAAGTTTGCTGTGTTAGGGTGGAGTGTCATTTGTCTGGTACATATCTGATCTAGATGGAGCTGTTGATGGATCTGTTGGTAACAGAATAAATGTGATTTTGGGTATATGTTTGAGGAACACATTCCTAAAGAACTTTCGTCTCTTAGATCTTTCTTAATGACAATTAATATAAGTTGATTCAGGTTTCAGGCTGTTCTTCCTTACCACTTGCAGAGTATCGGGAATTTTATATTTTAAAAAATTTCTGGAATGGTATCTGACAACTGCAGGAGATTTTAAATAATAGTGTCCTAGGTGCCCTCCTCTATAGAGGGTTCTGATAGTAAGCTTTGAAAATAATACGATGACTTTTCTTTACATTGAAGTAATAGAGATAGCTATTTCGGTATTACAGTAGCAAGGACTATATAATGAACTCTCTTGCCTTCATCAGGATGCATTTCTCTGTTTCTGCACGGCACCTGCAGCAATAATAACTCTGGCATGAAACACATGAACTCTTACCTTTCCAAGAAAACTACAAATTACATATATATTCAATTTGTCTGTTGGAGGCCTGACCAAAGTGGTATCTTCATCTTAAATTGATAGCTTTTATTAAAATCCACACATCTTACTCAAATCCTGAAGAAATGAAGGTTGTTTTTACATTTGCGTAGCACTATGCAGTTGTTTAGAACTTTGTCAGATAAAGTATTTGGGCCAAAATATTATATGCTGTATGTCTGACCTGTTTAAATTTTCTTAGCCAGAAAATATTTTATTAACTCTATTTTGGAAACTTGGTTTTTGTTCTTTAAATAGAAGATGTACTGTCCAAGTGCTTTAAGGTAGATAATTGATGGGACTCTGAAAGCAACTGGGCAGGGAGACAGTACGTGATATTCTGTTTGCTGATTTTCTTGTCTCTCAGACCTACTTTTGAAGTCAGCTGCTTTGGGAATGCTATGTAAGGTTAAGAACTCTGAAAAGTCAGATCCTAAAAATTATGAAATTAAGCATCCAGAACTAGAGTATGCATTGTATCTTACGTATTTTAAATTGTGTGTAAATTGAGGCTTTTTATCAAACTAGGTAAAGGTAAGATGTACTTAGATGCAATTACAGTGCAGTAATTATATCCCAGAGCATCCACCCTTTTTATAAAGACAGTATTTTTGCAGCAGAAGATTGTGTTACTCTTTTGAATTGCTCTGTCGTATATCAAAATGCTCAAATTCAACAACTTTGTGGGTCCATTCAAACATAGGCTCAGCTTCAACTCTACTCAGAAGTCCATTCCTTCTCATTGTCACTGTACTTCTAAGGTCTTACGATTGAAACTGCCAAATCTACTGTTTCTTGATTAATAGTGGGTACTTGTATACCAATGAAACTCACTGTGGTTTTATCTATTATACAAGATGTTTACATCTGCAGACTAACAGAGAATAATAGAAATGCTCTTCTACAGAGCTTATTTGTCTTCTTTTTCTTTGAATTGGAGAGCTTGCTTTGCTGAAGGGTGCTCGATATAGCACTGAGTACCAAGGGAGCTTCTGGCAACTCACTGCCTCTCTTCCTGCTGTTCTGCAAGGACTGGAATAACTTCTAAGAGTCTGACTTGTGATTTCTAGCCTCCTAACCTGGCCAAACAGCTTTGTCATGAAGGCTTAGAGCCTGGAAAGATGTCTTTTAAAGGTGTTTTAGTGTTTTTTTTTTTGTTGTTGTTTTTTTTTTTTTTTTTTTTTCTTTGAGAAGCCATTAATTCTTCTGCCATGTTTCATTGTTCTCCACTATTGACTCTAGTGTCTCTACTTCGGAGCTTTCCTGGTTAGAAGGGTTAGACTGACATCTTTCCAGTTGGCTTTGCTTCTTGTCAGAGTCCCTAATAGCAGAAATGTAAGTATTCAGTTTTGTCTTTTGAACTCTGTAGCTTGCAGCTTTCTTGAAGAGCAGAAGAGCTGTCATTCCTCAGGCCTTGAAGTCGATACCACATGATTCACTTTTGGAAGCCTGTTTTGCAGGTGAAAAGAATTTAATGAAGGAAATGTAATTACTAGGGTGTGTGAGGGAAGCATGCAAAACTTAATTTTCAGAGGAATGGTTAGTTTATTTCTCCGCATTTCTTCAGAGTTACCATTGTGTTTATTGTTGGTTAGGGACAGTGGATGTACATAAAGTAAGGTTGCAATACATCAAAGCCCTTTTCCATCAAGGTAATTTTCTAATCCTGATTATGCAAGTTGTATTTTGTTCTGAATTAAGGTTTGTTTTAATATGTGAACTGCAAAAGCAGGAAAAAACATTGAAACACTCTTTACCAGTATGTAAAGAATGAAAAGCTAGTTCACAAGAACTGAGAGACAATTATAGCGCTCAAAAAATATTTTGCATCTTGCATCTGTTTTGTACATTCAGCGTGTGTAAGAATAGTATTTGCATGTTAGTTTTACAGGGGGTACAAAATGCATACTCTTTTTAAAGTGTGTGTTATATTCTTATTTACAAAACTTACTCATTTTGTTTGAATACTTTATGAAACATCACCACATTGTCAGTCATGTGGTATACAGTATGAAATGCAATGTCTTAAAAGCTTGGTTTAGATATGACATTGTTACTGAATTGAAGAATCAAGCAGAGGTTTACTTTCTTCCCTTTGGAATTGATTCCAGTAGTTTTCATTTGGGTCCTGTCACTTGGGTCCCAGGTTCTTGTCCCTGAAAGCTTCTCTTGGAGTCAGGTACTCATAGTGCTGTAGTACTGTAAGACTTGTGAAAATGGGATGTCTCCTTTTGACAGCTTTATGATCCAGTTTAAAACAAATTACTTCTAAATATTGGGATGCAGGGGACAAAACAGAGAGAGAAAAGTGAGGGTAAAAATAATCTCTATGTGTGCATGAACTTATGTCAAGTTTCTGGAATGCAAATGAAACTTGAGACACTGTGGGATGCAGTGGAAGGAGGGCTGAGCAAATGTTCAAAAGCTGTAAAGGTGTGGTCTGGCTGGTACAGAAGGCATTTATCAGCTGCTGTAATAATTGGGGAAGTTTAAAATTCCTCCTTTGAAGTGGAGGGGTGGGCTTCACAGTGAGCCTTGTATCTACCTGATGTGCTGGTTGGCCAGGACAACATCCTCCTGCATTGTTGGGTTTTTGTTTTTTTTTGTTTTCTGTGTTTTGCTCCCTGTCAGGTGAACAAGGAAAGGGTACAATGGCAGGATGATTCCAGGATTTCAGTGTGATTTCCAAGGCGGCAGGTCTGTGTGTGTTCATGGATTTAAGCTGGCCCAGTGAAATTTATTTTTTTTTTTTTTTTAAGTAAATAACTTCCACTAGGTTAGCTTCTGAGCTGGTTTAACACAGGATCAATTGAGTGCCAGTGCTGGAACAAATAAGAGGGCTGAAGACAGAAATGTGGCGGCACTGACCTAGTTCACCTTAAGCAGTTGTAAAACTGTAGCCTAAAGGAAGGGAGTTATTTTACCTGAAGCCACTTCTAAAACACATTTTGGAAATTCACAGTAGAATTATTAAAGATGGAAACAGTAGGAGAGAATGGAATGAATCTGGAAAGTCTAAAGTGAAGGCTGCTTAGAAGATGTTAATGCTACTTATGTTAATAATGCATGGTATTCCTTACTCATGTAGATGTCAACAATGTTCTTATACATCTTACAGATATCAACGCAGCATAAGAAATTTCAGGAATTATATTTGAAGTCACGTGGAAAAGATTGCTTGTTAAATCTCTGTTTTTATTTAATTGCAAGTTACTGTGCTATTCTCTCCTTATGCTAAAATCAGCTTTGTCTTTTTGTGAAGAAGCAATTTCAAAGGTGGGAAACTGCATAGAAAACAAAAACCAGAATATACTTTTGAATCAGAGAAAAGACTAAGAAAAAAAGATGATGGTTTTTGTTTCCTTGTAGACCTGTATTTTAGGACTTCCATATTAGACCTTCAGTGAGATAGGGCTTAAATATCTCTGGCTAATGAAATGGCACTCTCACTGGAATACTCCTATTCTTAAAGCTCATTGTGGTATAACAGTAAAAATGTTTACAAGGAAGACTGTATAGCACAAGAAATATGAAGTACTAAACATTAAATAGGAACTACAGGCTTGTTGGAAAAAGTATTTTGCAATATTGAAATCATGTAATAAAGCTTAGATCAAGGTGATCTGTCAGTTATCTAGTCAGTCTTCCTCTCCATAGTTATTTTTATTTTTGAGCTTCTTCAGAAAAAATATATTATCTAGATTATATCCACTTTTCATTACCCCCTGTTAGAGACTTCTGCCTGCTCCAAGTGGTAGATTTCAAAGGCTTGATGTTACCAGGAGAGATTTGGAAAATGCTTCTTTTTGTTGCCCATTAAATCCCTATTTTGATAGTCTCGGAAGCATTTTGAAATGTACATTTGTGTAGACGGACAGTTCTTTAATAAGGAACTGATTATGGAATAGCTTTTTCTGCTGTTTGTCCAGTGATTGTGTAACCCTTTGAGAAGTTTTTCACAGGTCTCTCTGCTTGTAAAAGAGGTTTCAACTTGTGTCTTCCTTGGCACAGTTTGGAGTTCTGGCTCTTCTTTAGCTAAAACAGCTGTTGTTTTAACTCTGAAGACGTTCCAAGTCATTGTCTGGCATTTTGGTCAATATTTGTAGAAGAATTGTATCGCACTTTGTAAAGGCAGTAGAACTTTGAGTAGAAGAGAGTATCGATATTTCAGGATTCTGGAAGTACCATACGCTGGCAGGATTGGTTTTCAGTAATTCAGCATAAAACAGGATCTCATGGGTGAATATTATAAACCTGGGCTCAATAAGATTTCTTCAGCCTGATTTGTAAATAATAAAATCTGAGCATTGGCTTTCTGAATCATTGTAGCTTAGATTAATTCTTGCCCTTGAATTTCAGTAGCCAATAGCTTGTCCTGTGGCAAGTCACGTCAGTAAGGACATATTCTGGGGTCCTTACCATGTACACATTTCTAGCTGTTAGTTAAGAACAGCTACAATAGTGTATTGATTTCAGACAATACTTTAATGTCAAAGGCCTTTGAACCATAAATATAGAATATGGCTCATCTTGTAAAATGATATTGGCATTTCTACTTTAAGGTTTAGGGCCTGGTGTCTAGAAGTCGTTCCCTGTTTGGAACTGCTGTAACTTGTGCATGTGACAGTGAAAGGGCGTTTCCTTACAGTGAATCGAATTTGGGTTCTTTCTTGATTTTCCAGAACTTGTTTTAATCTGGTAATAATAGCACGCTTTGTAAGTCAATAGTGTTTTCTTGGGAATCTCAAGAGCAGACGTGATTCATAACCTTCAGCCACAGGATATGTTAAATTTGGGATAATTAATCCGTAGGCTGATTCACAAGTGGTATGCTGGCATAGGTGTCGTGAGGAGCAGAGCTTTTTATTTTCTGTGGAAGGAAGCCTTGTGCTTAGCAGAAGCTGGGATTCGGAATGATGAGTTTTGTGCGAGTTTTGTTATTGTGGCTCCCTTAGCTTGTGATCATAACCAGTGAAAACGTCTTTTGGCTGAATGCAGAGTATATGGGGGGACCAATAAAGGATTTTAAAACATACTGCATAGTAATTCTTTCCTTGTGTGTCTTTGAAGTCTTTATTTACTTTTGATCTCTTCTACTAAGGATGGTGGTGAAAGGGAAACCAACTACCTTTAAGATAATAAATAGGGTACCATATTGCAGCATAGATCAAGCCAGATTTGTGATTTATGTCAGTTCAGATTTCTGTATGTGGATGAGACAAAAGTGAATGACAGAAGTGAAAAAGTGAAGGACTTTTCATAACTTCTGTGCAAGTACAAAAGTGAAAACCATCCATTTGTGCATTAATTAACAGAAAGTCAGTCATCACTGAGCTCCTTCTGTCAGGCACTTTTCCCCCCACAGGGATGGATAGGCTGTATATACAAATTGCAAATCACCTAGCTAGTACTGTCCTTGTTTACCTTTTCTTAATAAAATTCTTAATAAAAAGTTGCATGTGTAATGTGTAAGAGCAAAAGAGAAGCTCATAATCTTTAGTCTTGTGAAGATGCTAGCCGTTCTTGTGAAGATGCCAACTTAATTGCAGGACTTGTATCCTCCTCTTTTTTTTTTTTGTGTGTGTGTGGTGGGTTGAGCCTGGCAGGGTGCCAGGTGCCCACCAGAGCTGCTCTATTACTCCCCCTCCTCGACTGGACAGGGTAGAGAAAATAAAACGAAAGGCTCGTGGGTCTGATGTGCCAGGCTATTGAATCCACACAGTCCAGTATATCCGATCATCCCTTTTCCTCCTCCTGGCCGAAGGCAGGGACCCTCTATTGCTGTTCCTTGTCAGAGTGTTCACTGTCTGACCCTCGCAGTGCCAGACCAGAACTCCCCTCACCAGAATCAAGGGAGGTGATTTCAGTTCTTCTATGCCTAGGAGATCGCTGATGGCCTTCTTGGGTCTCTACAGCAACTACACTGACAGCCTTCTCGGGTGACCCCTTCTTAACAGCTGTCTTCCCTTTCAGTTCATGTACACAGGCTTCCAGCTTAAAGGTGGGTTCACCATCCCACTTCTTGATGTCCTCCCCTTGGTCACGCAGGAAGAACCAGAGTGCACCATGTGGCATATGCCTGGGGCTCCCTTTCCCTCTGACTGAGGCAGGAGGGGACTGATTTCTTGGGGCACCCCTAACAGCCAAGGCACTGTCCTGTGGGGTTGAGGAGATACAGAGGTTTTCTTCAAAGTTTCAGAGTCAAGACAACACTCTCTCCACAGCTGGTGTATCCATATCTGGGCAATACATCGCTGCCAAGCTGTTAGAATATGATGCTGGGGCACTTTGAACCGCTTTCCTCCACATGGTCTGTGTGCACAGGACATCCTCTGGATCTTTGGAGACCCCATCATCATCTAGATCACTGCAGATGATTTCCAGGACCACTAATTCTCTCAAGTACTGGATGCCTTCATCTGCAGTAGTCTGCTTTCCTGAGGAGTTCACAAGATCTTCCTTGAATGGGTATCTTGCCCTTGCACTTGAGAGGAGCCGTCTCCAGAGACTGCAAGTTGGTGCCTCTTTTCCAATTCCTCTCTCAGTTCCCTGGTTTCTAGCAAGAGATCCCAGCTGTTGGGCTTCCTTACCTTCCAGTTGCTGACTGTTGGCCCTGTTATTCCAGCATAGGAGCAGCCAGGCAGCAGTCTGCTCACCTGGCTGGTGGCTGTAATCTATCCGCATATCTTGAAGCTCTGATGATGTCAGGGACTGGGTCATTTCCGCTTCCTAAGTTCTCTCACTCCTTCCTCAATTTCTTTGTCGAAGGACTGGCTTCTTGATCAAACCTTTCGTCTTCTTCCTCTTCCCTTACTAATCAATGGTATGGACCCATTGGTCTTGTTCACGGTTTCTTTTTCACTACTGGGGCAATTACTGTAGTTGTTGTTGTTGTTTGGGTCCTATCTCAAACCATGGTGTCCTCAGATGCAGTTTGGGTCCCTGCCTCAACTACAGTCCTCTGAGAGTACTGAACTATGGCTCAATAGGCACAGGCCAGGCCCCAGTACAGTGCGAGAAGCTGCTGGTTTTCATTGGGGTAGGCAAGGCACGCTTCTATCAGGTTTTGCGTCAGATTGCCAGGGTTGCTTGTCTGTTCAGGTGTAAAGTCCCAGGTTATGGGAGGTGATAACCGTCCTAGGAATCTGCCCAAATCCTTCCATACACCCTGCCACCCAGGGACTGGCTGCTTCAGGGCAAATTTTAGTATTGCCTCACCCAAAAGTTGTCTTCTGTTACGCCCAGATGAGACCAGTGTGTTCCAGAAAACCCATAATATGCCAGCAGTATGTATTAGTAGTATTAAACAGCTTGCATAGGGGTAAGAAGGACCTTGGGAGCCTGCATAATAAAACAATCCACATCAATCCCAGGTAGGGAGAGGGAGATGTATTCACTCATCTCCTCCACAGCATAGCTACCCCAGCACAGCAGTGCTGTCAATACCAGGGCAAAGCACATAGTTGTTTTTTGTATTAGCATGTTCCCAAATTCCTTCATCCTCCCCACAAAGTAGCTCCCCCAGCACAGTAAGGACATCAATGCCAGGGCAAAGCACATAGCTATTATTTGTATTAACATGTTCCCAAGCTCAGCAAAATAAAGAGATTTGCAATGCAGCCGACAAACTCCGTGGCCTGCACACGAACTTGTCACTTAATAACTACTATAGCTATAGCATGTTTAATGCAAAACTGCTGTTGTCTTGCCCCACGTTGGACGCCAGTAAAGGACTGTGGTTTTTCCGGAAGACAGACAGAAATGACAAATGCACCCCCTTCCTTCTCCCTTTACTTGGCTTTATAGCTGAGCTGATTTCGTACGGTATGGTATATCTTTTTGGTCAGTTTGGGTCAGCTGTTCAGGCTGTGTCCCCTCCCAAGATCTTGCCCAGCCCCAGCCTGCCAGTGAGGGGGGGAAACATTGAAGAGACAGCCTTGATGCTGTGCGAGCCCTGCTCAGCAGTAGCCAAAACACTGGTCTGTTATCAACACTTTTCTAGCTAGCAATACAGAGCACAGCACTATGAGGGCTGCTATGGGGAGAATTAGCTCCATCTCAGCCAGACCCAATACAGCGTGTCTGAAATGTAGATACTTGCTTTGTGGCTTGCTTCTATTCCCTTCTTCTCTTGAAGATGATACTTTAATGGTCCTCAAAGAAGAAGGGCTTATGTTGTAGAAAGTAGCATGCTTCCTCTGGAAAATACGGCATAGCAAATGTAGTGAAGACATGAATAAATTTAGAAGACAATTTTCATATTCAAACAAAGCTGAATCCATTTCCGAATCTTTATGTTGAAAAATTACTGGTAAAATCTAATGAATCTTTCCAGTAAAGTTTACTCTTGTATGCTGTGTTTTTAAACTCTTAATTCCTTGTTAGCTTCTTTTTTGACATGGGCAAATAACTCTTTGATGTAGGTAAATGTCCTTTCTAAAAATAGATTGGGAGCAGAAAAGTATTCAGTGGCTCTTGAGTCAGGCTCATGTTAAGTCAGTGGGAAATCATTCTGTCTGCTCTAATGGGGTTTGGCTCAACCTCATGTCATAGCGCATTAGCCAAGCCTCAACTACTACTATACAGGAATTCCCCAAAGAAGAAATGTTTTCTTTTTAAATGAAACAATTTGCACAGTTTTTGCAGGGTGTTTCTGTCATCCTTTGATAAGTAAATCTAGCTGCTCTACACTTGAAATACTGATCCTGTGAACTCTTAGGCTTTTGGAAGTTGTTTTTTATTAATGTCAAAAGACATTTTAAAAAGTAGTTACCTGAATGAGGACTTGAAGAATCGGGCCAGCCTCTGACTGGTTCACAGAAAGGAGAGAAACTGTTTTAGTTTGATATTTTCAATTAGGCTGTTTAGAAATTGGGAGGTATGTCTTGATAAAGAAAAATTCAGTGTTCTAATTGTTCAATGGAAGATGCTTCTAAGACGTATGGGAAAAAACTAGGATGTTAGATATGTGAGCTTTGAGAAGGGAAAAAAAAATTGACACCTTTATAATTCACTGGACTCAGAAACAAAATGGGTTTGCAAATAGTAGCTGGAATTTCAGAATAACATTTCCACACCACCTTTAATGTAAAAGTATATACTTTCTGAAAAATGGAAGAAGTAATGGTTTTCTTAGTATATGTTAACTCTGCTGAGCTGTGCTTGGCTAACATTTTTCTCATCTGTTTTATAGGTTTTGTAAAAGACACCGGATTAAGTCAAATTCAAATGTTCCATGTGTCCCAAAAGACTTGTTGATGATGTCAGAATTAGTTCTTCCACAGTTCATCTTTAGTCTTATTCAGCACTTAAGAGAGGGGTATAATGAGCCTGGTATGTTTTAAATTTGCATGTATCTAGCATATCTTACCATGGTGCTGTCTATTGCTTTGCAGTCTGTGAAGACAAAGTACATGAATGCTATCTGTAGTTTATATAATTGAATTTTGTGCCTCTTTTGCTAACAGTTACTGCCTAGCTAGGCAATTTGATTTTGTTCTCTGCTGAAGAGCTGCTTAAATATGTTTTAAGGGTTACCTAGCATTGTGTTGAGCTCTTCCAGAAAATGAAATCAGGATTAATTTGAAATTTGTACATTTGAATTTTAGAGCATTATGAATATATAAATTAATTTATTTTGTGGTGGTCATAGCTGTTCTGCCTTGTGAAGGTCTTGGCCATATTACATTACATTTACACCAAAAGTTCTTGTTATGTGGTTTTCAGCTCTTGATCTGCCATCAGAGAAAGACCTTCATAAAATCCTCCAGGTTTTGGAGCCTCATGTTTCCTTTCTAGAAGACTTGACCAAAATGGGAGGAGCAATGCGATCAGTTCTTACCCAGGTTTTGACTAGCCAACAGTTCTACAAAGATCTTAGCTCTGGTATGTTTGTGTTATTTCTAATAATTAAATTTTCAAATTATGAAGAATTTAAGGGCATAGGTTTTATTTATCACTTCAGTTTCTGCATGTTTCTATTTGAATTCTCAAAACCCAGAAAAATGCATGTTTTTAAGGATATTTTTTTGTTGTTAATAGAAGAGTGGTGGGCTTCAGGAGCAACTAGAAACATTTGTTATTAAGACCTGTAAGAGCAAACCTCTTATCTTCTGTGTCCCAGATAACTGCATAAAGATACATCATTTCAAAAGAGTTTTTATAATAAATCCATTCTCTTTAAAGTGAAGTGAACACGGCAGCTTAGTACTTCCAAATAAAGTTTATCAAGCTTATTCAAAGTGGAATATGTCTTAGTTTGGGATCTGCTCTTACAGAGGTTACTGGAAGAGACCTGAATGATAAAAGGCCGTTGTCTGTCTTGCACTTCTGTGCAAAGCCTTTTTTCTTTGTTTTCTTAAAAACAATCCCCCCCACCAGTTATTTATTCCATCCTGTACCAAATCACAGTGAATCTGAAAATGTTGGGCAGTCACTATTAACCCCAAACCACCTAGTATAAATTAACTCCATCTTGCTTGTGATTAGAAGGTGTCCTTTTTGAGTCCTTTGAGTACTTCCTTTGCATAGGTATGGAACAAATAATTACTGTAGATTTAAGTTGCCATAACTGGCTTGGGCAGCAGCTAGTTGAAGAACAGGCAATCTCCAGATCTTTGTTTGAAAGGAGAAACACTTAGGAAAGCTGCCCCAGGGACAGTTTTCTTTATTCTCTTTCCTTCTTCTTCTTCTCTCCTGTTTGATAATATTTGAATGGGAGAAATTTAATGACTTCTCTTTTCCTGTATGTAATGGATTTCCTGAGATAGAAGAGTGGAGAGGGAATGGAAAGTAGGCATTCTTACCTGGACTCTTGCAATGGGGAATATATGTATCTTAAGTAGGTACAGTTTCTGGGTAGGGAAAGCAGAGAAAGGAATTTTAGAGCAAAGTCTGCCCTTCTGACTTTGAATGCAAAAGGTGCACAGCTAAAAAGATGCTGTCATTTTTTTCATGTTTTCTTTTCCTTAAACACTTGACACAATTTGTTCCTCTAAAGTTTATTTTTTCCTTAAGTAACAAATGTGTTAGGTTTTTTTTTTTTTTTTAGTCTATTTCTTTCTGGAAAATTTTATATTCCAAGCATGCAGTGTGACTTTGCTTCATCAAACAGTTGAAATGATGATATCTTTATGAATAGTCTTCCTTAATTGTAGCTGTCAAAACTTGAACTTTGAAAGAAAAATTCCAAGTATTAGAAATTATATATGGTGTATTATCATTACTGAGTTTTTTGGTTGTTGGTTTATTTTTTTCCCATTGGAAATAGTAGATCTCTGTCCTTTCTGTCCAAAACTAGCTGTTTTGAAATATCAAAACATCCTTTTTTTTGCTGTAGTGTTAAGGGTGGCAGTGCTTGCAAAATAGAAATGAAGTACCTCATTTAGAAGAAAACACTGTTGGAGGGGAAAACCTGAGAAGGTTTCTGGTCTTTTGGATTTCAGTTCATCAGTTGGAGGAACTTTTTAGCTTCTACATCTCATAACTGTACAGCTTATTAAAACATTGCAGACCATTTTTTAGGTTGCTTGTGTAGAATATGAAGTATATGAACCAAGTAGATGTTGTACTTTAATGCTGTTTTATGTATGTATTCAAGGTGTTGGAGAGAACGCATGCGCAAAGAAAAGTCATGAAAAGTACCTCATTGCTTTGAAAGGCTCTGGACTGGCATTTCCTGAGGATAAAATTGCGTGTGGTGTGCAGGAACAAGGAGCAGGAACTAGCACATTAGCAGTTCAAGGTTTGTGTAGAAAAATATTTTAAGAGAAGACTTGATTATTACTGGTTTTTATATAAGCTGTTCTTTTAGTTTATGTTTTAAAAAAACAAATCTTAATGAAGCTTAAGGAATTACCTGTTATTGAGTGTACCACCAAATTACAGGACTCATTTTAATTCTATGAACAAAGCTAAACATAATAACTTTTTGTTGCTGATATACTAAGCATCATTTCCCAGTCATAGAATTAGTGGAGTGGAATTTGAGTAGGCAAGATGAAATTGCTCGTAGTGGAATTTTGTCACTGCAACTAAGTTAAGCCACCTATTCTTACAAAAGTGCTGTGGATTTTTTTTTGATCACTGAAGGCCATCAGTGTTTTTTGCAATTTCTGAAAGAACACGTCTTTGTTAACTCAGTACGTTGAAGTTCTGCAATGGAACATACTTGCAAATCCCTAATTTTGTATTGCTTGGAAATCTTACTCCAATTTCTCAGTCCACTGCTGTGTATCTTTTAAAGAAAGTTAATGTAGTGTTTCATTTCATAGTGGCTCATTAAATATTGTAAAATACTGTCTTTTCAGTATAAGACTTACGAAAGGAATCTCTGAATTTTTTTATTTCAAAAGGTTTAGCAGGTGCTACGGCAACATCAGGACAAGGGGATTCTTCAGATGAGGTGAGACTGTTTTTAAAGACTATAATGAACTGCAACAGAATACTAAATGGAGAGAATGCTTGCAGCCAAATCCCACAAACCTTAACTCTTCTATCTACTGCATGTTCTCTCCCATTTTAATAATTAGAAATAATGGAGATACAAAGGAATAGCTCTTACGCCTTTGATTTACTAAGGACCTCTTGAAAAATCCTTATTTTTGCTAATACTATTTCAGTTTAATTTCTGTATGTAATGTAGAAGAAACTTGTGTAGGTAGTTCAAAAGTCACTATCAAGTAAATTGGGCTTGATGAAAGCAAACTTAAAGCATGTGATGCTGTGAATGGGGTTAGCAGTTTTTGGCACTTGAGAATCCGGCTGAACTGGTGATAGCAGCAGTGAGAATTTCTCTGTAGATGAATTCCCATGTGTAGGCTTGACCTTTCTTACCAAACACTTTGAGTGGGAGTAAAAAGGAGGGAATCTCCTTTTAGGTTGAGCTGTAATAAATAAGTGGAATTTAATGAAGGAAGTCAAATTCTGGTAGTTACTTTATCAATTTATTATCCACACACCCCCCACCCCACCCCCCACCCCCCCTGCTATTTAAACCTAATTTGAACTAGTAAGCCATAGCAGCCATTCTGGTAGGGTAGTGTAACAAACTTCAGATAATGTCAAGTATAGTTTTTCATAGGATTTTGCTTACATTGTATTCTATGTGAACAAGTATTGAAGTAAAAACAATTGTTTGTGTATGTCTAAAAGAGTTGTATGACATGTTTGCCTCTGTCACGAGCACAACAGCATCTGTTACGCTTTCAGCAGCGCTATTTATAATTTGGCATTTTTCAAAGTATTGCTTGTTGCTTTTCACCATCGCTTGACAAACAGACAAAAAAAAAAAACCAAATGCGAAAGACTGCTGACAGTATCACTTTTAAGGCCCATAAATGAAGGCGGCAATTCAAGTTAATGTTAATAACCTTAAGTATATTCCCAAATAAACACAAAATGGCTTAGCATGCTTATGTTTTACCCCTATAAGTGATTAGAGAGGGGAGTAAACTGAAGTTGTTAAGAGTCTGAAGAGAGGCTGGATATTGCTGACATTTCTTCTGGGAAAGAAGTCTAAGAGGGAGGTAGAGATAGAGATGTATATTAGGGAGAAGGAATTTTTTATAAGGAAAAGATAATTTTTTTTCAAGGAAAAGATACTGTATGAATAAATAAGGGAGGAATTACAGCAACTACATTATGGCTTGCCAGTTAAAGATACCTGTTTTCTAGAGAGATTTTTTTCCTGATCTCCAGGATATAAATATACATGTAGGTATTTTATTATGTTACCGCAGATGTGATTTTTCTAAATTCAAATTCTGCATATACTCCCATACCTGGGATCAATTTTTAAGATACATTGTAAAAAAGCACAAGATCCTGTTTTGAAAGCTGTATTTAGAAAATTTTAAAAAAGAATGAGGAAGTAACATGCAGATAAAACGATAAGCACTCAAAATTTAAATGTTTTTTAGTGTATATTTTCACTTCTGAATCTTCCTTTCATATATTTAATAAAATTACATTGGTACAGTATGGGATGCAATTACAAATAATGTCAAAAGTTTCTCTTTTTTTTTTCCTTTTTTAAACAAAAATCCCTTAGTTAGTGGCATTTCCTGAGGGAGTTAATTTTTTATTTTATAATCTTTTTCTTAATCATGATCTGCTTGACAAATACGAATTTCTGAAAAGAAAGTCCAGTCCTTTCATGCAAAAGCCAGCCCAGAACTGAGCAAGTGGAAGGCTGAAGTGCTTATTAGAAAAATGATGTTACCAGAGAAATGCTTCCTAGAGGAATGAGGAAGAAGTTACATTGTTTTATGACTTCTCTTCCTCTCCTCTGCTCTCCCCCATAAGTTACAAAGGGCATTTACAGCTTTTTTTATGCCGCCTGATACTGTCGTACGGCAGAGTAAAACTATGTTCTAATTAAGAAATGCAGCAAGAGTACACTTTTAACTGGATTTTCCTTCTCTGGTATTTAAGATGAATCTCAAAAAGATAATGTTCTTTCTTACCAAGTGAGTTTTAAAGGTAGCATTGTTTCACAGATGAAAGGCTAGATTACAAAATTTACATAGGCTACAAATTAGAGCAGTGCTTCTGCAGGGAACTAAATAGCTTGAAAAGTTTTGCATAGTTCAATATTTAGTTTCACTTCTTCTATAGTAGACGGTTCTAAGCTAAAAATGATTCTGAAGGATGGATGTATCCTGAGATATGTGTTATGGTTTGTTTTGTTTTGTTCCCCTCCCCCCCTCCCTGCCCTGAAACAGTATAGGCTTACTTGTGCTTTACTTCTCAAACAGTTTGTGTTCCATCCTGTGGTATTTTGGAGAGAATTCACCATTAGTTTGCTTTATTAGCTTTTCTTTCTCATGTTTTCCTTTGTGCAAAAGGAGAAAAAAAGTCCCTCTCTAAACCTGTCCTCCTTCTTAAGTAGAAGTTTTTGTGTTTCAAGGAATCAAATAAAACCCAGTCCATGGATGCTTTTACCACACTGACGAATAAACCTTATTGTATTGGATATCTCAATTTGGCTGCCCTTGTAGTTTAATGAGCGCTCAAGGCCTTATTACTTAGTTACATAGTTATTGACTCCAATTGCTATTTAATGTAATTGTACAAAAAATCTATGTATAGTATGTAATATTAAAAAAAGTTTATTACCTGAATTTACAACAGATGTGGCACACCTTAGGCATATTGCTAAATACTCTTTTATGTAAAGTAAATCTACATAGATCTTTGTTATCCCGGTATACTTACACAGCATTATCGAATGGGTAAAAATAAGGCGTTCTAAATTTGCTTACTCATTCTCTTACTCTTTATCCCTGCGCTTGGCAGATGCCATGTGACCCAGCACTCACTGTCTCAAGGCTCTTAAAAGTCCTGCACTTGACATTAAGATTTAATTCTACCTTACTGCAGCAATGGAAACCAGCTGTCTAACATTATTGAGGAAAAAAAGAGTTCTCAGGAAAGCATTTCTCATTGTCACTCATAGATTTTCTTCTTTTTAGTGAAATCACGTCAAAAGTTGCAATCAAGACTGTTACATGTTTAAATTTTTCTCATACTGTAGAAGAGGAGATGCACTTTGCCAGAGCAGTGGTGTCAAAGGCTAGAATCCAACACGCTAATCACAGTTCGTATACCCAAATGCATTATTTTCTGGTTAAGGCCCCTCTAGCAACTCTCAGGATTAACCAAGTCCGCTGAAGAGATCTTGAGACCTCTAGCTATCAACTTTCTAGCTACAGGAGTTTAGATTTCTTTTCTTCAGGGCAGGAGACTTAAATTGCAGAGTGCTGCAGTTCATAGTAATATCTCAGCAGGTCTGATTTTTGCTCTAGGGTACTTGGGCCCCTCTGATGGGGTAGTGGACCGTGGCAACATCCTGCAAACTGGCTGGCTCCTGGTTGGAGTACAAAAGCAGCATGTATTCACAAAGACCACAGGACACCTAGGAGTTCGAATGCGTGTCCATCTTAAAATGAATTTTCAGATGAAGGTACTGAAAGGATAGGAAAACTCTGACCTTTCATTAACGTGATACTTTTGGTCAGTCCTTAGATACAAAATAGGAATAATCTTTCTCCCCAAGGAAGCACAGTCACTTCTTGAGTACCGGGTTCTTTTATCATTCCAGTGAAGTTTGAAAGTAAGATATGGCATTTGCTTAGAGGAGAAGGCTATTGATTACTTATTTTTAACAGTAGATATCTGCATTAATTATCTCTGACTTTATTAGATACAGTATGAATCTTTCTTTTGTTTCTACTGTTTCATTTGGACTGCCATAGTTAGTAAAGATCTGTGCAACATTTAATGTAGCCTGTAATGTCACGTTCTTTTTTAACACCCCGTGGTGATGTTTATAACTTGCATTGCATTTTGGAACCTCTGCTGTTTTGTTTGCAGAGTGCCTTGAAAGCTTCAGATAATGAGTGCCTGCATAAAGTGTTTCCATTATTCTGTAGGGAACAAGCAGTTAGAATTCAGCAATTAGAATTGCCCTCTTAAAGGTGTCGAAAATACTTTATTCTTGGATAAAAACTTTATATTGATTAGAAAATGTCTAGCTTATTGTCTGTGTTGCCAACTTTAATAGCCAATATGTTGGCTGATATTTTTTTTCTTTAGGAAACAAGAAAACCCAAACCCTACAGATTATTAAGGTGAACCCTTGGATGTGCAACAGTTAGAAATTTTGTAGTGTTAAACATTTTTGTAGCAGTTTCAGAAATCAAAAGCAGGTAACCTTACAAAATTAATTAAATAGATGATGTCTGAACTTGCAGATGATAATGTTGCCTGTAGGGGGGAAAAAAGGCATTTTTAAAAAAACGTGGTTTTTTCTAATGAGTTGCATGGAATCCATGGTTCCTGTAAACAGCAAAAGCATTTTTCCGGTAAGAGAGTATATTCAAGGCTTTTCTGTTTTAGCTTGATAGTTAAACCAGAAATTTGAGAGCATACCGTCTCTTGGCAATAAAATTCTAAATATACAATTATCAATTTTTTAAACTCTTCCCCTACCCCAGGAGGACCAGGATGGTAGCCAAGGTGTGGGCAAGCGCAAGAGAGTGAAACTAAGCAGCACCACCAAAGGTATTTATGAAGTACTGATCTCAGTTTATCATATTTGCTTTATGTCGATCTTAAAAATTATCCAGGGATATTCATTTACTTCCCAAGCACTGTAGTGCTGCATGTGACAGGTATTAAACACAGCAAAGTCTAAAAAAGAATAGCAAATGAAATTGTGGTAATTGGCAACTTTGATTTCCCTAGAGTGAGTGTCACTGTCTGGGATTCTGTTTGACCAGTCATTTTGTCACCTTCATGTCATAAGTTGACCTCTAAAAATTCATTCCATTTTCACTGTGTGGCTGGCAAGGTGGCAATACAGCTTGGCAAACAAGTTTTTGATGTATTTGTTCTTACAATTTTTTTAATTATGCCACTGTACAGTATGGTTGTGTTCTCAGCCAGGCAAGAATGGTTCTCGCTGGTTCTGGTTGGTCTTTTTGTACTGTTCTAGTAATGTTTAAGAAAAAAGACTTGAACGAAGTCTCCTTTGGAATCACTCCATTGTTTTCCTAGATTGAATTGAACGAAGTCTCCTTTGGAATCACTCCATTGTTTTCCTAGATTGAAATGAGTCCTCTGTGCAATTGCTAGTCCAACACGAGCAGCACTCACATTGAGATCAGTGCAAGTTTTTATTCAAGAATGAACAGAGGCTACAAACAAGGTGGCCCTATCCTGTGCTTGTCCTTGACATGTTCTTGTGCTAAAAAGTGTTTAAATAATCATATTTAAACTCTTTATTATTAATAAAGAACACTTTTTTTGGTTTTTTTTTTTTAATACGACTATGAGGAGACTGACCTAGGAAAGAAATTGCAAGCCCTGAGAAAAGAACAATTGGGTGAAAAACTGTGGTGAAAGTTGGAATAAAATTTCTGGAAAAGCTTTGGAGTGAAGGTTTGGAACTTGAATTTGAAATGCAAGGGTTCAGGAAGTCAGTAAAAAGGTATGAAGGTATTGTGAGCAGTATGGGAAAGTAAGGTTGATTGTTTCTAGTGGTTTCAGATTGAAGCAAAAAGATTGAGAAGCTGGAAGAGCAAAGAACTAAATGTTTTGGCAACGGTGTTGTTAAGAGGTGATCTTAGAAATGGTGTGTGAAAGATTGTGGCAGAGAACAATAATGTGGAAGAGGTGGTAGTTTTAGCATCCAAGGGAAGTTCTCTTACTTAAATTTTAGAGGCTGTTAGCTTGTCTAAAACGTAAGTTCAGGTAATAAGAGTCAGGTAATGCAAGAAAAAATGCTGGTTTTCTGAAGCATAGTAACTGATAATGGGAAATAGGCAGGGAGGAAGCTCAAGTTGAGAAGCAGACAGATCTGAAAATCAGTATCGGCAGTGGCATTTCAGGAAAAGTGATACTTTAATTCAACGTTTCATTTCCCCCCAGGATTGTAGTCTTCCCCCTCTGAGGCATCCCAACATGGACTGTGCTCATGATGTTGATAGCTCCTAATATCAGCCCCAGAGGAGGGAGTCTGCCAATGGGGGAAGGGTAAGTATCTGTTTTTATTAAATATTGAATGGTTTTCTGAAGTTTTCAGTATTCATATTTTATGTCCAATAGGGTATAAAATAAGAGTATGGAAAGAAAATTTTAGAAAACTGCGTATTGAATAAAAACAGATTTACCTTTTCCATATGAGCAGACTCCCTGTCCCATCCTAGGTCTTTAGTGGTACTGTCTTCATAGAGGGTTACTTATATACTGGGGGTATCTTGGAATGCTAAGACTCATATTCCAGAGAGATGTTTACAACAGTTTATGGGGTCTTTGTGGCACTAGGAAAGAATGAAAGGTTTCTTTAAAGAAAATACAGGTTTTATGGTGAGGTGTGCTGATACAGGTATGGGACTGAGTATTGAGAGAATTTTTATTTTTACTCTGTTTTAAAACCTGCATCCTGCATCCATCTGAAATACCTGATGTTTAAGACAATTTTAAACCCACAGGCACTATGTATTTTTTTATTATTATTATTTGTTGAAAGAAATTTAAAATTACGTGGTGCTTTTCCCAAGAGTGGGAACATTAGTCCCAGTGTTCTTGACAAATTTTCCAAGTTGGGTAAGAGCATTCTGCCTACTTAAATTCTGTAGCAGGTATAAGTGGATATATATTCTTCCATCCTTGCCTGAAACTGCTGTATAAATAATTTGATATGCACTGTTCAGCTGTGATATCTGTCAGAGAAAGCTGCACATCAGTGACAGATAAGGTGTTGTGTCACTTGTCTTCATGCCCAGTGTTCTCACTCGGGGGCATTTGGCATGTACCTAAACCTGTGCTGTCTGTTCTGTGGACAGAGGACTTCAGTCTGCATGGCTACCAAGCTTTCATGGGCAGTAAAATCACATATGCAATTTCTTAACAAGACACGAGGAAGAGAACATAAATGATCATCATGTGTTTGCTGCAGTAGGTGATGTGTAATTCTTTACAAAATATTTTAATACTAAAATATCTTTCATGACTCTGTGAAGGTAATTTTTTATTTCACTGCTTGTAGAATACATTGAATAAAACATATTCTTGTCTTTGTGTGGATTGCTAAAGTCTTGAGGACATCCCTAAAATTTAAATTATTTGTTATTTCTCATCATCTTTTGCAATTCCTGAGATGTTTTGGGCTGATTGGTCACTTGGCTGGGGAACTCTGACCTTTGGTAATGATGGAAAATGGAGGTAATTCCTGCTTAGGAAGAGCACAAATGGCTATCCTGTTTAAGGCAGGCACAAAGCTATGCAGTACAGTCCCTAAAGCTGTCATACTTCAGTGAAGAGGCAAGTCTTCAAGGCCAGATGTTCGGCTTAAGTGCTTTTGAATCTGTGCTGATGGGAGCACTTCATACAGTCCCATTGGAATATGGGATTGCGGGGGGGGGCGGGGGCGGTGTATGTCCTCGGGTCTAATTGATTTCTAGGTATAAAGGAGCATTGTTATTATTTTCTTTGGTCCTTATATGTTACCGGAGTGAACAATGCCTGCTGTAGTTCTGTAGTTTTAAATCATAAATGATCAGCCTCTTGAAGAATGATGATAGAGTCTTTATATTTTAGGTTTTTTTCTTAAATGGAGTTAATATGATTTATGCTCTGTCAAGCCATAGCTTCATGAACAGTTTATTCTAGCAGAGGTCAGTTTGTGCAGCTTTGCAATCAGGAAACTGATCTGTTTGAAAATGCAGCTGACAGAATGGAAAGATGACTTGGTTCCTATGTAGGTACCCCACAGGGTTGTACTGTCACCATGAGTGAGGGGGCAGAGTCAATGGGCAGGAGTTTAATGGGGAAAGATGAGACTGTCTTTCCTGGTACCACCAGGAGCTAGTGCCTGATTATCTGATTATGGTAATTCTTGTATTAAAAAACAAAACCAAACCAAAACAACCATCCAAACAAAAGCTTTGTTGTTGGTCCATCAGTACATATATTGCTTTAAAAATAAGAATAACTGATACATTGTTGCTTCTATTTAGCTTGTTTAGAGCTTTGTAAACAGTTGTAAACAGGTGATAGAACTGATCACTTAATCATAAATTGTATTTTGTCGTTTTGCTATTTTAACTTCAGCTAAGTAGTAGTCTACATTAACTGTTTCCCTCAATTAAGTGGCTGTATAAATACTGTGCAAATTGCTGTGATTCATTACAGTCAGTGGAGCTATTGCAGTAAGGTGATACGATTCAATGCAATCAATGAAGACTGGACTCTGTGTAGTAGAATTGTACTGAAAACTTTCATTAACTTCTTCGGGAGGTCCTTCTTATTGTTACAGACTCTGACACTGTGCAGTGTTGGCCATGTTAATTTTCCCAGTGTTTTTGAAAAAAAAAAATATTTACAGAGTACACTAAAATGTTCTTAAATTTTTGTTACTGAATTTTATATATTTATATATATATTTAGTTTTAATAATTATTACATTACACATCCCCTCCTCCAACCTTTTATGCAGATCAGTCTATCATGGATGTTTTGAAGCATAAATGTTTTCTAGAAGAATTATTATTTTGGACAATAAAATACGAGTTTCCACAGAAGATGGTGACTTTCTTACTCAACATGCTGCCAGATCAGGATTATAAGGTACTTGCCTTACTTCATTCAAACTTAAATGTCTTTTCTTATTCATGTACTTAGACTGTATTATGCCTTGCATGAGACACCCTATGTTTATATTTGAATAATAATCAGTATAATAATGCAGATCTCTTACCTTGTTTTGAGTATTTGGTTAGAAGGTCTAAAGTGTGTAGTGTTTGAAGTGAGATGTGAACAAAACAAGGTGGGGTAATTCTGGAGCAGCAGTATTAATTTTGTTCTCATGGTTTGCTGCTTTCTTGTTGGCTGCTAGTTCATGTTTGCATGTGTTGAATTTTGTTTTATTTTACTTTGTAAACTGGATTTTTATCTGTTAAAAGATGTGGATCAGCACTAAATGATTCTGTACTGTGGTAAGACTGGTGAATAACTGCAGTGACTTCATTCCTGTTGCAACTGTTGTAAGTAGGCAGTGGTTTCTCCATATATGCCATTACAGTGTGAGTGTTCTTGCTGCAGCTATGCTGTAGGTGATTTTTGGCAGCCTTCCAGCTGCTTCCTTACAGAGTTTTGCAGTTGTCCATACCAAGTGTCTCCTGGCCTGGAGTCATGGAGACTGGATGTCATCTTTCCATTTTAAATCTTGGTGTGCAGCCAGGTTTGGTTGTTTGCTTTACATGTTCCAAGACCAAGCATACATAGCAATCAGGCTTAACATTTTACTCTGATCATGTCATACCTTTGAGCCATGCAAATATTTTGGACCTTCTCAATCCCTGCTGGGAGGCAAAGATCAAGAAATCCTGAAGTCTGGGCATGCAGATTTCTTCAAAAATGTCTGTTTATAATGGGACAGCCCTGTATTTGTGCCCCCTTAAGACCTTGCTGTATCAAAGCAAAGGACATGAAGATAACTTGCAAGGAAGAAAAAAATAAGATACGGGCTTCCAGCAATACTCTGTCCATGTCAAGACAGCATTTTGATTTGGGATACCAGCATAGATTCATCTTGGTCTCGGATTCAGCTAATACATAAGGACATACGAGGACTTCGTGACTGATGATCCCTTGCCATGAAGCTTGAATTCTTGATATTTGGAGACCCATGTGGACATCCAGTTCTCCTGATCCATTGCCAGCTAAACTCCTGCCTGTAAAAACACCCAACTGCTAGAGGCATGTGGAGGAATCTGGTAAGTGTTGCTATGTTTACCTTTTTACTATTCCATGTGATAACAGTAACTTTTAATGATCATGGGATCTTCTTTTCCTTTGACAACAAGTTGCAGTCTTCAGTGGCTTTCTTCACTATATCCATAATCTTTCTTCACTATATACTCAGAATGGAGACCATGGTATATTTGGTTTCTCTACTGGCTGCCACCTTTATCTGGAAATAGTCCATTTTCCACCTACCAATACTGTATGTTCAGACAAAAGGATTATTTAAACATATTTTTTTTTAATTACCAATTTCATATTGTGTTTGGTTAAACAGTTAATTCCTATGTACAAACTTTATTACTAGTGCAAATCTTAAGTATTTGAAATCTTTTAGAATGTTTATTTTAATTGCTGTGATTGAAAGGTTTTTTTCAGTAGTAAGGAAACTCGGCGCAGGAAATGTATCACGCAGCAATACTAGGGAGGCAGTAACTATTTTTTTCCCAAGATACCCGTGCTCTGTTGGAAAACTGTGTCAATGTTGCATGAATTTTAAACGTGTACAAGGATTGTGGCTAATTTACAAGGAGTGGCTCTGCCTTTTACATGTGTACATACCGAACACACCATTATGAGATGAATTGGAAGAATGTTTTCTCTTTCAAGCTTCCATTTAGCTTTTATGAAGGAAAAGCTTGTTTGCTGTTTAATCATGTTGCATTCTCAAACAATAGGGACACCTGCAGGTGTATAAACTGTTCCAAGTGATCACTCAGCTTTCTGCTGCTTTCTCCCGTCCCATCTATACCACGTGTACTGTCTTAATTTTTCTGCTGTTGTGCAATTTGTCTGATTCTTCATGAGCTGATTTAATTCATTAAATGAGTAGAATTCTCCTAGGTTGGTTTCCTGATAAATGGAGCAAGCTAGCCAGACAGAGAACAGAGAGCTGTCTAGCTATGCATGCTCTGAAATTGTTGAAATCTCTGACCTCCAGCGTAAATGCACTAGAGCTGACTGAATCCACCATGCCCTATGCAGCGGTCAGTGAGCCACCAGCAATCTCTGTTGCACAGGTTTATTTCTAAATAGGAAAACAAACTTCTCTTTTAGGATTCCCAGTATTGAAAAGAGGTGTTGAAAGGGGTGGGCTAAAGCCCTGGGTTAACTACCTCTTCCCCCTCTCCCCCCTTTTGCATATGAGAGAGACCGCACAACAAACAGCATGGTCTTTGCCTTACAGGATTTGTGCCTGAGGCATCCGTTCCAGCCACTCTGACATTTGAAGCATGGAAGACTTACAGGTGAAGAAAACAGAAGAGAAATTTACCAGAGCTTCCAAGAAATGAGGTGTTATGGTGTGGACAAGGTTTCTGCAAGAGGAAAAACAAAAGGCCAGAGAAATAGGACTGACCTGCATGTGACCAAGGAGAAGGCAGAGAAGGGGTTGGCAATAAAGAGGAAGCTGATGGAAGAGTGTAAATCATCCAAGAGCAGAAGCTTGCTGAAATCTGGAATACTGGAAGTAGAGAAATGCAAAAGCATCTGGTAGAGAAAATGAATCAAAAAACATTATCAGAAATGCTGTGCCTCATCAGGCACCTCCCATAGCGAAGACTGAAGCAGTTATTACAGCAATAGGACTTCACTAACCCCTGGATGTGCTGTTCTACAAGTTCAGTAGAACAGTTTTTCTATTGGAAACAATTTTAGCACAGCTTTCACCTGGCAGAACCATCTTTTTCTTTGCACTGAAAACATAAACATGGGAGATGCAAGTTCTAACTGAAACATGGGGTTGATCTTAGGCTCCTAAAAGTTCTGGGATTGTTGAGTGGCCAAGAGGAAAGGCCAGCTGAAAAAACTAACTTTGTTTTTGCATAGGCTAGAAATTTAGAAGCTGCACAAGATCATAGAGAGTAAGTCAGTGAAGGTAATTAAATATACAGAAAATATGTCTTTGTTGGGAAGCCACTTCTTGCAAATGGTTGGCAGCTGAGTAAGTACTTGGAAAGATGTGTTATGTTAATATCTGCATTCTTGCTCCATTCTATATTTTTCCTTAGTGGTGTACACAGTTTTGGCCACTCAAAGACAGGATATTGAGCTGGATGGACTGATTTAACCTACTATGGCCGTTTTGATATACGGACTGCAGTTTACCGCAGTATTTCAGCATTTTAACTTCTGGAAATGAGTTTAATTTCTTCCTTTCAAAATTTGAAAGGGTTGTATGTGTTTAACTTCCAAGTGAATGTAGAAGTAAAGCTGGTCTTTTCTCTATTTAAGTGTATTACAGAATCTTTTATCATTACACTGTATTGATAGTGAATCTACAGTACTTTCAGAAATTCATTATTGTATATGGGTGAGGCACAAAAAGTTTTCATGTGTCCTGACTTAAATAAACAAAAAATCCAAAATCTATCCTTAGAGGATGACCATGTTTTTGCAGTCAGCTTGAATTTGGAGTGCTGTGTAAAACAAGTAAAACATAGTTCCTACATTACAGAACCTGAGAATCCTATTTAAACATAATACAATGTGAAGAAGTAACATATGAATAAAGTATACTTTTTTTACTAGCAGCATTAATATACTAATTTCTTAAAATATCAGGTGCGTCATTTGTGTCTCAGGCTTAACATTAATAGTGCAAATGTCTTGAAGTTTGTTATAAGTAAGTGTCATTGCCAGTGATTAAAGTTGTATCAAGCTTTAATTTAAAGGAAATTTTATGATAGGATGTTCTGCCTTGGAATACCAGAATGATACTGTATTAACTCTGCGCAAGTATTGCAAATATGTTGTTCTGAAAAGGCTTTAGCTGAAAACAATTACCATTGTGCTGGGTGCTGTATGTAGAAGACACTTGACACTTTCAGTTATTATACAGATTTCTGTCATTGTGAACCAGCTAAAGAAAGGCAAGTTAAGAAGTGTTGTACTGTTTCCTGCAGTGACATCCCCCTCCTCACCCTGGTCCTTTTCTTTGCATGAACAACTTTATTTTTGAGGGTATTTGCTGGAAGAAGCAGTCTTTGTACCCAACAGCAGCATTATGGCATTATGATATTTTTGGAAATAATTTTCTAAACGAGAATAGCATGGTAGTGCTATAATAACAATATGGGAGCTCTGAGTCTGAGGCAGGTAAAACGAAATAGTGATTTGTATACAGTCTGGTGATAACACAGCTGCCTGAGAGTGGGTTTAAAATTTCTGATTTTATGGTTATGAAAGATTAATACTTCCAGAAGGAACAGACAGGGGATCTTAGACTTTGAGCTGAAAATTTTCATCACTACACAGCTTGTATTATCTCTTCTTATTAAGTCCAGATGGTGTTAATTCAGAACTTAAAGTACTAAGTGAGAAGTGATTTCAAAGGGGGCAGATATGTACACATGTATGTGCAGTGCAGAAGGTTGGTTTACAATGCAGTTTGAGGCTAATGGAGTGGGACAAGAAATTGTACTAAGATTTATATGTATGTGTATTGGTACATTTAAATACCAATCTGGTTTAGAAAAACCCAGATAGCTGTGTGAAGAATAGCAAAGCTTGCTAATGACTTTATTTAGGAGAAAGCGCTAAAGATTTATTAAAAAAATACAGGATGTTATGATAGCAGGTGAAACTCAGTGTTGAAATGTCATCCTTGACAGATGAATGAAAACCTTACTCCATGGGTAGATGAATGCAAGTGATAAGGCAGCTTTATTAGGCACCACTAATCTCATTGTTCATAGTGTATCATTTTGGAACATCAGTCTCTGTTTTAGGATGTAAAAAATTTAGGATAAATTCATTATTGGAACTTTACTGCTTTCACAGGTATGCTCAGACCTTATATTCCTTGTTTCAACATTTCTGGGTTTTTTTTAGTGTGGAAAGTATAGAACGAGAAGATTAGATTTTGGTATACGGTAATAAAATTGGAGGCCTCAGTTACCCCTCTCTGCACATTGGTCTTTTCATGTAGACTGTTTCTAGAAACTAGATGTGGGATAGTTAGACCATCGGTTTTGGTTTGTCATGGCAACTGGTGTTTCCTAGAATATGTTGATTGTACTTTTGGAAAGGAATATTTTATAATGAAAGAAAGCTATAGTTTTTGTATGGTGCTTGTTAACATCAAAATTTCTTTATAATTTGCAGATTGCTTTTACCAAAACTTTTGTTCAGCATTATGCTTTTATTATGAAAACACTGAAGAAAAGCCATGAATCAGACACAATGTCTAATAGAATTGTGCATATCAGTGTTCAGTTGTTCAGCAATGAAGAGCTAGCACGCCAAGTTACAGAAGAATGTCAGCTGCTGGATATTATGGTCACTGTTCTGTTATATATGATGGAAAGTTGCCTTATTAAAAGTGAATTGCAAGGTAGGTTGATTTGTTGCTTTGTTTACTTGTTTCCATGGATAATAAATTGATTGTAGAGGAAATTTAATCTCTTTGGTAGTCAATCCACCCCACCCAACCCCTTCCCAAAAATACACAGGATCTAGCAATATATGTTAGAGGCTGAGTCTCAAAATTTCCTAGAAATGTAAAGATAGTTATCAAGAGTGATACTGATGTTTTATGCTTTGGTTTGTAGGGTTTTCTTTTGTAGGAATATTACATAGTTTATAATACAGAGTATTAATCTTGCATGTGCTTTGTTTGTTGGGTAGAGTGCATAAATGCTATTTGTGAAGCTCATTTGAATGAGAAATTATGTATGAAAATTGAGACCTTTATTAATTTAAAAAATATTTTCAAAGTATTTCACAAGCTATTTGAAGTATTAAAAATTGTTTTTCTCACCTGCGATTGCCTTAAAACTTGATATAATTAGAGGAGAATGTTTTAATACTTTGTAAATATAATCATTTGATCAAGCTTTTGGTTGACAGAGTGGCAATTTGAATTTGAACTAGTGTACACTGTGTAACTTTTCTCGTGAAAACAGCTGTCCGATTTCTACCCTCCTTGTTTTACCTGTCATTTTCTGAAAAAGGTCTTAACTGAATCTTGCTGACTTGTGTTTTTCACACTTTCATGTACCTAATAGACGGCAGACCCTCTTTATCCTGGTTTGAATTTGAAAATACTCTCTAGATAGGCTGACTGCTGCTGCCAAATAAGTACCATCAACTTCTGCATGAAATTGTAATTTTTCTTGTCTGTAGTATCCTTTGTCTACGAGTCCACTGTATGTACAGCCTAATACAGAGTAACTACTGAAATAGGAAATAATCCTCAGTCATGTAGCTATAAAGAGTGCCCTCATTCAGCTGCACTTCAACATGAGAAATTTTTCTCTTGGCCTAGATCGATTGCTTTACAGTATTAAAAAGAAGAAAAAAAGTTGAATCGTTAACAGTTTGTATATCAAGTGACTTTTGCTAAACTAATGCCATATTGGTGGAATGTCATTTAAAACTACTTTTAAGTAGTTGTTTTTACTTGTTGGTCAGTATGGGATGTTGCTAGCATGGTGGTAAGGTTCTGTAATGGATCAGAATTTGCAGCCAAACAGAAAAAGGCTGCGACTATGATTAGACATTCTCTGAAGAAACTTCCTGTATTTATGTAAGCTGGAGCTAGTAGTAGGTTAAAGAACATCAGTTATATTTGTGATAGATTTGTGAAAAAAGACTTATCCCTGGGCAGCTATCCCAAGACATGGAGTTACCTGTTTCCTTTCCCCAGCACCAGTCATTTTTCTTAGCTAAGACTCCATTGTGGAATCTGTCCAGTGCTTTTCAATGTTTTCACAACATTTCCTCTTCACTGCTTTATGTGTGAGGGGTTGGGCATACTCTAAATTGACAGAAAAATTTAATAAAATACTTTATTGGGTTTTTTCCCCTCTCATACTCTCATTGGCCTTCTTTTGCAGTTCTGTGGGCTTGTGTCTTGTAAACACAAGTAGTAGTTCAAGGTATCTCTTATGATGCTGGAAATAGAAGTCTGTTAGAAGTCTGTGCTGGTGAGATAAATTGAGAAGAATTCTGGTTGTGCAGCTAGTGCAAACAAGTTTGTCGTTTAGTATCGGAATGAGACAAAGTTTACAAATCCAGCCAATGGATAAATGGAGAAAACATGTTGGAGAGGAGCAAGGAGAACATGGAGCAGCAGTTCTAACTGCTACGGCATTTTTAGTTTGCATTGCTCACAGACCCTAACTGTCTTTTGGACAACTGACACCTGTTAAAAGTATATAGTTCATTAAGGGTATTTGTGGATGCCAAGTGACAAACTGTGTTCCTGAAACAGAGTTGACCTAGGAGCTGTGTTGATACCAACTTCGAAAGTCTTACTAGTTCAGCTTACCTCTCACACATGGTGTGAAAGGATGAGGAGGTGGAATATGGGTGCAGATGATAAAACTGGCTCTCTAGAAAGATTTATGTCACTGTGCTCTTAGAGACCTTTTTCCTCTCTATCAGCAGTTTCCTCCTACTGAACTTTTAGTGGGAGAAAAATTTATACCCCAAGGAAAAAGTTTTGCTAATGGTTCATCCTTTAAAAAAAAACAAAATCCTCTTCCCTTGACTGACCTTACATTAACCCTGGCTTGTGCGGTACTCTGAATGAGGCAACGCAAATCTGGATTTGTCTAATCCATGCTGGGGCAGAGAATCAGCAACATGTAACTGTTGGCTCTTTGCAAAGTCCTTCAGTGGGTTCAGGCAGAGCCAGCTGAGATTTTACCGTTCTTGCATAGGCTGTGTGAGCACATGGGAAACAGGCAGCTGAGCAACAAGACCTAGTTCCTTTCTTCGCAGATGTACCAGATAACAAGAGAAAGATTAAAGAGTATTTGATCAACGGTGGGTGGCAGAGAAGTTTGAGAAGCTCTGCAGAGCACTTCTGGCTTCCTGTTCCTTCCAGTGCTTTAGTGCAATAGACAGGAGTCAGTCTTAAGAAATGGAGCTCTAAATTACCTTGTAGTAACAAGAAAGTATCTGTTCATAGTTGTGTGCAACTTAAGCAGCATATTTTTCAGGATGAAATCTGATCCATTTTTCTGACTGTGCTGTGTTTCTGGGAAGTAAAACTTGTCAAGATCAAAATATTTTATGACTTCAAGTTAGAAAACCTGTTGACATAACAATCAAGAGAGTATTTTTTTTTTTCCCCTGGTACCAATAAACCAAAAAAATAAACAACCTTAGAGTAAAAAGAAAAAAAAAAGTATTTTCTTTAGTAGTTACAACAAAGGGGAGGAAAAAAGCTTACATATAAACCAAAGGGAACCACTCCAGATACAGATGTCCCTCATCAGCCAGAGACTGGAGTCTTTTAATAACAGTGTCTTTTTAGCTGTGGCTGTGTTGTACTGCATATGACCCTTTCACTGTGTAAAGGGTAACTACAAGGATCCTTCCGTGCATTTGAACTGGACAAGAGCCGTCCCCAAGGCTGGTCATCAGATGCAAGATTTTCTTTCTTCTGTTCTCCTGAAATAGAATAGCAACTGACAGATGGGTGCTGGAAGTTATTTCCCTTGGATCATGAATCCAGGACCAATCTTATTTCCCTTCTGGTCTTTCCAGGGGTCCTTTTTATGAAAATCAAATAACAAGATGTATTTGACGGCTGTAGAGGATGTACTTCTGTGCTTTCAGGAGGAGACTTTTACCTACCCACCCACCCCCACTTTCTTCTCCCCTTCTTTTGGGAACCTTCTCCTGTCCCAGTCTCAGGAAGGGCTACATAAACCCTCTCTCTGTTCCAGATTCAGAGTGGAAATGCTTTTCTCTGCTGTCCTTCTCAGACTTAGCATACTAGTGTAGGTTTTGATCACCAGATTCCTGTTTGCATGCTCTAAGGTAGCTTGCTTGCTGGAAGTGTGTCAAATTCAAAATAGGTTTCAGATGTTCACAATAGAAATTGTATTGTTTGGTCTTTCTGTACTTCCTGAGAGTATTCAAAGAAGGCATAGCTGTGATGGCTTTACTAATGCACTGCTTTTCAAAGGTTGCAATATTTTGCAAAGTATGTGTGTTTCTTACTGAGTGGGATCTATGTTGATGAGTCCATGATGAGAAAACAGCCTCAGGTACCACAAACTGTTCTTCTTTTTTGCGGTTCTCTCTGTCTGTGTGATTGCAACATTACAGTAAATCCTGATTTTTATTTTTTTCATTATGTTGTAACTTTATTTAAAAATTATAACAAGAAAGAAAAAAAAAGTATTTTTATTTTAAATTTTTTTAATTATTTAAATTTTAAATGTCTTTATTTTTAAATTCTAAATTTAAAAGGGTTTTTTTAAACTTCTTTTTTTCTTTTTTCTTTTTTAAATCTAGATGAAGAAAATAGTTTACATGTTGTGGTGAATTGTGGGGAAGCACTACTGAAGAATAATACTTACTGGCCCCTGGTTAGTGATTTTATAAACATACTTTCACACCAAAGTGTGGCAAAGAAATTTTTGGAAGACCATGGTCTTTTGGTAACATGGATGAATTTTGTATCATTCTTTCAAGGTATGTGACTTTTATAATCAGTACTAATCCAAGGATGTTAAGACAGCTTAATGTTTGCAGTAGCAAAATCCTTACACTCTTGTACATAAATATTTAATTCAATAGTATTCTCATAAGTCTGTATTCCTGGAAGGGAATAGTATATTCTAGAAAACAAGTAGATTTGAAAATAATCTAATGGATCTTTGTCTTGTGTGGACTCGTTAAAGAGCAATTGCATCACACTTGACTGAGATTCATGGTGCCAGAATTCTCAGGTTGTACTTAAAGTACAAATCCTACCTTGTGCTAGAAGTGTTTTACTGGTGAAGTTGTAAATTTAAGTATTGGGTAAATTAATTGATAAATCTGCATCTTTTTGTAAGTGTTCCTGTGAAGAAACTTTTATTATTAAAAAAAAAAATTGTGAACTTTTCAATACCGATACATGTTCTGCCTGCAAAGAGGACCAGGTATCTTCCATCCAAATCGAATGCACCCTCAGTAAGTTTGCAGGTGATGCCAAGCTGGGCAGGAGTGTTGATCTGCTTGAGGGTAGGAAGGCTCTACAGAGGGGTCTGGACAGGCTGGATCAATGGGCCAAGGCCAATTGTAAGAGATTCAACAAGGCTAAGTGTCAGGTCCTGAACTTGGGTCAACAACCCCATACAGCGCTACAGGCTTGGGGAAGAGTGGCTGGAAAGCTGCCTGGCGGAAAAGGACCCAGGGGTGTTGGTCGACAGCCGGCTGAATGTGAGCCGGCAGTGTGCCCAGGTGGCCAAGAAGGCCTGTAGCATCCTGGCCTGTATCAGAAATAGTGTGGCCAGCAGGACT
>JAVKLA010000001.1:31530666-31640068 GCA_034782735.1 Sagittarius serpentarius | reverse complement strand
AAAGGCCTCAAGTTGTGCCAGGGGAGGTGTAGATTGGGTATTAGGAAAAATTTCTTCACTGAAAGGGTTGTCAAGCATTGGAATAGGCTGCCCAGGGAAGTGATTGAGTCACCATCCCTGGAGGTACTGAAAAAGATGTGTAGATGTGGTGCTTAGGGACATGGTTTAGTGGTGGACTTGACAGTGCTAGGTTTGCGGTTGGACTTGATGATCTTAAAGGTCTTTCCCAACCTAAACAATTCTGTGATTCTAAATGTTCTCATTGACTAAGTGAGGTTCAAACTAGAAGGGCCGCTGTCCAAGTTAACGTCACCTGAACAGCCAGGACTGCAGTTACTAGCCACTGTAGAGCTATTGTTCTTTTCTGGTCTATTTCTGTGCAAACTTTGATGCTTGTTCCCATATTTTATCTAATATTCTGCTGCTGATAAGATTGTTACACTTTGTGTGTTTTTTGTCTTCATAAGTGTGTGAATACGTAATGCTAAAAATACTGTATTCCACCTAGTCCTAGTTAAATGTTTGGTTGTATAACTCTGTTTAAATCTTTGAAGGTATGAATTTAAATAAACGAGAATTAAATGAGCACGTGGAATTTGAATCACAGACATACTATGCTGCCTTTGCTGCTGAGCTGGAAGCCTGTGCCCAGCCAATGTGGGGTCTTCTGTCACACTGCAAAGTTAGGGTAAGACTAACATTTCTGTTGTTATTCTTGGTTTTCTTAATTATTTATTCTAGAGTTCTCAAATCTGAAAGGTCTGTCTGTTTTGTGTTTGAAAGACTTAGATTTTGCTGTCTTTGTCTACCAAATATGTAAAACTCTCATCAACTCGGCTTCTGTGTATAGTGAGTGTAGAATTCATGCTTGTACCTAATTTATTGCCTCCAGAACTGGGACTACAAGTTCGGGATGTGTATAGTCGTTCCATATGACTGTACGTATGGAATAACTTCTAATCTGATGAGGAACTTGATAAATGTCTCTGAGTCATTTTGCCTTTGTTCAGTGGGAAAGGAGATAATGTGATTCGTCCCTAATGTGTGTTGTCCCTAACGTGATTATAATGATAATGTTGATTGTGTCTGCAAATAGACACTTCATTGTGATGGGGGATGGATGAATTTATGGGTTTGTAGTTTTTTACTGACAACGTGAGGTGAAAGCCTCTTAGGTTCTGGCATCTCATTGTCTCATAACTAGGGCAAAGCGTTGTTACTGTTTGCTGGAGTGTACATTATATTGTTATAGTAAAAATGGAATCCATCAGCTTACAGGAATACTTAACATGTGAAAAAACTTTCTATTGGTTATTTTTTATGAAATAAATACTTATCTTTGAAATTAGCTTATTCAGATACATTATACCATCCATGAGACAGTAATACCTGAATTGAACTGTGCACTGAAAAAATGTGTGCAAGCATACCATGCAATTTTAAAACAGTTTAAATCAGGCAGTAGCAAAAGCCTTTCCATGATATAAGTTATACGTTATGAATATATCAATTTATGAGTCTAAATTGTTTTTTGAAAACTGAATTACAACTTCTGGCTTTTTGAAGTATTCCTTTCTTTTTAGCTTAGGGATGGGAAGGTCTGCCTTTTGTTTAAGGCCTGCATGATTCTTTGTTCTGTCTGTCGGCATGTCAGTCATGTTTTCACCCCCATGTTTGAGCCCTTTGGTCATTCTCAATAAATCTGAAAGAGTTTTAGAAACCTCGTAGCTTAATTGTTGTACTTGTTTAGTGAAACCTGATGGGTAGGAAGAGATTCGAGGTTGTGTCCCATGGGAGAGGGAAAGCCAGTGGAGCCTGGCCACCATAGAGTGTGGAGCGGCAGGATGGGAGTGTGGCTGGTTTATTTCCTGATGAGAAAAGATGTCTCACTGAGCCAGTCAGCACTTGCGCAGCTTCTGGCTGGCCAGAGCACAGCTGGCTTTTGCATGAGAAGTGTGTCATAGATATCCTAATAGTGTGAGGCAGGTCTGTGCTTAGGGGGAAGGGAAGATTAAAGTAAAAGTCAGTTAAGAAATGAGGCTTTGTAAGTTCTGCTGATCACAGAGCAATTCAGTTTAGCTCCCCTCCCGCCTTCCTTTTTTGCGCATCACTGCTTTGCTCCTGGAGGGCAATGTACAGCTCTAGTCTTGAAATACATGATTTAATCTGAAATATATTATAGTTTTAGGCTATTGTTACAGAGTTATATCATACAATCATAATAAGGTTTGCTTATTGTTAAAATCTATGCAGTACTGTGTTACTGTTGCATTTCAGGTGCGTTGTGTTAGCCAACTGTAGGGACCTTTCAGTGGATCAAACTTACAGGATATTAGCCATTTGTTTTGGTTGCATTGAAAGACTTTTTTTTTTTTTTTTTTATACGTGCATCTCTAAATTTTTGGTAAAAATAAATAGATAAATTAAATAACAGTAGGCACTAGGACCAGCTGACCATTCTGAGGGTGCCTTAATTCTCACCGTTGAAATGGTCATCTTTCAGAGTAACAATGAAACCATCCTAATACTTACTAATTTCCATATCATGAGGACATAAACGATGTACTGTAAAAATGTTCTTGAAATAACCGTATTAATTTGTAGGAAGAAAACAGTGACACTTAAAACTGTTTTGGCTTGTGTAGTACACTAGTTTCTCTTACTGCAGGAAACACAGGAATACACAAGAAATGTTGTCAGATACTGCCTTGAAGCGCTTCAGGACTGGTTTGATGCTATCAACTTTGTAGATGAGGTAAATATCCTTAGTGAATTTAAGCAAATTACTATGAAAATCTGATTAAACTTCAAAGGTGATACACTCCCCCCACCCCCCCTTAAATTAAATCATTATTCTAGGTACTGATTGAAAAAGGATTGTCTTGCTGAAATTAGAGTTTGTAGTTAATAGTTACAAAGTTATGTCGTAGGATCCTTTATTTGTAGAGTCTTGGTGATTTAGATTTGCTTCTGCAAGCTTAAGCTGTGTGAATCTTAAAAGCAGTGCCATTGATGTACTACTGTTCTGCTGAATGAAGAGCTGAAGCAATGGCAAAAAAAAGTCCTCTTCTGATATGGTAGTGGGAAGCAGTGTTGCCACCTTAGCAAGCAATACTCTAAATCAATTCAAAGTGTTGTTAGCTATTGGGGGCTTAGTAAGGGATTAACTACAGCTGTCTGAATAATGGAAATTTCTGCATCATCAAAAAGTGCAGGGGAGTGAAGTAATACTAGGTTAGTGGAAAGTAAGTCCATCAAGTGAAAACATGCAAGATACTGTTCTTGGTGGTTATGACTATGACATTTGTACATTTGTTATTTTAATATATGATATTAAAATATCTTTATTTTTCTTTCAGCCAGCTCCTAACCAAGTTACTTTTCATTTGCCGCTGCACCGTTACTTTGCCATGTTTTTAAGTAAGGTAAGCACGTTTTAGTCGGGCGGAAGATGGAAATTCCCTGTTGAGTGTGGTTGTTCAGTACAGCTTGTGCTTCCTTTTGTTTCTAGGCTGTCAAATGCCAAGAACTAGATCTGGATACTATCTTGCCAGATCAGGAGATGCTGATGAAACTAATGATTCACCCACTTCAGATTCAGGTACGGGCAGACTTCTGACTTTGATGCAGATGTAGAGATATACCACAAAAAATAGTTGCTGTCTGATTCTTCTAACCACAGTCATTTAAATATATTTAGAAGTATGTAACAAGGGTGAGTATGTTTTAATTGTGGAACATCAAAAAAAGCAATATGTGACAATAATAACTAGAATATACTGAGTAGTGAGGATTAACTTTTTTTTCCTTTTTATTTCCAAAATTAAATATGTGGTATTAGTTGCCATTCTCTGAGAAGTATGATAATAATAGCCACTAGAGCACTTTCAAAAGGGTGAGAAGAACCAACCCTTTGAAAACATGAAATTGCATGTTCATGGAGTAGCTACCAATGGAGTGCAAGTTAAGAAGAAACCTGAATCTGAAAATTTCATGTTTTAAATTGAGAATGAGTTCAAGAATGGATGCACCCTGCAACATTTTTTTTTATTTACAAATTTGTATTTATTTGTATGCAAGTGGTAGTGAACAGTATTAGTAATCACTGCTTTTATATCTAACTTCTTTTTAACCATGCCTTCATCTTTGGAGTACTTTTCAAGATTTTAGTAAATAAATACATAAATAAATGACTTCATTGGCTTTGATCACTTTCATTGCCTGAAATGTGCTCTTATATGAAAGTATGGTATCTGTTTCATAAACTTGCAGTGGTTCCTTTTCATTCCTCACTCTCCAGGAGAAGTAAATTAGTATAAAAAAGTATACTTTTTATATAAAGATGTAGTGTGTATGTAGGTATATGGGTGATAATATATTGATGATCTGCTGATGCTGAACTGAATAGCTGAAATGTTTCTAACTTCATATTTTATTTTCCCTGAACAGGCAAGTCTTTCTGAAATTCACAGCAATATGTGGGTTAGAAATGGTCTACAAATTAAAGGACAGGCCATGACTTATGTGCAGTCTCATTTCTGCAATTCAATGATTGATCCTGACATTTATCTGCTGCAAGTAAGTTATGTTTTCTGAGAAACCAAGTCAGTGCTTGTTTACAAACAAACTATTGGATAAAATGAATTTACTTTCTTTCCACAGGTCTGTGCCTCTAGGCTGGACCCAGATTATTTTATTTCATCCGTTTTTGAAAGGTAGGGTTAAAAGATGAATGCTGTTGTTCAGTGTTGTATTAGCTGTTGACTAATTTCTGCCATGTGAGAGAAAAGGTGCATATTTGATACACATCTTCAGAGGTACAGCTCTGCCTAGCCAAAACTAACATTTACTAAGGGCTCTACCGAAAGAGGTATCTCGAGGTATATCCTTGATTTTATACAGGATTGGCTTTTGATTTACAGTGCAGTGAAGCTTCAGACATTTGTTTTCTGAGCATCTTTAGGGTTTTTTTAAGTTTTACACATGTACATACGCAAGCTTTCAAGATATGCTAGCCTGAAGAAGTAGATTTAGAGCAGCAATAGTAAGAGACACAGAAAGGATGTCTGCTTTTCTGCATATAGTAAAATCAGGGTTTGAGAACAGATTAATTGGCATTAGCATTTATATATTCATACATGTAAGGTGTTTTCATGTGGAGTAAATATCACTATAGCACATTCCATAGATAGTTAAATAAAAATCCAAATTTAAAACCGAGGGTTTTCATGTATGTTTGTATATTATTGCATTGTATGCATTTCATTTTGTATTCATTTTGGGTTGTTGTGAATGGTACCCTGAGTTTATCAGTACGTTTCACATTGGTGTTTTAATGCTGGAGAATGATGTTTCTGACTTTACTCTGTTATGTAGGTTTAAGGTGGTAGATCTGTTAACGATGGCATCACAGCATCAAAATACAGTTCTTGATTCAGAGCATGAAAGGTCCATGTTGGAAGGAGCCTTAACGTTTTTGGTTCTTCTGTTAAGTCTTCGTTTACATTTAGGTAAGAAGCACTGCTTTAAGAATACTTGTATATAAATAACAGGCCTGTTCATTTATATTCAACATTTAGTAGCTACCATAAAGCTGATTAGCCGTATAGTAACTTAAAGCATTCAACACTTGGTATCATTTTTGCCAGTTACTGAATTTTAATCCCTTATGAATTAAAAATAGACATAATACATAGAAATGGAGAAAAATGGCTTTAATAGAAGTGGGTAATTTGTGTATGTGATCACATGAAGATTCTGTATCTTTCAGAAAGACAGCAGTTTTAGTTGGTACCTGTCTTTTCTGACTGAGGTTGTCTCTCTCATAACATGTGTGGCCCCCCTGCTTTTTTTTTTTTGCTGTATTTTTATAGCACTGCATCATTACTTAATGTTTGTATCAAGTTTAACTTGAGTTTAATGACAAATGTATGCTGAATATGTGTTTTAAAATCATGCTATTTTAATGGCTTTTTAAATTTTATTGTTCTAGGAATGACAGATGATGAGATACTCAGAGCAGAGATGGTAGCCCAACTCTGTATGAATGACAGGACACACAGTTCATTATTGGATCTCATATCCTTGGAATATATTAACTAATGTGTATGAATGAGAATGACAAGTAGCTGGATAGCAGTGGGATTTTGGAGCTTGAACAATATGTTTTCAGCTTACATAATTATAACAAATTGTGTAAAGGTGTGTTTGCATGTACTTATCAGCAAAGGCATTTGGTCCAGCTTTTATTTTTTTTCTTACAAAATGTGCAGTAGTTTTTAATAGTTTTAAATCAGTTTTCATACAAAATGCGAAACTGCTTTTTTAATTTTTATTATTTTTTTTAACACTGTAAAAGTCTTTTTAGGTGTGAGGTGAAAAGTCTGTTTTCCAATGACGTTGTAGAAATTTTAGCGAAGTGTGACCTTTATCTGGATTTGAGCCTTCGTTTGTTGCTAATTTTATGCCAGTATAAAAAGAAGCCACTCTATGCTATATTGGCTTTTGCTGTCAATAGCTGAAAATGCAAATAATAGCAATTCTGAATGCTGCTTTGAAATTAGAGTGAAATGCATGTGTTATGGGGGGAAGAGTCTTACTTGAAGAACAGCAAACTCTAGGAAGTCTTTCTGTGCAGTGATAAGGTTCATGTCCCCAAATAGCTGAATACAAATACGCAGGTTTTACTGCTATCAGTGTATTAGGCTATGCAGGCAAATTAAATAGTTTGTGGTGATTGCCCAAAAGAGCTTGCAAGCTGGGGATAGGCACTTGAGCAAAAATGTGAAGAATTTATAAAGACAGGAAAGGAGGAGATTGAGAGTTACAAATATATAATAAGAATTATTAATTATTACAATATGACCTAGTAACTCAATCACTTAACTGTGTAAAATAAGTGAATCATTTATACAAGAAATCACTTATTACTAAGCAGAAGTTTCCTTATTTGTAATTGCTACTTGTGATTTGGGGTAATGTCAGTCCGTCAATTAAGTATTGCTGCCAAAAATGAGAACTAGCCAGTCCAAGATGGAGAATTACTTAACTGTGTTCATGGATCTCAAGCTATTGATTTGCTTTTTCTGCACTTAGCTGTAAATGCAAAATATTCTTGCTATGAAGAGAGCCAAAGTGTTAGTAAATAAAGGCAAGTACAAAAACTTTACATACACTACAGACAGTAGTTTTTATTTCTCATTTAATACTTCTCTTGAGCCAAGCAAGTAGCAATTGGCTTGCTTTAAAAAGTTTAATGTCCTAGCTAGGAGGCTTTGATTCACTTCGGTAATAGTTATTGTTCCATAGCAGCTGGGGCATACAGACCTCTTGTGGTAAACACAGAGCACTGCCGAAATTTAGCCTCTGAAATGAGTGACTGAAAGTATCAAGAGGGAAGTAAAATGCTGTGTCCTGCAACTAAGTTAACTTTGCTTTCCTTAACACAAACATTACATTCCAGAAAACCCCAATCCTAAAAGTGGTATTATTCCAGGAAGCTTAAGCTTTGAATCAGTCTTGTCGGCAGTTGCTGATTTTAAAGCTCCTGTTTTTGAACCTGGAGGTTCGATGCAACAAGGAATGTATACACCTAAAGGTATGTTAATCAGTGTCTTCTTATAACATTCTCAGTGGTAATAAGCTTAACTAGAGGGTTTTTTTCTTAAAAAAAAAAACACCAAACAAATCCAAACCAACAAAAAACAACAAAAAAACCCAACAAAAACCAAAAAAACCCAACCCACCAAATAAACAGCCTCCCCCCCAAAAAAAACCACCAAACCCAAAACCACCACCACCACCACAACTCCACAAAACGACTTTTTCATTGTTGTCTGTTGCGTATGTTTAAGAGCATTGCTAAAGACTGTTAAGTCTTTAATAAATTCATTTTGATCTAGAGTGAAAATGAGCTTCTTGTATTAATAAAGTATCCTTAGAAAGCAAGGGAAAAATGGAGAACTGAAAAATTGTTATTTGTATTTCACTGGTCTGTGTACTTAATCATTCATGTGATTTAAAAAAATCTGATGTACGTTCAGTAGAGTTTAGAACTCTTTGCACTAGTGAGGTGTCAGTTGTGAAGATACTTTCTTTGAACTTCTCCACATTTTGATTATCAAAGATACCATGATACATAATTCACTGTCTTAGTAGCCTGTAACATTTTTCCCAGTGAATAGTGAGGGTCTAGAACAAAGTTCAGACTAGACTGGTTATAGAATGTTGTTCTATAATTCTACAATGCCAACAGTGCAAAAATGACAAGTTTCTTCACCTCACCAGCTTGTCCAAACTAAATTGGACTCAACATAGTGTTGGTGTATCAAAAGAGAGGAAGAATTTAAGAACTCGGTGTTCCATTACGTTACCTCACACTGAGCAGATAAGCCTGTAGGAATCTGAAATGCTCCCTGTACTCTGGTTGTGCTTCAGCTCATGGCAAAGCTGAAGAGGCATTAACTCCTTCCTCCCCTGGGTGCCTCCCTTGAGAACTGGCAGGGCTGAGGTATGGCAATTTTGAAGCCATTTGGTTTGTAGGCTGTGCTCTTTTGTGGATTTTTTTGTTGTTAATGTAGGAACTAATACCGTACTGACTTGTTTGCCAGTTTTTGTACTGGGATATTGATGAGTCAGTGAAGCTCTTACTTTTATATGAATTAACAACCAGTGAAGTAATTTTGTGAAACCAAAGTTTTGAGAATTGATTCGTCCTGGTTCCTGATGTGCAATTAGGCAGCTTAACACCTATGTGTTTAAAATAACTTTATTGTAATGTTCTGTAAACTGCATTTCCTTATGTCTGGTTTCTGGAGCTTGTGACGTGCTGATCTTTTTCCTAACACAGTGTGAAGGGGAAAAAAACCCACAGATTATGGTATTTTTAATTATAACACTTTCTGTTTAGGGAATTTGATGCTACATTATAGTGTTTTGAGGTTTTCTGGTGTTTGTTTTGTTGGGTTTTGTTTTTAAACATAGTTTACCTCTGGAATAGATTGTTATCTTAAAGCTGTTTCTTTAAGTATCGTATCCATAGCAGTGAATACTGAAGTAATTCGTAAGACTGTGCAGAATCCCTTTTTCTTAAAGTAATTATAAACTGAAAGAGCTTCTGCAGGAATAAAAGCCAGCATGGTTGTCTTGTGTACTATAGCCTTTTAAGTATTTATAATCTTTATAAGACTGTACAGGTTCTCAGAATGGTAATATTCCAGTTGCTTTTAAGAATTGTAGTTTGTGGCCTGTCACAGTATAACCAAGTCATGTTCAGATCCTTTCCCCCTAATCCCTTGTTTCCCTGAATTTAGGGGAAAAAAAACAACTTTATGATTGCAGAAGCCCCAGATTTTGCTTCCATTAACCATCGGTTAAAAAAACAAAACTAAATGACTTGTTACCTGTGAATTTGTGTGCATTTCTAATATTCCCCGTATGGCTCCCTCACTTAGTTCTTCTTCCTTGTTGTGCATTAGCAGATCAAACAAGCTTGGTCTGTGTTTCAGTAGTAAACTCTGTCAAGAAAAATGATTTTTTGCAGGCTAAGTTTGATTATATTTCATACCTAGTGGAAACTATGCCAAACGTTCTCTCTCAGCAACGTACGGGGGTATCCGTAGAACTGTTAACATTCGCAGGGGTTAGGAGTATAGACCACTTGCCTTCCCGCCTGAGGGAAATTAATCTCAAAAGCATGATGAAGCTGCCTGCTTTTGCCTGTGAAAACTTTAAAGAATGTTGTAAGCGCTTGTGTTGTGTTATGCCTGCTGGTGGAGCTAAAATTCTGTATCCGCTGGTTTTCTTCTTCCTTTGATGGGATCATTCAATCTTGCCTTCATGTTGCTGTGTTATGGGAGCTAAACACTTCCAAACAATTAATAGAATGAACAGCTTCATTTGGCTTTAGGTTGGAAACTTAGGGTTTTTTTTAAATAACTTGTAAATAGAAAAAAAATTAGCAATTAAATGAGATATCTTTATTTATAGTCTGTTTGGACTTTCCTGTTGGTGATTGCTCTGAAAAGCCACTCTGGATGTTACTTTAGAGCTACTAAATTAAATGGCGATAACTAAGATTTTAATGCCAGAATAATGCATAGGTATTAGTTATAAAACAAAGGCATGTTTGTAAAGGATTGATCACAAATGTTATTTGATAAGAAACTTGGCCATTTGTGAGAATGAACAAAAAATTCTGTTGTTGTAGTCATTTAGTTCACTGTACTTAATAGTTAAATATCACCTACCTCTTAACTGCTCTGCGGTCTCTACTTCCTATTTTCAAGAGGGCTTGCGCTTATCAAGTACCAAGTGAAAAATAATTAAAGCCTTTTCTTATGTGTACTGAGAAATTAAAAAGAGCAAAACAAGATGCGTATGGAAAAGGTGGGTTTGGGGCTGCCTTCATATACTTACACTTGGATAAGTACATTTACTTAGATTTTAAAATTAATTTGAAATTGTTTTCTTTTAAAAAACTTTCTTCAGCATGTTACAACTGTTATTTTGTCAGAAACATGGGATTTTTCTTTTTATCTTTTATCTCGCATTGTAAACTATTATGTAATAGAAAAGAAAGCTACAAGACACTAAAATAAAGCTTGTTAATAGAAAAGTTCTATTGCCTTAATAGATTGATAATTTTTTGTTTTGGAACAAAGAAAAATATTTTTGGTGAAATTTTGTTGTCTTGATAAGTAGTAGTAATTATTAGTATAGTAAGTATTGTTAGTAAGAATTAGTAAACATTACTGTACTTTACTGCAAAGTAGAAAATTACATAATTCAAGCTAGTTAAGGAGAGAATACAGAATAAGTTGTAAGGTCTGTAAGGAGAATTTTAACATGTGACTTCTTTTAAATAACAGCTGAAGTCTGGGATAAGGAATTTGACCCTGTCATGGTAATACTTCGAACGGTTTACCGTAGAGATGTGCAGTCTGCAATGGACAGATACACAGCATTGTAAGTTGGATCATTTTTAAAAATGCAAGATCATATTGTTGCTTATTGCACAACAAATTTTTTGTTTTCATTGTCTGGTAATACTAATCATGTTATTGATATTTTCAGGCTCCAGATTTGTCCTTGAGTAAGTAGTTTATAAATTTAGAGGTGGTATCTGGGTTTTGGTTAGCTTAGTCTATTGCTCTTCCATAAATGTTTAAAAATGCATCTGAAGTGCCACAGACAAAGTAGTGAATGTCATGACAGATAAAATACTTAACCAAAAGTTAATGTTTAAAAATCAGTTAACAAATTACTTAAAAAAAGCAGACTTACGTATTTTTATTTGGTTTACATTTAGGTACATGAAACACAGTATTACAGTTTTCTGTGTTTTGAAATTATATTGAAGACAATGTGGGATTTTTCTATGTATTCCGCCATGACAGAAACCATGGGTGAATTAAATTCTGATTCAAATACAGGAAAAAACACTAGTGCCACGCCTTTAAGTTCTAAGAAGCAAGATGATTTGGTCTTAATTCTGTCCCTTAACATTCCATCCCTTACAGTTTCTTACTCTTACAGATATTTGTTTCATCTTATTTAATTTGGTTGTCTTTTATTCAGAAAAATAAGACTGGATTCAGTTTGTGTATACATTCCAGTTTTTTGAATGCTGCTTAAATGAATTAGATGGCTTAGAAATGCTCATCAGTTCTGAAGTCAGTCTAAACAAAAAGAATGCAGCATAGTTACGTATAACAGTGGCAGTTATCTACATTATTGCAGTGTTTAACATGACTTATTCGTTTCAACAGTTTAAAGCAAAGTGGTAAATTCCCTGGGAACCCATGGCCTCCTTACAAGAAGAGAACACCACTACATCCCAGTTACAAAGGTCTCGTAAAGCTTTTACACTGTAAAACCCTGCACATTGTGCTGTTCACGCTTCTTTACAAGGTACAGTCATAGTTCTCATTAAGTCCAGTATTTTCCTTCCACTTTTTCAGAACAGGAGTTCTTAGAAGCATGATTTTTTAATAGGTTATTTACAGTAGTCAGGTTCAAATTTATATGATGTTTTTATTTTTGTTTTATTTTCTAGGTCTAGTATGATGATGGTTTTTCTACCATTTTCATTATTTCGTATATACATACACAAGTCACGTACCCAAGTGGATGAACAGTCTACTTTGAGGGAGCATGGTGGTGTGAGTGGTGTTCCTTTGGCTCCCACTGCAGAGTTCTAAGGCATTAGCAGCCTGTTCAAATCTATGCAACCCTGATGGCTTTAGATCCTAAATGGCAAATACGTCCCATAACGGCAGCTGGTTCTAACATCACTTCCTAGATATATTCTGGCTTTTGATAATGTTACAGCACTTGTTTTCCGGACTAACTGATGCCTTTAAATTTTGTTTGATTTTGTCTTTGGTAGTTGGCTGCCCTCTTTGAAAAGTGCATCCTTTTTGAAGAATATGTTCATCAGAAAATGGGAGTTTGAATCTGTCTTTGTACTTGGAAAGTGCTTTCAAACCAGTGTGCTGCAGAGGCAAATGAAGGACTATAAACAGTGGTTTGACTGAGTAGTGCTTTTCCAGGGCATACTTGCCTTTTGTGGTCTTCTAAGTGCTCCCAGCTCTTTTATTGTTTCACTGTTAAACTTCTGCTGAATAGAAAACACCTGTTGTTAAGTATAGTAATAACTGTGTGGTATTCACAGAGCCATGCTTATTCCCACGGAGTTGTTTCAGCTGATTTCTTTCTGTAATGAAGATCGTGTAAGTTGTCAGTGTATCATTAAGATGAGCGAAGACTTAAGATTTTACCTGAATTCATTCAATAGATTTCACCTTTATGACAGAAAAGTACTTTTGAGAAAAAGCCTCATATTGCCTACCAACTGAAGACTTCAGTAAACTATAGGTTTTGCTATGTAATTAGTGCAGTTTCAAGAATCTAACAATATAAAATATAAAAAGTTGACTGTTTTACTACTAATTCTTCCTTACCCATAATAAATGAGACATGTTATGGTGAAGACTGAATTTTATGTGCAGAGACTATTGAATGAAACTATCGGAAGCTCAGTAGTACAACATCTAATGATTGGTCAAGGTTTTCCACTGTCAGACATCTCGTTCCTTATCTTGCCAAAATTTAAGTAGTGGCTGACATTTTTCATGCTGAATCCCTGGTCTGGCATGAGTTTCCAAGACTGAAGCAAGGACAAAATACATCCCCTTTTCCCATGTTTTAAACATTCTTTTATCAAGATTCTGGATCTGAATTTAGCCAAACTGTAGACCTTGCAAAGTTACATTGTGTGCGTGTTCAGTGGCTGTTTATTTTATTCTGTTAACTGTTGAAGTCCTAAGAAAGTCAGCCCCAGACCAGCCATGCCCCACACCAGAGCTGACTAGAACTTTGCCTGGAGTGGCAGTACCTTGTTTCCCAGGGATTTCCATCGTTCTGGCCAGTGAAGCTGCTGTGTGCAGTATGTTTAACCCTGCTTAGCCCCGGCCCGCTGCAGGGGCTGGTCTGCCTGATTACTGCAGGGTGAGGAACAAGGCTGAGATGTGGTAGTATGTAGCGGAGACTGGGGAAGGAGCATACCTGGAGAAGGTATTAGACAGGAAACTTACAGGAAGGCGGCTGATGAAGAGGAGAATTTAGAATTATGTAGAAGGTGAAATAATATTTTGACATGGAACAAAAATGGAGAATGTAAGGAAGGAATGCATCATCTTTTACTGTCTTGCTCAGGGGTTTTTTGGGCTTTTTTGTCTCTTATTCCATTAAGAAGCTTCAAGGACTTAAATCTTGAGAATCTTAAAATTTCTGGGTTGCTGTTTTAGCTGGAATGCCAAATATATTTCTACCAGGTTTATGGATGGTAGAAATTACATAGTGATTGATTCCATGTGTTGGCTTAAATGATGTTTTGTCTGTTCGTGAAATTTTGCCAATTTATGATAGCCTTTATATCTTTTGACTTTTGGGACTGCCTACAGAAGCACAGTAAAAGATTTGACTTTTCAGAAGTGTTAGTCAATGTGAGTTCTGATTCTGACTGGTACAACTGCACATGGTTTTCATATTAACATTATACTGAGTGCCCTTTTTAATTAATCTCTGCAATTAGATTTCATTGGGTTTGATTAAATCAGGTCCTCAAACATAATTTAGAAAAACTATTCTAAAACAATATTTGTATTAAGAACTTTTCTTTCTCTGATGTTTCTAATGGGTGTATCTACTTATGAAATGTGGCCCATTCAAAACCAAGTTGTATTTCAGACTTTACTAGGATACACTCTAGAAATACTCATTTCTATAGTAGCCTGTCTACAATGAAATTTTAAACATAATTTTCTCATCTACCTTTTTGGTAAGTTGCAGGTTCTTGCCATTTTCTTCCCTTTAAATCAGAATATTCTCAAGAGGAAAGTTGCCCTAGTTTTTAATTTCAGCAGCACTAGTTCTTCCTCTCAATGCATTGAAAGCTGTGTTAGAAGAAAGATACGGGCGTTTATTAATTTAAAGATAAGGTTATTTACTATTTGCAGTTAAAAAAGATTATGTGAAGATGGTTGTGAACTAAATTAATGTTAACCCTTCTGGTGTTCCTAGTTATCCAGGCATTGCGTACAGGACTAGAACCTCATGAGGCCTTATGGTGACTGATCACGTGAAAAAGGGAGGGAAGGCTAGGTGCAGCTCTTTGGTTGTAGCTGACGGTAGTGGTATTTGTGCAGCTTTACCTGGCACTTTGGTGTTAAAGTAAATTGCTGCTTGAACTAGTAACAATTTTAGAGTACAAGTTTGTTTGACTGGAACTGACATTTTGCTTTTGTGGTGATGCCCAAATGTTAGTTTTTTCTAAACCTCAAAATAATTTTTAATCATCTTAAAAAAAATAAAAATTAAATAAAACCTGAAGTGTCCAAAGTGTATTATCCAGAACACTCTTTTTGTATGTTTACATATATTGAATTCCTCATAGGCTGAGTGGAATAATGATTTCTTGCCTTTTAAATACAACTCTCCTGTTGATCCATCACATCCAAAATTATATGTCTTATTTTATAGTAGTCTTCCACTACTGTTATTGGAGAGCTATGTTAATGTTACTACTCTTCCTATTCTTGGCCTTCTTGGAACTTTTTCTTTATCCTATAACGTAACCACTAATTGGGTATTTTGTTGGAGCATTCAGTCATAACGAGTGAAGTTTAAAATATCTTGCTGATGTTTCAGAGTAGATATTCCAGGAACTTGAATAGGCAATTCACTGCTCTTGAAAATAATTTTTTCCTAACTGTATTTTTATGCATATGATAGGACTTTGAATGCGTTACTGTGCAACAAAAAGAAAACTTATTTTAAATGCTAAAATTGGTGCTCAGTGTCTACCAAAAATACACCAGGGTAGCAAGTGTCATTATGGTGTTCTGCCTGTTTAGTCTTTTCCTTTTAACTGATCCTCGTATCTCATGATATATCTCTTGCGAGCACAGCAGTTAATCAAGAAGGAGGAGGAAAAAACCCCAAACAAACAAACAGGCAAAAATCATATACGTGGCTCAAGACCTTCTACCTTTCCTAGTGTGGCTAACCTGGGAGGTCATGCTTGGAGATAAAATTTGTAGGTAGTATCTTGAGCTTCTTCGTTTGAGACTCCTGGCTACTTTTTTTACCTTCCAGTTTAGATTAGAGATGTCCATCAGGTTTTTGGCAGTTTCGGGTTTTTTGTAATAGGGTTTGTGAGAGTATCAAAGATAAAACCTAAGATATGAATGTCTGTTTTTCTGCCTAGATATTAATGGATCATCAGAATTTATCAGAACATGTGCTTTGCATGGTTTTGTATTTGATTGAGCTGGGGTTGGAAAATTCTCCAGAACAAGAGTCAGATGAAGAGGTAAGAATAAATACCATCTTTTTCATTAAAATATAAAAGTATTGTCCAGTGATTCAATATTCGTTAAGATTAGATGTTTATCAAAATTATAATTTTACCATAGGAATTAGAACAAAACATCTTTATTAAGCAGGGATCAACTAAGGAAAAAAAACCAAAACAAACGCGTACTGTTGTGGAGTATAGTATCTTGTTAAGTTCTTCAACAATTTCTGTATATGTAACATACTACTCTGTAAGTTAGTACTTGAAATTGGGTGCAAAAAAACAATTACAGTGATTGAATCTAAAACTTGCTTAGCTTTCTAGATTTTCAACTGAAACCATTATCACTGAGCATTTTATTACTAAAGCTCTGTATCTTCTAAAATACATGAATTAGCCAAAATTTTAGCAGTGCTTTTGATGAGAATTTGAATATAAAGAGCCATTATTTTCATGATTCCAGGTTCCCTAATGGTATATGACTTTCATAATTTTTCCTGTTGTTTACCATTGCTTGTATGGGTCTACCATAGTTTTTTCAGAGATTGACATCTGTATAGTTCAGATATTTTGTATTACTCTTGGATTGTACAGCTTTGGATTACCCTGAGTAGTTCCTTTTACTTCTCCTGGATAGCTCTGATTGCATGTATTTGATTACATTCAAATCAAATGTGTAGATTTATGTATTTATGAGACCTGTAGTCCTCACGGTAGGCATCAGTCATATCATAATTTTTAAGAGGCGTATCGGCTTTAGTGAGGTGTACATACTGTTCAACATACTGTTCCTATCTCATGGAGAGATGATGGCATCTATAATACAGTTATAAAAGCAACATGAATTATTGTAACACATAAGAAAACGTACACCTTTTTTTAAATTATTATTTTAGGAATCTGTAAGTGGACCGGAGCGTTGCCATGATAGTTGGTTTCCAGGTAGTAACTTGGTTTCTAACATGCGTCACTTCATTAACTATGTCCGAGTAAGAGTACCAGAAACTGCTCCAGAGGTGAAGAGGGAACCACCTGCTAGTACAAGTTCTGATAGTTTAGCTTCATCACAAGTAAGTACATACAAATGCCAGTCCTTTTCCTAGATTAGTTTAAGTTGTTGCCTGTTTTAGCTTTTTTGTTAGGATTTTTTTTTTACTGCTTTTATGAATGTCTTAGGATATTATTTTTTTTCTCCAGTAATTTTTCCTAAGTTTACTGACAACAGAAATAGAAGTTGTTTCAAATGATACCTCCTTCTAAATGATGTATTTAATGACTTTTTTTTGTCCTCAATCTACCAGAGTTCAAGGCGGAAGAGCCTCCAGAGAGAGGTAGATCTGTGTGCAGTTTGTTCTCCTAAGCAATTAACTAGCAACATGGCTGTAATTGTGCTCACTTTAACAATCAGTGAAATATTATAATTTTCCTGAATTTCCTTTTAATTCATATTGCAAGGATTCATGCTTTTTTCATATTCTTGATGGTAATCTTAGGTAGTAGACTTTTAAGCAAAGAAATGTCCTTACATTTTTAATACATATTTTGAAATAAAAGCTTTCTATCAAATAAAATGGCACTGATAGCTTACTGCTCGAGCTTTGTGTTTAGGCCTGTTTTGTCTTGCTGAGATATTACTAACATTTAATAATGTAGAGTAGTCCTAGCTTTCTCAAATCTAGGTAAGTTTAACCTTACATTGAAAATGCATTTGAAATTATTAATGGCAAGTTTGTTTGGTTTTTTTGTGAGAACAAAATGAATATTTAAATGGTGGGATCTTGAAAGATTTATAGCTGGTAGATAATATAATCTCTGTGTCAGGATTGCTTTTGTATACAGCACTTCAGATTATTGTATGCCAGATGTAGTGAAATACAGTGGATATTTCTTTTGCATGTTCATGTTAGAAAAATATATCAAAATTTAAAGTAGGTAGGTGAGATGAAATAGATTAAAACATAAAGAAGATAGGTGAGGTGGTTGTCAGGCTACTATTTTTTATATTTGATCTCTGAAGTATTTGGTATCTCTTGGCTGCCCAGCCTTCTGAGAAAGACAGGATAAAATGTTCAAGTGTTCTGAATTTCATGTTCAAAATATTCAGGAAACATCGCTCTGCTGTGGATTCAGTATATGAGAGTTGCTTCCACGTATCCTCAGTTTGGGACGGAAAGCAAGGGTAGCATAGAATAGAAATATGTGAATGGGTTCTGTCATTAATGTAACTGCACTCATATTCTCCTGTGACCTGAAGAGCAAGCTCTGCTTACAAATATTGATATGTGGCTTCTGGATCTCAGCTAATAAATTCACACAAAATGGACTACGCCCATGGGGATGTGTGGGCTCACCTGTGTGCATCTGTGTGGGATTAGGAGTTACATTGTGCAGCACGGCTTAGTAGACTTAAATAAAGACATTTAAATGGCATAAAGATACTGAAATTATGAATATTCCAGAAAAAGTAAGGAAATATTACTTGGAGAACAGAATTCTAACTTTGACTAGAGCAAAGCCAGCTGTTAGTTGTTTTGGTATGGATGACATTTTCATTTTGTATTTGGCTTTTTATGCAGCTATGTATAACAGATTTGTATAAAAGTATGACATGCAGGGTTAGTATTTTGCTATACCAAATATCAATAAATTTGGGAAGGGGAGAGGAAACTTAAAATGCTTTGTGCTTTTCCTCCTAGTGTAAAATATTTTCTATAGTTTTATAAATATATATATATATAAATATAAAAAAAATACTTGTATTTTGGAAAATTAAACATTGTAATTTTTTTCCCAAGAATTCGGGGACAGCTCAAGTGTTCAGTTTGGTCGCAGAACGTAGAAAGAAATTTCAGGAGATCATCAATCGGAACACCAGTGAGGCAAATCAGGTGGTTCGGCCCAAAACATCAATGAAATGGTCAGCACCTGGTGCGACGCCACAGCTAACCACGGCCATTCTAGAAGTCAAGGAAAGCATACTGTCCTTGCTGATTAAATTGCATCACAAACTCTCAGGAAAACAAAACTCTTACTATCCTCCGTGGTTGGATGATGTGGATGTTTTAATTCACCCAGAAATACCAAGATATTCTCACGGTGATGGAATGACGGCAGTAGAAAGAATTTTATTGAAAGCTGCTGTACAGAGCAGATTGAATAAACGTATAATTGAAGAGATATGCAGAAAGGTGACACCTCCTGTACCACCAAAAAAGATTAGTTCTGCAGAGAAGAAAACTTTGGATAAAGAAGAAAGGTAACATGAATAATAAAGTAAAGGGGTGGTACAAGGGCAGTGTGTGTTGTGCGTCTATTGATTGATCTGTCTCTAGGTCTTTGCATGAATTACATATTAAAATAGTAAGTCTTAATTCTACAGTTCTCTTCTTTATCCATTTTGTATATACATGGTTTACATGGGTACTGAGGAAGAACCTGTACCTTGCTAATTTAGATGTTTAAATTAGAAAACTTTCATAATGACTTTGTGATATACATATACTTACCCTTCATGTTGTCATGTATGCCACTTACATATACAAAGGTGCAGAATTAAGATTGTGTTAGCTTTTGAGGCTTAACTGTGCAACCTCAAAATGAGTTAGAAAAATTTTTCGATTTGTATTGTCTGTTCATTCACATGCACATATCACACCACGATTATTTTTGGTTTTTTACTGTATGTGGGTTTGGTAATGCTGCCTTTTTTACTTGTCCAACATAATTTTAAAATTCTGGGTTTAAAATTTTTTATAGTTTTTAATTTTTTAAAAACTATATTCATATTTTTTTATAATATGGCTTGAAAACCTGCATGCCAGATGTCTGTCTTGGGCTGAAATTTTTTGGGGAAAAAGCTCAGGCAGTTTTGAGATTGAGGTTGGAGCATAGTGAGTCCTGAGAGCACCCAGAATACTAGCACTGCTGACACTGAATGCAGACAGCCTGTTTCTCTTCTGCTTTCAGCAACAGTGTTGGCATGTGAGTCATATGGAGGAGGAATCATCCCGTTCAAATGCCTAGCTGAGAAGTAGAGGTGAAAACTAGGAATGGCAGGGTCAAAGAGTTGAAGACTGGGACTGGAAGGAGAAACCTGGTCGATGTAATAGTGAGCAAAGGGAAGATGCCAGGTCAAGTGAATAGTTGATGTGGGAAGACTCAAGCTGGCAAGTTGGGGATGTTAGGGAAGAACTGAGTTGTCAGGATAGAAATATTCAGAAGAGTAGCAAATGAAAGAACCAAATTTTAGTGAAAATCTCAGTGAGGGAGAATGGAGTCTTAACAGCTGGTAGGAGAAGGAGAATGTGGAAAAGGAATGCAAATGCCTGGTGGGCATGAGTGAGGCAGAGACTGGCATTTGGGGGATGTAATAGAGCCAGCTGGAAAGAAGAGTTGGTTGGAGTGGCGCAGTGGGAAGAGATTGGTAGCTGGTTAGTGCAAAAGACTGAAACATGGCATTTGAAGCAAGGGGATGGTGGATAGGGTTAGAAGGTTGGGGTGTAGAGAGTGGGGTGGTTGGGTCAGAGAACTTGTCACGTTCACTGAAGCAGACACAGGGCACAGGCTGGAATGGACAAGAATACTCGAGTGCTTGTCTGTGCAGTATTTTGATGTATTAATGGTTTATGTAACCAGACTATATGATTATGGTTCTAGAAGTTTGGGTAGAAACATGCAGCCATCTGACTCAGTTTCTGGATTACTTTTATTTATCCTGCTATTTTTTTGTTTGAAAATAAATTTTTCACTAAATTCTCTTTGATATGTCCAAGACCTACACTATACTTGAATATTAAACATTAAAAGAAACCCAAAAACATTTAATATTTTTCTGTAAGTTACATACTTTACAAAGTAAAATTAATTTTTTCTTGCAGGTGTTCAGTTAATGGTTTAATTTTCATCATCCCTTGTAATAGTTCAGGAAATGAGAGAAATAGCCGAGGTTTAGCATATAAAATTGTCTTTCAGAAAATGCCAGACTGAATGGCTGCTTTAGATAAAACACAGCTACATCTTGGACACCTACTCATTATTGTGGTACTCAGTAGTGCTAGATTTATGTACGGGAGAAGCACGGGAATCGATGAATCGAGTAACTTTCTGTGTAGAAAAGGTCATTCCTTTCCCCCTGTAAAGGATATGGTATTTTCAGGGATCTGTTGTGGGCACTTTAAGTTTTCAGTTAAGTTCTGGGGCTAACATAATGATGAAAATAAATGTTTCCAGCTCCTTGTTCTGTGTGACTGTTTTCTTCTCCCCAAATCCATAATGGCATTGGGGACCCATGAAGTTTATTAATGGATAGTGTGATAACTGAAATGACTAATCTCATAGACTGACAGTGCTCATATAATCAGGATGCAATTTTTACTTTTTTGATTGTTTTTTTTTTTCTTTTTCCCCCAAGTCTAGTTTTGTATTAGTAAAGATGAAGCACACTGTGAATGTTCAGTGATCACCTTTTTGGGTTACTTCAACATGTAATGATAAACTTGGCATCACTAAGGCAATGGGTTGTTGCCATAGAAACCGAAATGCAGAACTAGAAGAGAGCTTGAGCTGCTGGCAGTATTTTTGCAATTGCACTGTCATACTCCCATGGGCCATCATGGAAAATTACTGAGCTGTACTGAATCTGTCAGAGTTTGTTTATATCTTCTTATTAAAGGCCTCTATTTACAGTCGCTCTGCTTTTAGTCAAGACATATATTGAGAAATTCCCAGGGAGAAATAAATAAAAACAGGTTTAATGAATGTCCTGGTATGATCCTCAGAATAATGAGTCTTAGGATTGTTGTAAATACAAGTTATTTTGAGAAATGGTGGCTGTACAGTGTGACAGATAAATGGGCAGATATTTGGGTTTTTAAGGTGCCTTTAAGAAAACAAGTTAGAAGCTTTGACTTATAAACAGGCCGCGTCAGGATAACAGGTTACAGTATATTAGCTGCTTTGGGCCTGTGCATGCCTGTTCCTGTGCCAGGACAGTAATAACCAGACATGGCTGGAGACTAAAGAGCAACCCATCAGCATATCAGATGCCAAGTGATGTTTTTAAATCCCTTGTTAGTTATCTGAATCAGGGGAAAAAATTTCACTGTAAATGCTGATGCACAGTTTGTAGCTCTGATAGTTTCCCTAGCTGCGCTGGGGAGGTGTCGTGTAAAGCCCTTATCCATAGGGCACGTAGGTCTTTGCACGTGCCGTGTGGTGAGCAGCTGTGGTTTTGTTTGGTTTTCCCACTTGACCTGTCCCATTTCCTCTATTTGTAAACTCTTGTCAAAGTAAAGATCCTTTCTTGGTACCTCAGGAAGAAGAAAATATTTATTTTATTTACCTTTTCACATCCATCAATGTTCCTCTACCCACTGCAGTATGTATATATAGGGAGTTATAGAATAGCTGGTCATATAGCCTTGTACAGATCACTAATACAGTTTAAGTAGAAGGATTGACAAGAATGAGTCTCTAATGTCTTCCACTTGTAAATCCAGAGCTGTGTTAAACGATGAGGAAAAAGTTAGTGAAGTCGTCTTGGCTACAGGGAGATACAGGCCATCTGGAAGCAATCTCAAACTTCTTGAAGTACAGGTATAAAAGCTGTTGGTGACCAGTATCTAGGGTGGCAGTAGGGGAGGAGGAACCAGTATGAGGAGCCTTAGCTGGAAAACAAATTGTTCATAATTGTTTCCCTTGGCAAAAGTGAGTGAGATAGCCTGTTGTTGTTATCTTGTAAACACTGGTTGCTCACAAGAGTACTTGTTTTTGTACAGTGGTTGATGTTTCACTCTGTTACTCTTCCCTTATGTAACAAAAATAACTTTCAAGAATAAGGTCTTGGGTTCTTTTTTTTTCTTTTTTTTTTTTAATGATGCCATGTCCTAATCCGTTAAAGGATCCTTTGGTTTTCTGAAGGGGTTTTTAGGACAGGATTTTATTCCTTTCTTTCAGTCTCAAAAGAAAAAAACTCTACTTCTATAGGAAGAGATTCCTTTTTTAGACTTGACAATTAATACCTTATTTAGAGAAGACTTGAATTTTGAATGATGTTGTTGAAGGTGGCGACTGTAATCAGCCTGACACTATAAACTCATTTTTTTCCTCCATTATAGATACTTTTTTTTTTTCTTTCTCCCTCCCCCCTCTTCTTTCACTCAGACGACAGAAGGCCAGAGAAAGGCAACAGAAATTGTTGGCTGAATTTGCCTCAAGGCAGAAAAGTTTCATGGAAACTGCCATGGATGTTGGTAAGTTTTTGTGTGGTTGAGTGCTTGCTTGCTTATTTATTTATTTATTTATGTATTTATTTCCATGTTAGTATTAAGGTTTTTACTCAAACACTTAAAAAAATCCCCAACAAATCCCAAACAAAAACCCTCCCCTCAGATTCCACTACTGTATCCACTTATTCATTAAATACTTCTTAGAGGCTTAAAGTTGAGGACAGATAATACTGAATACATTATTGCTAAAGAATAGATTAAATGATCTTGAAAATATTTAAAAGAGAACACATTATCTGTAGAACATAATTTTATTCCTACCTTTTTCTAATACACAGTGGATGAAATGATTAAATGTCTATGATGTGTTTTAAAGTCTTCACCTTTTAATATAAAACATCCCGAAGTTAGTTTGTCTTTTAAAGATTACATTTTCTTTAATCTGTAATAATAAAATTTAGGATTATTTCTTCACAGAGCCTCAAATTTTCATAAGGTAGAAGTTTTGCATTTTAAATTTACGCACAGAATGAAGGAAAGCATTATTTTTAGATCATCTCAGTTGCTTTAAGTGATAACATTGTATTCTATTTCAAGTTCAGGCTTTACAACAGAATCAGCTCTTGTTTTTCTTGAGGATAAGTTCTTTCAGGTTCTGCCGTGTAGAAGCACATGATCTTGATTAGCTTGCTTGTGTTTAACTGAGGAATGGAAAATATTTTCATCATCTGGATTACTTAATTGAAAATTGGCACGTTTGAAAGATAAGAAAAAGCAGGAATCTTTTTTCTTTTTTTTCCCCCTCTTTCAATCAAATATTATCTGCTATGTAGTTTTGATTTGAGTTTAAGCACTGTTGAGAAATATTTTGACAATTGTTTTTGCTGAAAAAGTCTGTTTTTTTGAAATTGTTAAATTCCCTTCAGTTCATAGGTTGCTGAGATTTATTCCTTCATACTTACGAAGGTCTTGGATACAGCAATCATTGAAATTTCTTTAGCAAATTAATGACTATATGTATGGTGTTACGTTTGGAGGCTGTGCAGTACAACACAAAGTTCACAGATAAAAATTAGTTTAAGCCATGCTTATTAAATGGGTAGCTATTTCTTTTGAATCTGTTTGTTGAAGTAAGGAAGAAGGGAAAAAGAAACATGCAGTTCTACTTACTAAAAATTAAGTCTTTTTGCAGTCGTGGCTAATTGAAAGTGACTGGAAAACTTCGATTCTGCAGTCACCTATATTTTGAATTCTTGATATTGCAACTTTAAAGTTGATGTTTTTATATATGAAATTGCACGTACAGTCATAGCTGTATTTGCATAAATACCTATGTATGCATAAATACTCCCATGCTTGAATTTTGTAAGCTATGTTTAAGGTAACTTCTTTGATTTGTGGATGAAGCATACTAGTTAAATCAATAAATTATACAGGATTTATTTGTGTGGAGCACTTAGCTTTTACTTAACTACATATGTCAAATATGAAAAAGAATCCTTAATTTCTGTAACAGGCAGACCCGGGCCTTCATGCTTATGATTGTGCATTAAAAAGTTCTTGGGCATGCAACACTTAAATTGTTTCTTTCTTAGTATTTAAACAATTAATAACTTCAGCTATCTCAGCATAAAATGTACTGTTTGTTGTCAATTATACCAGGTCATGCACAGCAGTAGATAGAATCAACTTAATGGACTACATTTTCATAAAGTTTTTTTGCATAAAGACATTTCTTAGCAACAACTTAATAGAATTCCAGGCATTGTGTTAGCTGAATAATTGCTTTGCTTTTTCACTAACTTTTTTCAGTGTCTTCTAGGTTGCCACACTGCTTTCTGAGTTTGTGATGAAAATTCACTGAATTTGTGCCATAGTCCAGTATTAACTAGCTTTTATGTTCTGACTGGCATTAAAATAGCTCGCAGAAGAGAAGTATGTATTTCATTATAGTGTGTAGGATTTATTTAAACACCTAGATTAATTGTTTGCCAGGAATATTTTCTTCAGTTGGCTCTAATTTTTTTTTAAACTGAAGTAATTTGTTCAGCTGTTCAGCAGTCTCTCTCTGTTGCAGCAAATTATTGAAAAAGTTGCAGAAACTATTGTTACTCTAATTTTAAAACACACTGGAGTGATTCAATTTAAAACTAATATAAATATTTAATAGTCTTACTGTGAATTGTATTATAGCTGTGCTGAAATAGTACATTTGAAAAGAAAAAAATCCTTTCGTACTAAAATCAGTCAGTTAAAATGTGACCCCTTCTCACCTATTCAGACTCTGTTACCTGTTACTTTAATTATAGGTTGAAATTCAGCAGTAAGTTTATTTCTTAATTTTGATTGATTGTTGTAACGGTGGTAATGCTGTCAGAATGCAGGGATGGTGAGGCCTCAGCTCTCTGGCTTTGTCACGGATTCAGTTGGTGTCATTTGGGCAAAGTATTATTATCATCATCAGCGTTTAAAACTTCCCTATATATGAAATGTGGATGTGATTCAGTGGCAAAACATGAGAACTGGTGTAATTGTTTTTGGGTGTAGCAGTTCAAAAATTTCATAATAGCTTTCTCTTGATGGTCTCAAAGACTGAAAATACTCTGAAAATAAATGTGTCTAGTAGACAATAGGAATAATGGAGAATAGCCACAGCTTAAAGATTATTTTATTGAAACCCCATAAACTTAATAGTTTCTAAAGTGTCTATTAAAGTGCACAGAGCCACTGTTAGTCCCCTGAGGCATTCCTCTTGTTTGATTGTTGGGATGCTGCAATGAAACATGGCTTAAAGGAAGTTACCCAATTACATGTTCATTTTTCAATATCAAATTTGTCTCATTTTACCAGCAAAAATTATTTATTTGAACTGGAATTCACAAATTCATCTGAGATTCTGAAAGTAAAGGTTGTCATTTTCTTGCATATAATCACTGTAGAAAAAATTCCATTTATTTAGCCTTTTCTATTTGTGCCCCCCTGTTACTTTCTATTTATATTCTGTGACATCTGCAGAACTGCAATGCCATTCAAGCTTGCCTGCAAGTAATTAAGTGAAATTTAGAAACAGTTATGTTAATGAACTAGGTTGGAACAGAATCCACTGTGCTGTCTTTAGCTGTTTGACTGCAGGACAAACATAAAAAGCAGAAAAATAGACCAAGAAACATTGTTCTAAGAGCAGCAGATAAAACTCTTAAAATAGCTGAGGAGAATGTCTACTGTAGAGTCAAAAACGTGTTGTCGTGTAGTCACATACAGTGTCACCTCCATAGGCCTTCTAGTCTCTTAATAACAGCTACTTTTAAATCTTTGTTTTGAGAGCATTTATCTCTGTGTGAGGCTATGGTTTATCTGTTGGGATGTGGAACTCCAGGCAGGAGTTTTTTGAAACTTCACTGCCTTTCAGGTGGGACTTGATAAGAACAAAAATTAAATCCCTCTGCTCCAGGTTAATAGTGGCCTCTAACAAATCACAGTGATATTTGTAATGATCTGTCTATAAGTTTTATAAATGCAAAGTATTGTGATCCATTCCATGCAAGTGCTGAACTATTTAATCAAATTTGTAAACTGGTTAATTTGTGAATTACACATATTAAGATATCTCACATTCCTTCAATAGTTTTGCTGTCTCTGAAGTGCCCAACGTGATTTTTTTTTTTTTTTTAATGCCTTCTGGTAAATATGCAGTAAGATCTTTGTGTTTGTTTCTGATTATGTGAGTCTTGGCAGGACATCATTTTGTCCTTCAAGCGAACGTTCCTTAGCTAGAGTTAAAAAGAACTGTAGTTTTAATGCAAGGTGACATACATTTCCTAATGCTCAATCTTCTGAACCCAGATAGAAAAATAAATTAGGTACTGATCTCTTGAGAATATATATGCTGGGTCAGGACAAAGAATATTAGCATGCTAATGGTTGCTTTGGTGCCAAGGGGCCACTTTGACACACAATGTGTACAGCAGGAAAAATGTTGACTACACTCAACAGAGATTGTAAACTATATTAACCGTGTTAACAGAACCCCTTCGGTTCTGGGGTTTTGCTGGGTAGGGGAAAGAAGGGGCGTGAATCTTTAACTCTGCAGAGTACAAATGAAATAAAATTCAGGCAGCAATGCATTCTGTGATAAAACAGTGTGCTAGGTTTTAGCAGACTGTTTAGCGGTATTTGCTAGGAAGTAGGAAATGCTAGGATTCTGTAACTTTGGGTCTCTTACTCCTCTTGGTACAAAACCAAACAAAGAGCTAAATAATTAACTTTTTTAAAAACCCATGGGAATGATAGTGTTTGGCACTACCCTGGATTTCTGTTACAGTTTAAATGTTTTCATGCTCCTTCTGTGTTTTTATCTTTGTTTTTATCTTTTTTTTTAATGAGGTTCATATTTATCTAGATTTCCGAAATAATCCATAAGGACAAAGAAAAGTCCCAGAACCCACTGTAAGGGGGTGTGGGGTGTGTTACAACATTAGACAAACCTCACGAGAGAAACTTGGTGAATTGATACCAATACCATGTGTCTTATCCTGTATTTCTCATTTACTTCTTCACACGCATTGACATCATCAGGACAAGTCGCTGTGAAATCAATTAGGTTAAATCTTTGGAGAATCAAGAGTTTTAAACTGTAAGCATCTGTGGTTGTATTCCAAAGAACGCTTGATGTAAAATACACTTGCTGTCTCGTACGCCTGCTGCCTGGCTAGTAAAGCCATGCTTCAGCCTAGCAACTAAAGCCACCTTGGTCTTCCTTGCTGTCCTGTTGCTGCTACCTTCTTTCTGAATCTCCAGTGGAGTGATGAGATGTCTTGTTTTGGGTGCCAGGGGTTTTCACGCAAAACAAAACTGCAGGCTCCTACAAAACCTGTCTGAAAGGTGGAGGAGTAATATGCCTCAAATCAGTATCTTAGCAAATGACTGGCAAAGGATTCCTTTGCCCCTCAATAAGGCAACATTGTTATGGGACATAACACACAAGTGCCCTTTTCATGGAAATATCTTCCTAGTGTCAGCAAAAAAATTGGGGTGTTTGTGCACCAGTGGAAGTAAAATAAGGAGATTTAGATTATTCTTTACCTTTTAGTTGCAACTGATGTAGCTTTGTTTATGTGACAGTTCTTGGTAGTGGTTTGGGTAGGGTTTTTAGCCAGAACAGGAGGAGTTTTGTGTTATATTACAATCAACATTTTATAAAGACTTCTCATCAATATAAAAGGACATTTAATAAAATAATAATTTTTATTAAGCTGTCTTTTTAGAATTGCATTCTGGGAGCTAGGAAATGTTAGCTTGTGCTTTAAAAATTGGTAAGAACCTGTATTTTATGAATCAAATGGATAAAATAGCATTGCAACTCTAGTCATTTTAAATAAATACTTCACAAGTTGCTGTGGAAAACAGACCAATTCTGTGCTTTTGCTTATCTGAAATGGAGAAGGGGAAAAAAAACCAAACTGAAGCTGTGGAGCTACAAGTTTCTGGGCATTTTAAGCTTCCATATGAGTATTATTGCAGTAAAATGCAGTTTAGTTTTATTTTTCCCCATGCAAAATAGGAAATACATAACTGAAAGTGAAGTAGAATAGAGACATGCCACTTACTTTATATTCACAAGTATCAATGCATTAATGAAATATTTTAGAACAAAGTTTGCAGGAAAGAGTCTGTCTCATTTTCAACAGTATTTTGAGTTGAAACGTGCTTGTCCTGATGCTTGACAGTGTAGGTAGATCATGTAGCTGGTGAGGCAGGGTCTGTGGCTTCCATGGAAGCTCCACAGAGGCGAAACTCAGGAAGGCAAGAAAGACGAGATTGAAGTCATTACTATATGCATAGCTTGCTTTCTTTTTTCCAGACTGCTGCTGATACATCTTCACCCCAGGAATTATGCTACGAAAATGTACCCTCTCAAACAAACCATAGCCCAAGTCTTACCTTCCAGAGAAGCTAACAACTAGTTTAAGGCAGTGATGAAGGTTTATCATAGTCCATTCAAAAAGAATTTGGGGGTTTTGTTTGCTTGGGTTTTTTTGGTCTGCTTAATTATTTGAGATTTTAAATTCTTGCCAGTTTCTCTTACCTATGGATTTTGTGTAAGTTGACTTTCTTTTCTTTCAGTAGCTCTGGGGGAAATTATTTTATTTGTCCTTGATGCTAGAAATCTAGTTCCCTTGCAATTTTATTGTTTGCCAAAGTAGCCTAGCCCTTGATCTAAGTCGTTATGAAAGAAACATGCATTTGATCATCGAGTTCTAAAATTAAATTAGCCTGATTTTTATGTGCCTGTTGCACATAGGCAACAGAAGTATAGATTGCATATACTGAATTGGTTTGAAACACCTTTTAAATACTAAGATTTGTATTTTTTTCCTTAAGGTTTAAAATGAGCAATTTATGATGAATGAATGGTATTTTGTAAATTAAATGTTGATGTGATTTTGAGGACTTCCATTGAGTTGTTCAAAATCAGATTGACACAGTATATTCTCTTACTACATTTCTTAAAAATATTGAATGGATGCCTATTTTATGTTGTATTGACAATATTTTAGAAAAAGATAAATAAGAAGGGTGAACTCTAGTCATTCTCGTGTCATGCTTCTGATACACAGGTATACGTGTGTGTGTATTACACAATTATGAAGTGATGTTAAATATAAAAAATAGCTTTAGTGTTTACTTCCTCTCTTCTGTGGTACAGTTGCTCCTAGGTTTTCTGGATGTTTGGACTTAAAAAACATTGGCAGTTGATGCATTCTGCTTTTTCTTTCATTGTACGTCTGACTGCCACTAGATGGTGATAGACGTGTGTACAATACTAACAGCTGCATGTCAATAAAGATCGGAGTTCATTTTCATATGACGCTCAGTAACTGACTGGGAAATCAGTAGTTACTAAAACAGCGTCATTTTGATTCTGCCCTGTGAGAGCATTGCACAGAGCTTTTTATAGCAAAGAAAGATGCTGCCTGGCATCCAACATGCCTCTCCTTAGAGCAGCAGGCCTCCTGTGCTGAACGTGTAGTGGACTTTCAGAAGAGAGCAGCTCTCCTAAAAGCAGTTCTGCATGAAGACTGTTGCTGCACTCAAGGTTTTTGGGTTCTCTATCCAGCACCTTAGCCTGCTTAATCAGAGAGATAAAAGGCATGGTTGAAGGTAGGGAGGAAGTATTTTCCTTTGGAAAAATTATCTTCTAGGAAGGAAACAAAGCACGCTTTATATTCTAGGTCAAGAGGCTGACTGTGTTCTTGAGCAGTCAGGAGAGGATCATCTAGTGCTAACATGCTTTTCTTTCAAGCCAATAAAGAAGTCTTACCTTTGATTGTAACATAACATAAAATTGCTTCTATTTTGGTTAGCCCCCTGCCCCAAAACCACCACCAGCAGCTGTCAGGTGAACAAAGCTACATCAGGTGCAATTGCTTCAATACTTCAAAGCTCATCCTTAGCCTTGAACATTTCTGTATGTGCACCTAGGAAATAATAATGTGGACCATTAGAAAATGAGGTCTTTGATATGTCTTGTATACCGTAAATGTTAAACCATACATCTGCTGCACAGCAGCAGATTACTTTCTTAATGAACCCCAAATTTTTAAAGATTGTCCAAGTTTCATCTTAAAAAAAAAATCTCTCCTTTTTAGTTGCAAGTTTCATTCGCCTTGTCTAAGCATCTTTAAATTATTTCTAAGGTCTTCAGATTAACTTTTTCCTTCTAATTGCTGTTAGAGTCAGTTATGAGCAAATCTGAGTTTAGTAGAGATTCATATTCATTACCCTTCATCTCTGTTCAGAATTTTAAATGTAGTATCTAATGAAATAGAAGTTAGATCTCTCTTTTATAGAAGTTTTAAAGAGATCAAGTTTAATACAAAACTTGAACTAAACATTTAATTCTACCGGGAATAATTTTGAATATGGGAAAACTTGTACTTCATTGTGTAGGTGCCTTTCTGTTTGAAGCAGCAAGGTAAGTTTCAAGTAGCGGTCAATGTTTTACTTGTAGATAAACTAGAGGGATTATTTTGGAGTTTTTTTGTCACAGTCTCAATGCAGATGCAATTAGATTTCTTTCCGTCAGTTTAATACCAGTTTTCTTTATCTTTTTTTTAGAATCGCCAGATGCTGATATTGCCATGGAGGTAGCTACATCAGAACAGCATGTTTCTGAGGCAATATATGATTGTGTTATTTGTGGACAAAGTGGTCCTTCTACTGAAGACAGACCTACAGGGCTAGTTGTACTATTACAAGCATCCTCAGGTATGAATGTGTGACTTGTTGGGCAAGCAATGTTTCTGCAGCTTTTAATGAGTGTGCATAAATACTGTTGTGTCTTCTGGAGCCTGGAAAGACAGCCTTCCCTTTTTTTGTGGATGGTCTTCCATGAGGCACCTGTGTAGGTCTAAGGGTACTGAGAAGACTTTTAAATGTTTGGGAAAAAAGCAAATGGTTTCATTCCCTCCTAGTTCCTGTTAGCTTTAGCAAACCCAGCAGTATATAACAGACCAGCAGGAAAATAGGTATTGAAAGAAAAAGAAAATAAAATAGCCATCAATATATCTATATGTATGTATATATACTTTATGTACAAGTGCAAAAGCACAACTTTCAGTATTTAGTTTAATAATTTTTTTAGCGTTTAATATCAACAAAGCACATGGTAGTTACAAACCAAAATTTCCTGATTGTTTTCTTAATTGTTTAGCATATTGTTATCCATTGCATTCTTCATTGCTTCTTTTCTTCATACAGTGTTGGGACAATGCCGCAATAGCACTGAGCCAAAGAAACTACCAACTACTGAAGAGGAGCAAATATACCCTTGGGATACCTGTGCAGCACTGCATGATGTGAGGCTTACAGCTTTACAGCGATACTTTAAAGATGTAAGTATTTCATATGAACAATAGTACTACTTAAAAGAAAAAAAAACTGTGTAAAAAGGTAAATGAAATTACAACTTAGTCTTCCTAGTTTCATTTCTAGATATAATGAACACTTTGTCATGTTGCAGTAGTTATGAAGTGTTTACATTTGATAGGGTCCTTATTTTCAAATAGCGTCCGGCTTTTCCCTAGTTATATTTTGGCACAGGCATCTAGTGTATCTACAGGCTATGCAGTCACTAAATACCCATGCAGATGTTCTCTAGAAGAAGATACTTCACAATTCAGTGTGACCACACAATTGAGATGTGGTTTTGCTGTCTTAGGTATTACTTTCAAAACACATTTTCTTGTGGCCATTCAGAAAACCTGATCAAGGAATTACTCTTAATCAGTTAAAGTATTTTTGGCAGCACGGAGTAAGTGGAAAGAGTTGTTTTAACCTGTAACAGTTTTCTGAGCCACTACAGAGAAGGGGAGGATGAGTGGATGGGAAGGAGGGACCAGCAGAAGACTTCACCCTCTTCTGCTGAATCCTCAACTCTGCACATTTCTGAAGTTCAATTTTACATTAATTGGTATGTTATTTTCTGTTTTGCAGTTCTGTTAGCTGTTCCAAGCAGAGTTTTGCATTGCTTCACAAAGCCACGTTACAGCTTTTCATATTTAATTTTGAGAGCCAATTCTTCTTGCTTAACAGGACTTGTTCAGTTGTAGACCTTTGTGAAAGTGCTGCCTGTGACTTTCCTTGCTAGTATATAAAACAGCCATGTAAGACAATACATAACTGCTCTGAGAAATCATTCTGGGGGAGAAGAATATGTAACCTAAGACTCTAAATTAGCTCCTATAGACTAGTCCCAAGTGACATACCAGCTCTTAGGCAGATCTAACTAAATAATCAGCCTTAGAAGCTTTAAAGAGGAAAAACTGTGGCAATTTTTACTCTGACATGATTGCTAGCTTTCTCATAATCTGTCATCCACAAATAATTGAAATTTGCCAACTGCAACCAAGCTTGCTTATGTAGAGTAGGTTAATTTAGAGTAAATTTCATAGTTGTTTTGAGAGTTTTAAAACTTCGGTAGTGTGTTTTCAGAAAAGCACCTTCTCCTGAGGCTAATAGCATGCATTTCCTTGCTAGAAAGTAAAACTTTTAAAGATGTAAGCAGGAAACATATTTCTGAACAAAAGATATTTTAGTTCAGAAAGAATCTGTGGACAAGCTTTTCTTCTTTTGGCACTGATGATGTTTGTTTATTGTTTCAAATAGTTAATATTTTTTCCTGCTGAAGTGATGAAAAACACTGAAGCAATACTATAGCTTTATTTTTACATGTTTGCATACTGTAAACAGAAGGAGTTCCAAGCAAAATGTTACTCAAAAATTTGATCTCACTGAAGCGTATATTTCCCTTTCTGTCCAGTAACACTACCAACAGATTAGTCTAAAATGTACTGTAGCGTAATGAGCAAATGCATCCTGCTTTCAAAAAGTTCCGGTCCCGATTCAAACATTATAGTTGAATTTAGCTGTTTTTGCTTTCAAGTTTCCAGGTCACTACTGTGTAAAAAAGTGCCTCTGCGTGAAAGAACTAATCCTTAAATTTCTTTTGGCATAAAAATGGAAACATCTCTTAGTGTCTTGAGCATCTTGTTCAGCTGAGCTAAGCAATAAGAAGTCCTTTTGTTTATCAACTGTGTCCTTCCCAGTAAGTGTCCTTCCTCTAACGAGGTTTCAGGAGGCAAGTGAATAATTTCTCTTAGATGTGAAAATTTTGAGTTATGAAACATGATCTAGCTTATTCTACTAGAAGAAAAAAGAAATTCAAAAGCTACATGCTATATACACTCTGGGCAAAACTTTTCTGTAGAGATTCCTTTTGCACTTTCTTAGCTGAAATTTGATGTTTGCTGTCAGGGAGTAGAGTTCTTGCCTATTAAAAGGAAAAATCATTGAAAGTGATTATTTGTAATATAGAGAGGTATGACTAAGGATTAGGAGATAAAACTTCATATACCAGATTGATAGGACTGTTTTCAGAATCACATAGTACTCTGTAACCAGTAACTTGATATAGGTGTGCTCCATCCCAAGCCTATGGCTTGCTTTGGAATCTCCTTTATTTCTGAACTCAAGAATAATAGAATAAAGCCGTTCTGCAAAGACTTCGGGGTTGGTTTTTTTCCTTATGCAAATGCTACTGAGTAGCCTCGTTAAATACATGCAATAAAGAATGCTTTTCCTGAATGAAACGTTTGTCCTGTGGGGCTTATCCAGGTATATCATACAACCGTGCCTTACAAATAGTGCAGTCTACTAAATTATGCAGGAACCAGCAGGAGAAAAGGTTTTTCTTGTTCTGTGGCCTGAGAGGGTCGTAGCATATTATGAATGTCAGGTTGAGGCAAGGTAAATAGGAGCATGTCTTGTAGCTAGAATTTGTGATTTTGATTTCCTGCTCATATGCAGGAAAAAAAAATGAGATGCTAGGACATCCTTAGAAAATGCAGCTATCAGAGTTGGTCATTCACAGTACCCTGCTTTTGCATCATACATTAAGACCATTTTAGGGTGAGTCTAAAAATTGTTTTCCAATTCTAGTAGCCATAAATGTTTTTCTGTTCTCTAAATGTATAATCAGAATGTACATTTCAGTCTGTGTATTAAATTATTTTTTTGAGAAGTGGAGATTTAATAATTAGACTGACTATAGCTAGGTATTTTGCAAGAGAATTTTCTAGAATTCCTTATCATAAGTTTGCCAGTAGTGACTTTTTTCAGTTCATTATTTTCTGAGAACTACCAATAAGGTAATTTTATTTTTGACAAGTGGGCTTAAGTGCAGTCTTTGAATAAGGCCAATGTTTTCAAAACAATCCTAGTATGAAACTCAATTCACTAAACAAGTATTTGTTCTCTTTTCACTTTATTATGTGTTGTATACAATATTGTTCAACAATGCATTAAAAACCCAAAGTGTTTAGAGTGAATTTTAATAACAGATTGGGGTTTAATTATATAACTGTGATCTTGTTATTTTGGTTACATACAAAACTGAATGAAATGTATTGGAGCAGTATGTTGCTGTTGGACATGGGATAACTTGTACTGTTGGAACAGATGGTAGAGTTAGAGCTGTCTTCATGCTGTAATACAAGAGGTTCTTTAAAGAAGTCATTATCTTAAGTGGCAAGAACTGCAGAAGTTGTAACTTAAGTGTATGGCTGTTTGTTGCAAAGAATAGCATAATGGCAGACGCGTAAGTTAGCATAAGTAAATACGTTCTAAAACTAAAATTTTTATTTCCACAGCATGTCTTTTCATTAGATAGCATGCAAATAAAAATCTATATATTTTTTTAATCTTAAAATAAGTTGTGGTAAATACCTTTATGCCTTTATATGTATTGTTGTTCTTTTTTTCTTACTGTTTTTGCTTTGTCTTAGAGTTCCTGTCTGCAAGCAGTGTCAATAGGCTGGGAAGGAGGTGTTTATGTACAAACTTGTGGTCACACTTTACACATAGATTGTCACAAATCTTACATGGAATCTTTACGGGTGAGTAGAACTAAAGATCATCTTTTTTTATTTGGATCCAAATTGTTCTTAGTCAATTGGATTTATGCTGTTCAATTCAGAGAAAGAAAGATTGGGTTTACATTGGATGGACAAGATGTTTTTATTATGTTTCAAGAACTGTAGATACTAAATATCTTATTACATCTTGACATCATTAACAAAAGTAATTTGTTTTCATTTGTTCTGATATATCAGAAAAAATACTTGACTAAATTAATCCCGTTCTTAAAAAATTAAATCACCGTTTAGTTTTGTTTTTTTTTTTCTGGTGTGCATATTCAGGTAAAGCATTTCTTACACTTCTCATTTCTGTTTCATAGATTCTTACTTTGATGTTTAACATGTGTTAGAAATTACAGAGAAACTGAAGAAAACGAGGGGAATTTTACAAATATAAACCTGTGCTTTTGGTTAATTCCTATTTATGAAAATTCAGTTACAAAAAGTTAGATTTTTATCTCTAGCTATGTATCATATATGTTATGTATATACATGCAGTTTAGATAAACGAGTTAAAATAGTTTAACTCTTGTGAATTATGCATATTGGTTTTTTTTCTCCTTGGAAAATACTGTCAGGAAATTACTGCTATATATGGTTTGAAAATAAAGTTTGTTAGTCAAGTCTCAGAAATTGTTGACTAGAAAAGACATCCTTATTTTTACATGGTCTTGGTAAACAGGGTAGTGTTCCATTGATGTTGCTGGCCTCCTTCGCCCCCCTCAGCCTCTGCCAGCCCAATTGCAGATCTTCTGAGTGGCACTGTAGAATGTTTTCACAAGCTCAGGAGTGGTAGAAGTCATCAGACTTTAAGCAGTCATTTCTTTCTGTATTATTTTGTGTAGTTAAATAAAGACTGATGACTTCTTGTTGCATTTGAAACTACTTTTTTATTCAAGATTACTTTATGTGGTATTTCTTTAGGGTTTAGGGGGTTTTTTTGGAAGTTTTGTTGATTCGTTTCCATTTTGAGAAATACTATGAGCAATGCTTTGTATTTTTATAATCAGCATTGGTCATACTGTGAAATTTACCTCTAGAGAAATTGGAAGCTGTGCCACCTTTGTTGGATCCCATGATGAATTGTTCTTTTCCATATGACTGTAAAGATGCTTTCAGGGGTAATTGTGTCATCAAGATAATTAAGTAAAATCTGGGCTTTCATGGTAGAATCTAATTTTACAGAATTTTGGAAAAGTAATCCTTTGCATCATATAGACTCCGAAGTCCCTTTTCTGGTGGATTCTCACTTAAACGCAAAATAAACTGTTAATTCCGTCTCATTGTATTCTTGAAGATTTCTGGCTTATTTAAGTGAACTTTTGATCCTAGCTTGTATTACTACTACCTAGGTGAGTGCATAATAATTTTGACTATTCCTAGCATTCTGGGTACTGAAATAATTTATATAGACTTGTGTTCCTCTGGGTAAAACATTTATTTTTACATAATACAATCAGAGATCAACAGCCAGAAAGATATGTAAAAGTAGGCTCACCAGAAGGCCTCAGCATTCTGGGCTGATTGCTTGAAGTTTAAATTATAGTCACTGTTAATTTAGCAGTTCTCTTCTCCCAGGAGTGGGAAACCGTTCAGGCAATTCTTGAAGCTGAAGCAAGGTTGCTTGCCAGTAACAGGAGTACTCCACTCGGGAGATGTCCCCACTTCCCACACATGTACTTCTGTGTCCATTTTTTGATCCTTCATGATAAAGAAGAAGTAACCAGGGTTTTTTCTGCCCTCCAATGGCTACTTCATTAGGTTTTTCAGCCTGTACTACTTCTGAGAAATATCTTCAAATATTTCTCATGACTGAAAATAAAATTGCCTTTAGATAAATTAAAAGGTGTTATCAAGGGAGTCTCAAACTTTATTGGGAATTGCTAGAAAGTGACAACACATGTGAAGTGTTCAAAATACCCCATTGAAGTATTTCTAGTTTATTATGTGGATATTGTTGACAGTGAAGAGTACTTAAAAATTAGGAAAATTAGTTGAGTTGGAGAATTGTAAGATAGTCTCTACTAGTTAAGACCTTTTTCACTAAAATGAGGAGGTATTCCAATTATTCTTTCTTTACAGTTTTTGGTTTTAGACTTAGTTCTTTAGGTTTACACCTGAAATATCAAACTAACAATGATGATCTTTTGCAAATTTCAGCTACATCTTCTTTATTTTCTTTTAGAATGACCAGGTCCTCCAGGGTTTTTCAGTGGACAAAGGAGAATTTACCTGTCCCCTTTGTAGGCAGTTTGCTAACAGTGTTCTTCCTTGTTACCCTGGAAACAACGTGGAAAGAAGCCTTTGGCAAAGTCATAGTAACAAGTGTATGCAAGATCTTGTACAGGAGGTGGAAGATCTTCAAGAGCAGCTGGGAACTTTCCCAGTAAGCATCAGTGTAAGGCAGAAAGATCCTTGTTAATTTGCCTCTACCTTTCAGTTTTTACATTATGTTGCATTTGTGACCTCTTAGAAACTCGACAACCTGGGAAACTTCATTCTCTTCTGATATGGAAGACAGCATACTATTTTTTTTTTTCCATATTAAGACATTTAAAATATTTACAGCACTTATTGCATTACCTGCTAAAAATAAAGAAATAAAAAGCTATGACAAAATGTGATTAATAGAATTTTTTATGGAGTATGTTTTCAATTCTCTCCATAGTAATTTACATAGAATTGAGTCACTTAATATAAAATTCATTTATCATTTCTTTACAATGTAAAACCACCAGTATCCTTGTAACTGGAAGCTATTTAAAGAATGCCTATTAAGAACATTTTAAGGTAGGGATTATTTGTTTTACAGAAAGAACAGTTTGCAGATGCTCATGTATTGCAAAGCTTCATGAGGTCTTTCTGAATGATAGAATTAATTCTATTAAATTTGCTAGCGTTCCAGTCTTGATGGAGATACTTTGTGTTATTTTCGTGTATTTGTGCAATGCAAATATACCTTAAAACAGTGCAAGCAGTGAGATTCTTGAACTTAGGAGATGGACAAAACAGTGATGTTTTCATATTCAGAAAAAATCGAAATAACTTTCAGAATATTATAACACTTCTGTGAGACAGAATATTGGCTTTTAATGCATATTTTTTCATAACCTGCAAATGTGTTTTTATAAATATGAAAGCGCTACACTTTGCGATCAGCTATTGCATTTCTTCAGGTAAAATTAACTAATCTTTTGTGTCTTTTGTTCGTAGTCTGAAACCAATCTCAGTAAAGAAATGGAATCTGTAATGAAAGATATAAAAAGTACCACACAGAAGAAGTACACAGATTATAGTAAGAGTCCTGGATCACCTGACAATGATTTTCTGTTTATGTATTCAGTAGCAAGGTGGGTATTTTTCTTCTTTTTATATTATTTTCTTTTGTGTTTCTTACTAATGGTATTACTCATGAGATAGTTTTCTTCTTAAAAAAATAAAATATTCCATCCTCTCGAAAAAGTACTTTTTGAATACTTAGTACACTGAGGTTACATTTCCTGATTTTCATATGCAGGCATATGCAAGCTGGAAAGATGTGCCTTTCAGTTCATTTTTAGTATATGCAGCAGTGGCACAGAACCTGGAGAACATTTTGTCTTGTGCTTATTTAGTTTTCTTCTTTATTCAAGGTTTTGCTTTCCATATATCAAAATTTCATGTTGAATTTCTTTTTCTACCTTCCTTTCCCAAACTGTCAAATCTTCTCTACTACTATTTAGCAGAATGAGATTTCTATATTACTGCCATACTGCTGTTTTTTAAATCACAAGGTGTTTTTAATTTCTGTCAGACGTTAGTTTTATTTACTTAAACGAGGATCGCAGAAGGAGCCTTTTCTACATCAGCAGCCAGGAATCTCTCTTCCTGTGAAGGAGACTTCTAAAAAAAGTGTCAAAACTACCAGCATTTTCTCTGTGATATTTCATTCCACTTTTATAGCTGTCAGCATCACAGACACCATCTCCAACAAAATCAAACAGTCCCTCCTTCCATCTCTACCATAAATGTTAAGATGCTCTATATGGTTAATCTGTTCAGATTTACTGTAATGCAGGGTTTTCACATAAGAAGAAATACTCATTAAGCAAATAATTCTCTGAGCTCTGACTTACTGAGGCCTGCAGGGAAAGTGCTGCCTGCAGGGAAAGTGCAAGCATGCAAGTGATATCATCCAGTAGCATTTTTAAATGCAGTTTCATAAACTCGAGTTGCTGAGTGTCTTTAGTATATAAACAGTGGAAGTATTCAAGATGTGGCTTGGCGGGACTCTGGATAATCAAATCTAAGGTTCAGCTTTTGACAGAAGGTTGGACCATCTCATGTCCAGAATTCTCTTCCAACCTAGGCTATTGTATAATTCTATTAAAATAAATACTATTTATTCTTTAAGAGTATCTTAACTGTGCCTTGATTAAGATGAGCAATTAAATTTTATACATAGCAAGTTAAAAGATTATTCTGTATTACTTTAAATAGTATCTGTTATATCAGGATAAATAATGCTGAGATTTTTAGCAATAATGTGTTTGGTCAATACCATTTAATAGCCTTCCAAAAATACAAAGGACTCAAAATTAATGTTTCCCATATAAAAGTATGATTACTTGTAACCATAACTTGACATGCCATTTAAGGTACAAAAACGGCGTTATAACTTATTTCTGGGTGTAATGTTAGATAATTTTAAAAATGCTAGCTAAACATATTTTAAATGTATCTATATTTTATTATTTTGATATTAACACCCTAAGCCCAAGATCTTTGTTTTCATTCCAAGAGTTAAAAATACTTCAAACCAGAACAGCATTTCATTGCTGCTTGCACTGCTGGAGAGAGAAATCATGGCTGACCATTAAGATTAGGATATGCCACCTGTACTCATTGTGACCTCTTCTTGTTAGGTTAGACTGATGTCAGCAATGTTACATTTACCCATGGCTGAAGGATTTCAGGTGTGGATCTAGCCTTCTGTATTGCTACCGTAGCTCGTAAGATCACTTACGAGGGTGCTTGGCAGATCAGCTCCAAAATGGTTAATTCTTCTTGCCTTTCAGTTCAGCAGTCCAGATTTACAGGCTTCTACTACTTGATAATTGCGTAAGAGCTACAAGTTAAAAAAAATTAAACTTTTAAAAAGACATTTTAATATAACCTTAAAGTTTGTATTTATGGGAATAAATATATAAGTGAACTGGTCATCTCCCAGGCTGAAAAAGTTTTCTTTGTATGATTTTGGTATGTTTTGTTTAATTTTAAGTATCCAAACAATGGACTATCCACAATTTAAATTAGGCCTGAAGTACTTGCTTTCTGGAAGTTATTTCTGTCATTCAGCCTGTTTCTTCCTTTTTTCTACCCAGTTCTTTTTGAGGTAATGATACCCTTGTGTTCCTTACCAGCCAGTTACCTTTGAGCATTTCTAGTTTCACATATTCTGAAACATTTCATTGGTTTTGGTCAGACCATCTACAGCTGTTACTCATTTGTTCCTGGTATTTAATCTAACATACAGGTAAAGTGGTCAGGATGATAAGTAGCCGCTGTTTAACTAAGCATTTGAATGCAATGATAGTTTTATTGACTCCGTATATTTGCAAGTGTCATGTTTTTTTATGTCATGTTCCATTGTCAGTCAGAAATGACATCATCTGCAGTCTTCTTAAAAGATGCTAGTTTACAGCTGAAGGCCAGCTTTGAAGTGTATTTCTGCACACTAGAATGGAGTACTACTGGTTAAACAAGATGTAGCCGCTTGCTGCAGCTTATCCTTTCTGCTTCAGGAAAAGGGGAACTTACTTTTCTTACTTCACTTTTGCTTAGCCAGACAGATGTCACTGGTAGCAGAGAAAAGAAATTACAAGCAAATTCCCTACGGGCTAGTAGGAGGGCTAGCCCCTGTCTTTTCCTAGCAAAAGGTGTACTCAGGGTCTTGGCATCCTGAATTGCATGCACAGCTGGAAAAGCAGCTCCTTAGCTCCCTCCTCCTTTCCCTCCAGTCTTACCTTGTAAAATTTATGCCCTTTTCGTATGCATCCTTCCTCGTCTTTGCTGACATTTATGAGATTAGTATAGTGTGTCATTCACAAATCATGTGTGCCTAGCTTTAATTTTAATAGCTCCACATTCATAGCATTGATGACTGTCATTTGTGGCAGGATCTTGGAGGACTGTTTCTGTATTGCATAGCAATAGGTCTCATGCTTTTGTTGGCTATGTAAACAAAGCTTTTGGTTTTGTTGTCGTAATCTAAGAACCTTGTGTTCTCCAGTCTGTGTCTCAGTATCTAGGTTTTTTCATATATATGTTGTCTGTGTAAAGTAAAGTGGAAAAAATGGTGGTGCTTAGCTTGATCCTTCTGTCCCAATAGAAAGAGGAGGTCCATCCAACTGTGTTCTCTTTCTGGAAAGGGCATTGCATTTTTACTTCCCCCTACTCTGTCCTGATCTGGATTCTGAGAAATATCCATTCACCCTCCCCAGCCCCAATATGTGCCTTTAAGGAAAGCTGGCAAGAAGGGATGAAGTAGGGCTGTTCTTCAGTCAGGAGTCTGCACAGCTGAGTAAAATCCATCTTCTCAGGTTTTTTCTGTGAGTGAGGAAGATAAAGCCAGTGTTCTACAAAATTTGTTGCTCCAATGAATGACGCAAAGATTTCTAGAGAGAGGAAACCATCACTTAGGTTTTCTTTCTCCTTCTCTTTCCTCTGTGTTGAGGGGGCTGAGATAGCAAAGGCTGCTTTCAGAGACAACTCTGTGTTCCCCTCTTCTATCAGATACCCCAAATTTTTCTTCATTGATGAGAGAATAGGCGCTGAGAGCTCTGCTTTTCTTCAGTAGAGGGCAGATGGTACTCAGATCCTCAAGGGAGTTTGAATTAGGGAGGAGATACACTGGTCTCTTTCAAAAATGATTTAGGGCTGTACCTGATGTAGAACATTTTATAAAGAAGTGTTCAGTTTCACAGAAGGTGCTTTCTGTACTGTGCAGTTCTATGCCAAAGTTTAGGTATGTTTTGAAAGAGATGTCTTAGAGGAAAAGGCTAATATTTACATTTCCAAGAAAGCTGAACTAGAAGGTGCTGCCTTTGAGGAGCTGGGGGGCAATGAAGAAGTGTGGGAGGTGAGAGTTGGTAGGATATATGTGATGGAGTGTATGTTTCCAGCAATCTATCTCCTTACCTTCCCTATAGGAAAAAGTACTATATAACACCTCATATGTATTAAGGAGAGTTTTTTCAGAATTGTCCCTGAGGTTTGTTTTGTAAAATTGTATGTATTTCTTGGTGAAAGGGAAATTTAAAATTCTAGATCTAGAAAGTTGTTCTTAGACATTCAGGTAGTGTTTTTGATTTGAATCTTAATTATCTTGGTTTTAATGAAAGGCTGCCATTAATTTTGTCCTACAAACTAGTTATCAGAAGATTTTAGAAATAAAACATAGTGGTTTCCTTTTATATTCCCCATGATGAACTAGCACATGCTGATCTACAGTTGCTATTTTGTCCACTAATGTGAAATCCCTGTCCCTTCTTCCTTGCTGGTAGGTTTTTAGAAGTTCAGTGAGCACTGCAAATCGCCTGAAGAGTTGAAAATTCCCCTGTCACACAGATGCCCTTATCAGCAGCAACCAGATGGAGCTCTGAGCAGGCACATTATCAATGTTAAATTGCCTTTTCTGAGCAGAGAGGATTAAAGCATTCCTTCAGAAATGGGTGGCATAAGCTGCAAACTTATTCTGAAATGTTACTATTTTAAAAACATATGAAAGTATCTTAACAAACACTGCATATCAAAAATGTATTACTCTTTCAAGCTGATGGAGCTGAAATTCTTAAAAAAAAAAAAATCTGTTTTGAATAAAATAGTCATCCTGTAGTTTCTTCTTAAATATGGGGGGGGATGTATGTGTGTGTGTTCTTAGCTGAGATCTATTATATGCCTAAAATTATAGAATAGAATTTTAGTACATTTTCAGTTGCATTATATTGAACCTAAAATTGTTTGATTTTTAGTTAAAGGACAAAATAAGTTTAGGCTGAGCTTTGCGGTTTGGATTAAATTAGCAAAATAACATTTCAGAATAATAGAATTATATTCCTTTATTTTAATTAAAGAAATGTATGTTGACTTACTAAAACAAGCTCTCAGAGAACATAACGTAAATTGTTTGCTCCAAGTCTTGGGGGTAAAAGATAATGCAGTAATGGAACATCCAATTCCAAAATTAAACAAAGCTATCGAATTTGACCTAAACAATTGGTGCTTAAGTATCAGATTACAGTAATACTAAGAAAGCAAGGATCAGTGTGACATGCAGAGATTTAGTGACACGACTCCTGTTTCATACTAATGAGCTGCAGTGAATACCAGTTTTTCATTCAGAATTAACCTCCAAGGCTTTTATTAACTAACTTATCTATAAAGGTCAGTGCTTCTATAATAATTCAGACTGTTTTCATACTTAGTTACTTGGTGGCGTATCCATTGTACTGTCTGTTTGTTTAAAGGAAAACAGAAGTCCTGCCAATAAAGAGAACAATTTTCAGACCTATCTGATTGATTGAAATTTAGCCAATCTGTATATTGTCTTTTCAGATTTGCACATAAATTCCCTTATTATCAAGGAGTTGTGTGTGCATACAGAAAAAAGCCTCACAATTAACCTTTTTTTTATTCTTCAGTCACAACTGTAGCAGCTCTCTTAATATCGTACTTGCTAATCAAACCACTTAAAATCACATATGGCAATATCTTGATAAAGTTTGTTTTATTCTGAGTCACATTTTGGCAGTATCTCACACTAAAGATTAGTTCACAGCATTCTTTTATTTAGCGTATGCTGGGAGTTTGTGGATAAGTCTTTCGTGTCTGCAGACGCTTGAATAATGCTGTTCCATTCAACACATGTCTTTGTTGCAGAACAAACTTGGAACTTGAGCTGGTCCATCGAGGAGGCAATTTATGTTCAGGAGGTGCAAGCACAGCTGGGAAGAGATCATGTTTAAGTAAGTTTTATGTTATGAAGTGCAATATAAATTATTAAAATATTGAACAAAGATGTCTAGTTCTTTTTAACACTTTCTAAATGTCAACTTTTTTCTTTTAAGAACCATTTTTTCTGCTATAATGTTTTGTGTTGCCATTTGAGAAATCTGAACTCTAATTTGCACAAATTATTCATTAGAGCTGTTCATGTGTTATGAGTATAATCTATTTAGAAATCAATTGTGATAGTATCCATGTAGTATTTTTTTAAATAATTCCCCATTTTTATGAGTAAAACTAGCAGTATTTTAAAGCAGAAAAGCTTTGTTTCACCCTGCCTGTTGCTAGTAATAGTAAAGAAATCTGTTTCTCCTGAGTGGTGATGTAGCTCATGACTAGGTCTCATACTCAGAAATCTGCAGCTACCATGTCCCATGTCTTTAATTTCCCTAGTTCTTTCTCTGACGGGAGAGTTTTGCAGATTTGCTTTGGTAGAAACTCTCAAATCTTCATTGTTCTGAAACCTTTAATATTTGGCAAATAAAGCACTTCTGGTTGATGGAAATGCTTTTTTTTTTCTTAACATAAAATCTTTTAATCTTTTACTGGAATATAAACTGTTAGGAATGGACAATTTTTTTTGTCAGGAAAAATTGGAAGGCCTGGCAGAATACTACTACTACTAATGCTTTGTTTAAATCAAGCTCATGCAGCAGTAGCAGCAGATTCAGTAGTAAAAATGTCAGAAAGCTTGGGCCCACCTCTGCCTTTTGGTACATGATTTGTGGGTGATGCTTTGCTCATCATTTGAGGGGATGAACTGCCAAAGAAATCGCATCACATAATATGATGTCCACATCCTCTCTAGGATAACAGCCTTCTTTTTCTTCCAGGAAATGTCGTTCAATTGATGTCATTCATGTGTTGTGATTTGTGAAAAGTAGTTTTAAACCCTACTGCACGTTGTCTCCCCCCACCATCATTACCTCCCTTTCCCAGCAGAGCAATGTACCTGAAAAATGCATATGTTAAAAGAACATTGCTAGATCACTGTTGCCAAATTTGAAGCATTTAATAAAATCAAGGCTCTGCAAATAATTTCTACTTGGATTACGATACATTTTCAACAGTGTGCTGACCTAGAAAGATAGACACTTTCTCTCTGATTTTTAGCAACTTCCTGGATGTGTTACCTATTTCACAGGCATCTTATTTGGAAGTCCATGATGAGCAGCTTATGGCAGAGATTTCAGCTTAAAATTGAAAAGCTTTTGAAATATTTAAAGTGAAAAAATTTATAGTGACATTACACATAATGAGAGTGTAACCCTGTTTTCACATGGCTTTACTAGCCAACCAAGATCTTTATAAGTCTTGACATTTCGAAGTTTAGAAGAATGCGTGTGGGGAACTGGCCTGTAATCTGTAAGGACATATTTTTATCTTGCTGGTAGTTTTTCAGAGTGAGGAGAGTTCAGCTTCTTTATGTGGTGTTTTTTTTAAAGATAAAAGTGGAATGAAATACATTCATTACATCTTAAAATACTGTGAAATGTTTGACGTCGTATCAAGTATCAAATTTGTGTTGCATGTACCTATTTAAAAGCTTTATATATATATATATAAAAAAAAAGATAATGTTTTTCTCATGGTGCTTTATCACCAACTAATGTCAGTAAGTGCTGGAAGATCATGACTTTGCAGAGAATGGTTGAATCACAGAGTGCTGGGCAGCTTTTTCGGTATACATCTCTATAGCTCCGTTGTTTCTATTTGAACTGTATCAGCTGACACCAAGGGAGGAACTACCTAAAAGTTGTTTTTGTTTGTTTGGGAGCTTTTTAAGGAAAAGATAAAGAGAGAAAGAAAAAAGCTGAGGCCTGGTAGCTGACACTAAGTGGTTTGTATACTACATTGTTCAATTATTTTTTTTCTTACACTTACCGCACCACCCCTTCAACCTCATCTTGCATAAAGAAGGGCTCTTGCATACTTAGGACCTGAGTTTGAAAGGAACTATACCTTTTGCTGACAGCCAGTGAAAAGATCAGTCAGGATTTTTAATACATATTCCTCAAGTCTTGAAATGCATGGAGAATACTGTAATCATTGGCAAAATTTCTTTTTGGAGAATTACAAAACTAGAAATGATACATGGAGAATGTGTCTCCACTGGAGAATTGTCTTATACTGGATTATTACTTCAACAAGACAAACAAAGTCCTGTTGAAGTTCATATATCATACTTACCTATTTTTCCAGCACTTTCCTTATTTTGCCATTAACTCTGAATGTCTCAGAAAATGAATCAATGTTGTCTGTTCATCAAAACAGATTACTGGAACAAACTAAACGTATAGAAAGTTGAAGATACTTCTCACACTTGAGAAGTATGGAAATCATCTTCTTAAAGAGAAGCTTTAAGTAAGATTACATCAACTATTGCTTTTAAAAATGTGTTAATTTAAACCTATTGTTTTTAAGAAGTGTTAATTTACAAAATCTAAAATGGTTATGAAATAGTAGCAGCAAATCCGCTGTTAAACTGTGCATTAGTTGTCTCTATAAAGAGTAAAATAGCCCAGTAAGGAAAACTTTGTTTTAAATCCTTGTCTTCAGAATTGTGTGTATATTTAGACAGAAGAAATTTTTTGCCCCATGATGCTATTCAGCTGGTTTTGTGTACTTGCACACAAGGGTTTAATCTGAAATTGGTAGGGTTTTCCTATAATTGAAACTAGTGTTTTTAACATGATAACATTTCTTGGGGTTTTGTTTCTACTTACAACACATTGCAATTTGTTTGTTTACTATGATATTTTTTTGTTCCTTTCTTAAACTGTTGTGTAATTTCTTTTGAGTGTGTTGTACATGGAAGTAGTGTTTTTTCCTTTAGCAGTTGCATTCCTTTTAAGGCTTCTAGTGCATATTTCTGATGAAGGGGTAAGGACAGGATTTAAACACACTGTACTTGCTTTTTTCCACACTTTTGGGTAGAATGGTAAATTTTCTTATTTAGATCTATATCAGTCATGTTGGTGTTTTTAATATCTATCTTGCCCTTTTGAACAATGGAAGAAGGCCTTTAAAGCTTTTAGGTGAAAGGCGCTATGTATATGAATGTGTTGCTGCTGTAAACAGCATGGAGACATAAATGTCATTTATTCATTGTTAAAACGTTCACATGCTGTATATGTTCTGTATTGGCACTTATTTTTTAAAATTGTTGTGTAGCAAACTAGTTATATTTAATCTTGTATTAAAATAGAGTCATTTTTAATGTAATGGGATTCTCCTAGAACAGACCTGTACTTCCACTTAGTATTATTATATTTAGTATTGGACATTGGGCTAAATATGACTAGTGGGAGCAGAATTTCTTTTCCATATATAGCAGGGTGTGTTTTAACTGAACTGTTATACAATTATATGACTTTTGTTCATTGCCCCTTCCATGTTTGGTGCATTTAGAGATAAATTGCAGTTCTTTAGATGCATGTTCTGTAATAGATTTTGTTATCTTTCCATACTAATTTCTTTTCCCAAGAGGTAATCCTGGTTTTAAAGTTTCACTTAAAATGTACCTTCAACTTCTTCATTGTCTTATGCAGTGAGGAAAGAATGATTTTAAAAATCCATACGCTATCTAGAACTTGAATACTGTTTTGTTAAAGTCTTGCTAGCACAGCATTAAAACTGCCTTTGTTTTCTAAACGTCATTCACATCAGGTTCAGCAGAAGTAATCTAAAATATAACCTGGTTTTGTTTGTCTTATGTGTGAGATAATGAGGTGTCTCTCTTGTGATTAAGCATACCACTCTGTATTAGTCTTGTAACAACTGTAAAGTTTGGTGATTAGATACTGCAGAAAACAGAGTATGCTGTCCCAGGTGAGCTGTTACAGCAGCAACTGTCAGGGAAGATGGTGGGAACAAATAGGTCAAGAGCTGTTTTAGTAGATTGCACCATGAGGGCAGCTGCTCTTGGGAAGTAAAATTAAGAATGATTAATGTAGCTGTTAGCGTCAGTGATCGAGTCTGTGAGAGAAGAATGCTGAAGAAAATTTGGCTGTAAAATTGCCATTTTAAGGTTTCAAGTTTTGTATGTGTGCTTGCATGACTGTGTGTTACTAAACAGTATACAACCAAAAAGTGCAAATAGAGTCCTATTTTCTTACTACTTAAAAATCAAATCCTATTCTAAGGACCACGTTACAGTTTTAGAGTCTATGGCCTTGAAAATTCTCTTGGGTTTAGGGGATAATTACGATCTATAGCAATTGTACAGGTCTTATTTCTCTGTTTTACAAAGTTTAAGATATCTGATGTTTTGCTTTTTGTTTTCATTGTTTTGTATTTATATAGAATAGTTTCAGAACACAGTATTAAGGCTGAATAATTAGAACTTCTCTGTACGACTTTTGTATCTCTCTAACATGTGTATACGTGTTTTTCTCTGTCATTGTTACTCTGGTAATCTTGCAATAGGGGGTAAAAAATTCCACTAAACTTAAAAGTTATCTATAAATGAATTTGTAATATAGTCATTTCTTACTTTTAAATAGTTCTTCTTTCTTTCTTTCTGGCTGCTTTCTTTTCTTTTTTCCTTTTTCCCTTTGTGATAAAGATAGGATTAGGGTTTTTTTTGGAAGGATTAAATATTCTATCACCTTGTCCTCTGGCTTCAGTTTCCCTGTATAGGAGCTCCTTATCCTTATACTTCCCACAGATAGCAGTCTGGCATTTCAGCATCAGCTGCATTAATTGGAAAGGATGTTCATTTACAAGTGGACATCAAAAAAGTATTTAAGACTTGTGTAAATTTGCCTGAAATAAAATGTCCAGCACCTTCATAACTTCTGTGATGGTTCTAACCATTGAGAAACTGTATTGTTTCACAGGGTTTGTTGGTTTGTTTTTTCTTGTTCACTTGAAGCCTGTGTTTTGCATTTGTAGATGGCTTAGCGGTGTCATCTGTCTTGATTACGATGTTGTTATCAATTTAATAAGTGCTTTTACTGTTTTTGTGAGCGCAGAAAGTCACCTTGACATGAAGCATTTTCTAAGCTCTTCATGCTCCTTCTGTATCAAATTTTTCAACCACGTTGATAGTAATGGCTGTCTCCATTTTATCAATATGGCCAGTGATACTTGGAACCACTAAGTATGGTTCATTCCTGTAGGAAGAAAAACCTAATTCTTTTGTGAATTACTCAGTTGCAACTGTCTCCTTCCTGTAATCTATTAATGTGAATATGGTTGCAAAGCTTCCTACCCAGCTCTCTGCAGCCGCTGAAAATAAAAAGAATAAAAGTAGTTTTCAGGAATCCTTTTTGCCTTGGTACAGTGGATTTCTGTGGTTGATTGGTTTGGTCTGGGCTTTTTGGTTTGGTTTTGTGGGTTTTTATTTTGGTTTGTTTTTAGTTAGGAGTTGGCAGTCTGCAGATCTTTGGTGCCCATCCATTCATGCTACCTTTGAAAAAGCAGTTTGTCTCACCAACAGATGAGCCTAACTATTTCCTAAAAACCCTGGTATGCTATTCATACCTAGTGTGGGAGAGGCAAAGACAGATACGGTTAGAATTCTATTGCTAAAGTTAATTTCATAGACTGGCAAGTTTGGTGTTGAGGATAATTAGCTGCTTCATCAGCAATTAAGGCTTAAGATTTTGTAAAGACTATTCATGTCTTAATGCCTTAATAGGCTTTTCCTGACCTTCACATTTTTTTCTTCACTGATTCCAATCTACGGGATCAGTGATGAATGGGAAGATGCTGTCAGCAGGTCTTTGCAGCTGCTGTTGCTAAGTGGACTATATAAATCTCTACAAGGGGAAAAAAAATTCCTCCATCTCCTTATTAACAGTCAAGTCCCATCTGGTTGTTTCAAGTGTTTTTTGTTAAAATCCACATTCTTCTTGATAGTCCCAGGAAAACTCGCAAGAAGAAGGGCGTAACATCTCTAGTCTGGTAAGATCTTCACACAGCAGATGAGACAAGGATGTTTTCAGTTCCACTTGCGGTGAACTGCTGTGTCACTGTGGTTTCTGATCTTTCGACATTGTAATAGTGAATACTAATTTATAGAATGAAAAAAGAGAAGACTGGATCAAAATAGCAAAGTAGAGGTTTTCATGACAGCAGTATGTGTTATTTACATCCTTCTAAGACCTAAATATGAGAGAGACTAGGGAGTAAACACATCATCTAGACTTTTGCAAGCACAACAAACTCAGCTAATTCCTTAATTTTCTTGTCGTCATTATTACAGCACATCGTGGAAGTGGAATTAATAATAGAAAAAAATCCTCTGATTTCAACTTTGGTAATTCAAGAGTTTACAGTCACGAGACTGGAAAAAAGAAAGAAAGAAAAAAAGGCAACAAAACTCGTGTAGAAATTTGGGATCACTTTGGCAAAGACCAAGCCAAGATTACTAGCGAGACCAAAACTTATGCCTGCATGTAACTTCCTGAATCGCTCATTTTTGTCAGTTCAGCCCAGCATTTTTATAAGTTCTGCTGTTCATCTATCAAATCTCTATCTGTTCACTTCTGAATTTAGTCGTCGTCTTTGCTGTGCATGCCACGCTAGACCTGAAAAGAGCTGTGAAAACACCTTTATAGACTCTTGCTTTATCCACTTCGGCATAGCAGAGTATTTTTAAGAGTTTTGTCAACATCTGTAAAATCAGTGTGCTTTAATACTAAAAATAATAAAGAATGCAACTGCAGGTGCTAGTGCAGGCAGTATGGATATGTAGACGAAATATCCATTATCTTCGGTTTTTATGACAGGAGCAGCGTTAGAACACTTCCTCTAATAGCTTCAGTCCCAGTCCAAAGACAGGGTCTTATCCTTCGAGCTGCTCTTTTCAAAGTACCGATTCCAATTGAGTTTTTTACTCCTCTCTCACGTCAGCATAACTCTGAGAAGCAGAGCTGGTATAGGAAGAGTTGAAAAGAATGTACCAAGAGCAGCAGTGTATGGAACAATAGATTTATTTTTGTAATTTTTAGGAATGGAATTAGGAAGGCTAACATGAATCAAAGTTAAAGCTGATGTCTAACTGCTAATCTAGATGATTCTGTTAAGTGTATTACATAAGCTTTACATGTATTCTGTAAAAACAAAGACCATCTAAATAAGTTGGCAGAATTAAGACAGCGCTGCTTCAATGTAGGTAATAGTTAAGTCATATGAGCATGTTTTAAAGCCAGTAATATTCTTGCCCACTTAAATGGCTGAATCTTGGAATCCTGCCAAAGCCCCTGATGACTTGCAGCAATAAGTTATATTGTGCATTCAAATTTTGTGATTTTTCTATTTACTCAGTTTAACTGGATGCAGCCTGTCTCAAATACTATGAAGTTATCAGGAGGACCATATTCAAATTCCTTTTCACTGTTTACTTCTCATTATTTATTATCAATAAACCTGTAATTCTCATTTTGTGTGACTTCATAATTATCATTCTCTAATTTTGTTGCTGCTGTGCTTTCTAAAATTCATACTCTTCTGCCAAATTTTGTTAAGACTGTTATTTTGGAGACTCTGAGCTACTACACCCAGATCCTGTCTCTCCCACTTACAAAGGTGGGCTGTCCTGGAGAGAATCGGCCATAAGGTACACTGTGAGTGGTGGAGGGCTTTGGGACGTCAGCTGGGGTTATGGCCGTCCTTTCCATTCTTCACAAGACTAGGCAGGATGGTTGTTTGTGGGCCATCGTCATGTTAATGTTTTGCTGCTACTTGTTTTAAAAAAAAAGAAAAAGAGAAAAGTATATTTTAAAGCTTTCTTAGTAGGGTATAAGAAAATGGGAGGAGATTCTGTATTTTTACACTTACATTTCGGAATGATGCAGTCACACAAATACACAGCAAAAAAACCCCTGGTATTCATTTGGCCCAAGGCAGCTTTCCGCCAGTCCCTCAAGCATAAGAATGTGGTGGAACAGCAAGCACTTCATGCACAAAGATGATGCTAGCTCTAGATTTTGGTGCTCTGGTGTTTTCCTTGGCTTTCTCCAGTACTCCATAATCATAGTAAATTTGAGGTAAAGCAATTGGAGTCATTGTGGTGTAAAACAGAAAAATGTTTGTGAAGAAACAAACCTTTGTATCTTCCTCTGGCTAGTCCCTAGTTTTTGCTACTTGTTAGAAATATCAGAAATGCGAATACAGAAGCAATAGACAAAGCAGAACTCAAATTTTACTCACTTGGAAGGTGGCAGCCATCAGGCCGTTTCTGTTGCAGTGTTCCCATTAGGGGGCAATGTTATTCCTTGGTTACCCCGTGTCTGGCAACAAGCATGGCCGTGCTGCATTGACTTAGAGAATATCTTCATATTTTTAAGTCAGTTCATAAAAAATGTTTCATAAAAGGTCATTGTAACTATATCTTATTACTTACGTTCTAGCTTTACATTTATGTGCTAAACACGTTTTCTTGCAAAGGAGCGATAGCTGCCTTAATCGCAAACAAAAAATACTATCTTAAAAGACTGCTAAACTGAATTTTTCTTTTCAGATTCAGTTGATGTTAGAATGTGTCTTGATACCATAAATGTTACACACTTGGAGACTACAAATAAAGTCTCCAATGCTAGAATTTGATGCTTGCCTGCTTAATTTCGTATCAGTAAAAGCTCAGGAAAATAGTTATTAAAGGAAAAAAGGGTTAATTAATTATGCTTTTTTTTTTTTTATAGTTGCCCATTTCTGTTTGAGCCAAGGAGAGCAGTTCAGAAGAAAATGACATTCCTTTTAGTAGCAGAGAGGCAAGAGGGAAGGAACAGATACCTTCATGGATTTCATTCCAAATAAAACTATACTGTTTTTTTTTAATTATTATTATTTTGATGAATTATCAGTATATTTTCAGGGTTTTGAAGTTTGTCAGCAAAGCAATGTTTTGCTAGAATCTCTTGGCAGGAGAAAAGATGACTGATTTTGTCCTCATTGACTGCTTTTATTCAGAAAGCAGGTGACAGCAATCAATTCCAATGCCATCTACATCTCCAATTATTTTACAAACCCCAGGAGCTAATTACAACCCTCAGGCTCTGGCTGTCAGCTGACTTCATCATGCGACTTTTTTGGCCATTGCGTACCTCTGAGTAATTGTCTATTTATGGAAAATAAATTAATAGCTGCTATTTCAACTTAAAAAAGAGGATCTGTGAGTGAGTGTGTAGGTTGAGCAAGTGGGTTGTAGAGAGAAAGGAGAGAGATTAAGAGAGTAGGAGGCAAAGGGATCAATTGAAGGAATAAAAGAGGGGTGGGGGAAAGAAAATGGCAAGATACTAAGGGAAAAAGTTAAAATGAAAGGGAGGAAGGAAGCAGAATCCCAGAAAACTGAACAGGAGAAGCAAACATGGCAACAAATAGCAAGATACAGTGTGACAGGAGGAAAACAGTGAGCAAAATCATGGGAAATAGTATTTTAAAATATGATTTTAGTATAAGCCCATGAAGATTAAAAAAGATACATTTTTCCCAAACTGTAACTCTATTATAAACACAGAAAAAGAAGTTTGAGATTCTTACTGTACATACCTCTCTGAAAAGGCTGTCAACATAGATGGTGCCTGTTATCTTTATTTGTGTTGATCATATGATTCATAGAGTAATGAAAACTGTGCATTTTAATATGATACTGCAGTAATGTGCATGAATGATAAACTAAGCATCCTTTATTCAAAAGGTTCTGGAAGTGTTTTGCAAATGGTATTTTTGACACAGTGGAGGTACAGAAGGTTTTGAGTTGATGAATGTCAGTAAACTTTGCCTGCAGGTTGTATAGACAAATCTATGCCATTATAAAGACCATTGCTACTTTAGTTTCATTGTGTGTGGTCAGAAGTTTGGGGTTTTTTTCTCTTCCAAAAGTTACCTATGAAATAACTTTATGAAAGCAGAAGGAATAGTAACTTTTTAGGGGTGAAGAGCCAAAGTCATCCTGCTATAGCCCAGAACTTCTAGCAACTTTAGGTTGATTTCACATATGTTGTGCACAGAACTTAACTGTGTGAGAGAGGAATAAAAGCTGTCTGTTAAGAGTATATTAGTTTCTGTCTGGAAGAGATGTTTAGGAAATCGTGACTTCTGGCATACACTGGAGAGGGAAGTGAAGGGAGCACGGAACTTAAATTTAAAAAAAAAAAAAAAAAAAAAAAAAGAAATGCTTGTTAGGGTACCAGCTTATTTGGAATGAGATGACAGACTTTTCAGAATCTTGTAAAATAAATGATGGCAACTTAATGTGAAATACTTCACATTATTGTACATAATAATCAGCAATCTATCTTCTTCACCTTTCAGATCAGCTGTTCCATGTGTTGGCCATGCACATGCGTCTCTACAGTATAGACTCTGCATACAATCCCTGGAGAAAACTAACCCAGCCGATGCAGGATAAAAATTCAGAGCAAGTATTTTAATTTACCAATATCAGTTTTACCTTGTGAAACAAACATCCTTACAGAGCGACTTTGGGTAACTTTCTGTCTTAATTTAAATTATCTGTGAGGTAGGCAGATGAACTTATCTAAAAATTGTATGTATGTATTTGTAAAAGTAAATTTTCAGATTTCTTTTACATAAAATATGACACCTTCCAGTTTCGAGTTGAAGCTTAAATACACTACTTGCAAGCTTAAGCACATGCAAATTTAATAGTATTGAGTAAGTGGATAGGTGTACTGGTGTTCTTGGTACAGATGCTAGACAAAATTTACTTTGAGATTAAGCTCATAAAGAGTTTTCTGAAAGGTGTGCAATGACTAATAGCTGTTACAGAAATAACATAAGTAGGCCTAATATATGTAAGAAATAATTCTATTTGAAGCTAAAGATTTTCATCATGCGTGTTATTTTAGACAAGTTATTTACCTGAGTTTGCTTTTAAAACATTAATCTTACATACACAGCTGTACAAGGATTAACAGTGTAATAAATGGAGCCATGTAGCTGTGCTCTGCAAGAACTTCTCTCCCTACTTAAGACCCTTCATTTTTCAGATTCCACCTTGACGGTGAGAAGAAAGGTTTCTTGCCTAAAACCAGATGATTATTTTTTCCTCACAAGAGGAAAACAGTAAATTTTTTTTTTTTTTTTCTTTTGGCACCTTTAGCATCATCTTCATAGCTAAGGTCTCCGCTTTGTAGCTTGCAATAATGTTGAAAAGGCTGTCTTTTTAGTGCCGCTCCAGCTGTGTATTTGTCAGTGTGTTTCTAGGAGCCTGAGGTGGAAAGCATGATGGGATTTCAAAAATTTGTCTAGGATAGTGATGCCACAATCCTAATCTGCAAATTAGGAAAAATTATTAAAATGTTTGTGCTTGCTTCTAGTTTGAGATTTTACTGTTTGTCTTCTTGGACCCAGGTCTTTTTTTGCAATCAACATTAGGTTATTGCAGTAATTAGACTAGATTAACAGATTAGTTTATAAACCATTAGCAGAAAAAAGCATCAAGAGTTTTATAACCTGAAAACCTGTGTTATTCAGCGTCCATTCAAACCGCTTTGAGAGTATGTTTTCGTGTCATTCTGCCCTGACCTAGATTGAGCAGTGGAACAAGGTTAATAAATTTGGCGTATGGTTGACTGAGTTATACCAGGCAAAATTAAGATCACATTGATAGGCTCTGAATGGCTGTGGGTCTCATCCTGCACTTCTCATTTTGGTATTTGAAGAGCTTGCTGGCTTTGGAAGCAGCTATTAACAGAGGGGCTGCTTTTTCTGCACATGCAACTTTTTTTGCCTTTACAGACTTGAGGGGAATTCACCGTGCATTGGACATACCAAGGTTAGATTGCTGCAAGTTAGATTTCATAAGGCAGTATTTTGAATCACTTTGAAATGACAGGTACTGTAGACCATAATGGCTTGCTTTGCAGGAAGTGTTGCATGTCGGGAATGCATTTGAGCAGTTCTTTTGTTTTCCGCACTGGTTTTCAAGGTTTCTTGGTAGACTTGCTGGTGTTGGTTTGGCACTAAGTCCTAAATGGTTTAGGAAGCTGTAACTGAGAGATGATCCATTTTGCCCTGGAATAGTTGACTGTTGAGATACAGAGATGCAATCAAACTGGAATTTTTTTGCTCACTCCTTGAAACATTTTTCCTACCTTAGTCCGCAGGCCCCAAAAAGCTGCAGAGGAGGCAACATGGGGACATGTTTTTAATGTATAAATGAGAGCATAAGATAGATATCTGTAATTATATTTTAGAAATTTGAAATAGTAGTTTCACTTGAGGATGGCATTCATATGATTGGTGTGTATGATCTAATTGCACACTTCTTAGAGTCACACAGCCTTTTGAGAAATCCAGAATAGCAAATTTTTTCAGGTACAGGAAAGAGTTCTCTGAGCAATTAGAACCTGATAGACTGCTCTAAATGGAAGAGTAAGAGGGTGGTGGAGAAATACCACTGCAGACTGAAGATGCGGATAGCACTCTGCCGTTTTGAAGCTAACCAAGTAATCTGAATCAGCAGCCTGACCAGTACATGAGACTAAGTAAAGACCTGTAGAAAAAAAAGGTTGGGAAAAGATCTATATTATCTGACTGTATTACTATGATTCCAAACAATTTAACATCAGGGAAGTCACAGGAGCAAAATAACTGTAAACCAACATGCTATATTTTTCTATTTAATTTTTACTTTAAATTATTATTTCAGTTGAAAGCAATTTTCTGGAGAAGTTAGTTGCATCTTTATTTATTTAAAAACATAATTTTCAAAACTGAAAAAGAAAATAATCTATGGGATACAAGTGCCATTGTGTTATCTTTTCACTCTTGTTTAATTGTAGTTACTTAATTGTAAATATTTATGTATTTAAATAAAAACTACCCAGATATAGAGCTCACAATTTTTAGCTTGGTTTTCCACAACCCAGATATCATTATTCATAAATCATGCCTTAGATTTCATGAATCTGGGAGAACTGATCAAAGTAATTTGTAAAGACTCTCACAGAATTGTTGTACTATACTTCCCAATGCCCCTGGTTTTGCCCGGTGTCATCTTCTACAGCTGTACCTAGATACCTCTGTAGTTGAAAACGGCAGCTGAGGGGACAGATAAGAAGGAACTCATGCAGTCACACCAAGGTAAAGCAGAAATAAGGAAATTCTGAGCAAGAAGGTACCCTGTCAAAAAGGGCCTAAATAACGTGAACTGTTTGAGGGAAAAGGGAGGAAAAAAGATAAAGCTAATGATGAACTGTGAAACAGTATAGTGGATTCTTTCTCCTATGCAGTTCATATTGTCAAATTTAATATACATTTGGTCCCACAGGCTGTGCTTAAGCAAATTGTTCTACTAGGGGCAGATCTGGTTTCAACGGTGATCAAATAAACAATTATTGTGGTTTAAGTGGGGAATAATAGCTTCTGGCAGGGGGCAGAGAAGGAGCAGCTGGAGGCAATAATTACTAAACCAAGATGTGAATTTAATGGACTAATCCAAATAGCCTGAGTTTCAGGAATGGCAAACCTGAAATAAAAGGATACATTTTTTTAAATTTGCATCTCTATAAAGGCTGAAATTTTTGTGTCTGTTCTGACAGACAAAATGTGTCAGCAAAGAATGATTCAGTAAAGCATTAAGGATCTTCACAGTAGAAGGACTTGCGGGGGGAACTGCATGATAAACTGAAATGCTGAGATATACTTAGTTCAGGGTTATTTTTACTCAAGTGTTTTGCTGTTGTTTTGTTCTAAGCTAGATCACTTTGGTGATTGTTTATAGTGTCATACTGGGGCAACAAACTGCACCACAGGGATCGGAATGAGGAACTGTGCGTGGGAACCTCCCAAGTCGCATCTCCATCACAGGAACTGTTGTGAAATGGGAAAAATAAAACAGCATTTTATGAATAGTCCAAGGCGGACAGAGTAGGATGATGGGACAGTGGGGTTTAGTTAAGGTTTGTGCAAGAGGTGTATACATACACATGCTGCAACAGGACTTACGTGATCTATTCAGTAAACACACAAATCCTGCTTGAAACACCAATGTCTCAGGACATATGTTTGGATACGGAGATTTCAATAGTAATGCCAGCTTCAGGAGTACTTGCTCTTGGCTGTTTCTTCCTTCCCCCATACTGTAGTTCACCATCTTCTTCAGCTGTGCTGATGTAACTTGAGCAGGCTGCATCTTGAACAAAGTCAAGGAACTAGTCCATGTTTTTAAAAAGGTTAATTTGAGTAAGTTTGGGAACAGGTGAAAAGGGAGCATTGGGGGCACAGTGGTGGAAGAGATAATGGGAGGTGCCTAATGTTAGTACTGTCAGTGAAATCCTGTGTTGTGGAATGAGAAAAACTGACCTGTGAAATGTGCTGTGACACAATGAAGAGCAAATATGAAATTGTGATTATATCCTAGAGTGTAGCGGGAACAAATAGTAGAATTCTGCTTTCTTATCACGAACATCAGAAACTGAGTATTACTCTGACCTTTCTGCAGGCTGGGATTTGTGGGCTCTATTTCTCATCCTGCAAATACTGAAGAGAATATAAATTTGCCCTAGGTGATTAAGCCTTTGTTTAGCTGTATTCATATCCCTGTGTCTCAAGTTTTCCGTATCTGACAGTTTGAAGAGGTGTGAGGTTCAAAACTTCCACTTCCTTTTCTGAATTTCTGACTTTAACATCAGTTGGAGTTAGCATCAAACAAAAATTTTAAGTGTCTCTAGCCGAGAGAAGAGGGGAAGGGGAGCATATATGTAAGGAAAGGCCATAAGCAAATGCTGCTCATTTCAAAGTAGAACAGAATTTTCTGTCCTCTGTATCCATTCCCAAAGAAGTGATTCCTGTATAACCTCTACCAGGAGGAGGACGCAGAATACAGAGGCAGAGTTGCTCAGCTATAAACAGCTCTGGTATTGGCACAGAGGGAGGTGCAGCCCAGTTACCTTGGACTGGCGGAGAGGTCAGTTCCATAGAGAAAGTCGAGCAATGCATTTTTCATTTTGGTACATGTTTATGTTGCACTGTGCAGTTTATTTCCACCTCCCCTCTTCCTGTTTTTTTTAATGGATACAGCATACGACTGTAATACATTTGAATAATTTTATATTATTTCAGTCCCATCTGAAATTGTACTTGCTTTCCTTTTATTCAGTGCTTCTGTGGCTTAATTTTTTGTAAGGTCAGATTTATCAAGCCTTCACATATGCATTGGGGATTAACAGGATGGGCAATTTCCATAAAAGACATTTCTAGACACATTTTATAAATTCAGTTTCAGTGTCATAATGAAGAAGTTGCTTAGGCTTTTAACAAATGACAGAGCAGTTTTTAAGTGCTTCATATGCTGCAGCACTTGACGTAAACAGAAGCAGCTTATCTAAAACCCTGACACTTAATGTAGCTTTACTTCTCCAATTCATAGGAAATGAATAAATTAGACAAAGAATTCAGTTGGTCCTGCATCTGAAAACAAGTTCATTTATTGTGATGTTGCCAGTCAATCACGGTATTCTGTATATATAAGAATATTTCCTAATTTTGTCAGAACTGGTATTTGACCTGGTTGTTACATGACTGTTAAATGATATTGCTGCTGATACCCCTCTCAGAAAGAGGCGTTCAACTAAATGTGCAGAGGGAGCTAATCTTTTTTTGTCTTAATATTATTCCAAATTAATTTTTTTCCCAAATTTTATATATAAATTAAAAACTAAAGGTGAGAAGTAATTTAAGAGATGTCCATGGCTTTAAAGTCATTACATAATGAGGGTTATTTTAAAACTGTCATAGATCATAAAATAGAACTAGCCATAGGTAAAAGTAGAATTAGAGAGACTTAGTGAGATTAGCATCTTCATTGCCTGTACAATTTTGAAAATGAGACTTGGTAGTGTGATACAAATTTTTGCCCACTTTGTCATCTTTAGAATTCAATATACTGATTTTTAGAATATTTGGTTTTGGTTTAGGATGCTCCCATATATAAATACGTATATTTATCTATGTTACAGTGTTTTAAAACAATCATTTTATTAAATGATTGATTATAGCAAAAGGCTTTATGGATAGTGTTTATTCTGTAGCTGTTTGGGTTCATTAATTCAAACAGACCAGTTAGACCGTGTTTTCTGTGACTTGATTTTATATGACCAGTCAACCAATCTGTTTGTGCTGGTTCTCACAATTGAGTGTGTTGCATAAAATGACCAGAAACTTTAGCCATTTAATAACATTATTGCTTCAGAATATGCCTTACTGAGCTGGGAGAGAGGGGAAGGAGAGTAGTTAGAAAATGTAGTCGGATAACACACTTAATATGACCAAAAGTGTTCTTGTTCTTTTAATCCTCCTCTCATATGACTGCTTCTGCATGTTAAAATTCCTATCACAGATGACTCCTAGCAGTGCCTTTTGTAGAGAGAAGTCTGAGTCTTCATGAAATCAGTAACTGTATAGGGGTCTCCTTCCAAAAGCAGCATCTTGTTTGTATGCCTCAGAGATGATAAACTGCTTGGATCCCCAAAGCTATTAGAAGGCACTAAAGGTCTTAGGCGTGCATCCACGTCCTACCGCATGTGGACAACCTTTTCCAGTACGTGGTCTGCAAGAGCTCAGTCTGTCTGTGATGTGTGTGATAGATGGCACCAAGGGGAGCTGGTGCCTTCATGAAGAGAGGCTTCAGCTAAGCTAATGGAGCAGCCAGTGCCAGCTGAGTTGGATCAGAGGAAGAGTTTGGTGCTGTTGGTGCTGTTGGAAGAAAGGCAGTAATTGGATCCAACAATAGTTCACCAGTCGTGCTCTGAAAGGGCAGAGCTGAGACAGAAGAGGGTTTAAACGTCTTGTCTGTGTGTTTCTTTCCTCAGTCTGATTCTGTTTGTACAGAAACTTGGGCGCTTGCTGCAGGGCTTAAGCCTCACTGGGACCCTACGGTCCACAATGTTTTGCAGAACCAAAAGGAGGAGAGTGAGGCTGTGCTTTTGGGGGTAGATCGTAATAAGGTTATCTGTATATTTTCAATACAACTATCTAGCACTTCATCAGTTGTGGCATACCTGCAGGACACTAAAGATTGCTGGAACAAAGCATGAAGCTAACCTTGAAACTGTAGCAGGCAAATGTATTTTGATTTCCTGACATTCTTGGATGGTTTTTACTGAGGGCCCAGTGAAGTGCTACATGGCATAGAGACCTATAGCTGCCCTCAGTAAGGGAAGCTCCTACCAGGAGAGGGAGAATTGTTCTTCCTGCAGTTTCTGACCGATGAGAAGAATGACAGAAGAGGAGGAAAAAAGATTAAAAAGCCTAAGAAGTGATAGAAAGAAAATGCCTTTCCAGAAGGACAGCATTTCAATCACATGGCAATTGAAAGGAACTTGGTAGCCTGTGATGCTTTCCTTTGCAACATTTGCATCCATTTGTGAGAAGCTGTTGAGGACTCTTTCTGTGGGAGATTCAGGGTCAGTTACACTAGGGCCTCACGATATAGCTCCTGTAGTAGTAGTACAGATAAGTATCTCAAACAAATACCTCCTCCTCAATTACTCCATTGGCATTCAACAGCCAACCAGCTAGGACCACCACTGTTTGCAAATGGGAATAAGAACCCAAACAGCACTTTCTTCTATGAATGTTGCAGAAGGGGAAGGTGACAACGGTGGATGCATATTGCATTGTACCAGCTGCTCCTGCTTGAGATCTTCTTCACACTTCATATCAATTAAAGCAAGGAGAATTATTTCCGTGCCTGGGCCCCCCCCCCCGCCCTTTTGATTTTCTGCCCTTTTGACTCACCTATTGAACCTACAGAATATTGTTGGTTGGAATATTGTTGGATATTCCTACATGAAGCTAGAAAAATACTACCTCCTATCTGCAAACATTTTCTGCTTTTAAGTATAAGACTACAAGGTGATGTTATGTCATTCAGTGAATCTGAATATTTCAGAAGTTTGCAGTATCTCTTTATGTGCTTATTTGCTGTCATCCTAGCCATATGGGATTTTTAATAAAGACCGTGTATAAGAATGCATAATCCCACCTGTAATGGCTGCTTGAGTCTTCATTTCCTTACATAAAGGAAAGCAATACCGTTTCCAAGATCTCAGTGTTTTGCAATAGGAGCAATCCCTGTAACATTAATGTAATTTGAGGATTCATTGTTGTTACAGCATGGATATATGTATACTTGTGAAATGCCATGCTTTGAAAACTAATTAAATTATTATGTTACTGTGCAGTGTATTTTCTTACTTTAGAACACAAGTTCTAAAAGTAAAATACTGAATGTTCCTTGAGTTTGTACATAGAAATAACTAGTTCAGGCAGTTTTGGAAAGTTTTAAAATACTTTAACAAGAATCAGGTACCCAAATGGTAACTTCCTCATGAGTTACTACAATCCATTAGTAACATTAAATGGTTTTAAAATCAAGATCAGTTAGCAAGTTGCTAGGTATTTGGCTTCTGTAATCTTGATACCAAATGTAACACTATTTAAAATAAAACACAAAATAAAATATGAAAACAACAAATGGTTTAATAATATTAGAAGTGATTTTCTTTGTGTTTTCTTTCCAGGCTGACAAGTGACGAGCTGCCAGAAGTTCCTGTGCTTTACAGAGATGTCTCATCCCTTTTGCTTATCCAGATTTTAACCATGCCTCAACCATTACACAAAGGTATGTTACAAAAATAGATGATTATGTATATGAGGCTGCATTCATGGTGATTTCCAGGATGGTAAATCATAGCTGGTCTGCGGTGTATTCTAAAATAATGTTTCTGCCTTATCTACAGAGGGTGGCATTGAACAGAAATTTTTGTTGTGTGTTGACAGGCTTATCTGTGTCCCTGGTCTTCTCACCTTATCAGTCAGTCTATTCAGTAAAGATAGAAGAGCTCAGCAAAACTACTAAGTACTTTTACTGAAGGAAAAGTGTCCTTTCTTTGACCTTCATCTCTTGGCTTAGAGGGTCAGCTCAGTACTTCAAGTTGAACTGAGTGCCTAAGGGTGAAAGATTGTAATTTAGTTTGAATTTCAGAGTTTAAATTGCAGCAGTCGTACATAATAGGAGGTCATATATGAAGATGATAATTGCTGTACTGCAGCAGTTTCAGTAGAGACAGCATATAGTGTAATTTGAAATAAATACTAGATAGATATTTAAGAACTAGATTTTTCATTACTAAAATCAAAACTGTTTTAAAACCTAAATTTCTTTTTTTCTATAAAAGGAACAGCCGAACCTGGTCCATCTTGCTAATAGTGTATGCTACAGAAGACGAGGTAGTTCAGGCCCTCTGGTCTCTGGCTTGATTATTTATAGCTATACCTTTATTTTAAACAAGAACAAACAAACAAGTATCTTTTTACTACTTCACTGACAATGAACAGAGTTCTGCTTTGGGGTCTGTGTGGCAATTTTGATGTCTACTGAGTTTTGGTAATTTGTGAATAGGTAAATACAGGGACTGTTCTGCTCTTGATGTGTACACCTAACTTATAATAGAAACTCTCTTTGCCCGTAAGGAGTGTTCAGTCCTCACTACTGAATGTTCAAATTCAGCTCACGTGACTGTGTGTATCTATTAACATTGTGGGTTGTGTTTTTTTGATTCAGTGTACATGTTTATGGATTAAGCATGTCCAATAAATTATTAGAATATGAAAATACCAGGAGAATAAAATATTTTTGAATAGGAAGCCTATTGTCAAAAACATACTTCTTTTTTTTCACTACAGTTTAACTTAACTTTTATTGGAAGGACTTAATAAAAGCAGTAAACAAAAGTTGAATGAGACTAACGTCTTGTGAAATACAGGAACGGGAGTGGTGAAGCCAAAGTACAAACAGCGGTCTTTTTGTAGTTTATATTCAAGCATTGAAAAACACCATTTATGAAAGTATACCTTATCCTAGGAAAGACAACATTCAATTAATAGTAAGGCATCCTGGGGAGCATTCTGTAAAATACCACATAGCAGCAGCACGTTTTGCCTTTGCGTGTAGGTTTAGCATATGTTGCAGTTGAAAGGGAAATGGCAAGTGGCAGGAAGATGAATGTAACCACTTCAGATCTACAATGCATTAAACTGGAAATTGCCATTTATCTTTCTAATTTTTGTCTTATCAAAATGGTTAGGCAGAATAAAAAGAAAGTCTTTCATGATTTCTTTGTCCTGAGGTGTAGAATGCAGTTCAGAAAAATAGGTAATAATAACTTTGTTTAGAGCTTTTGTAATGGGTGTGTAGGTCAAAGAGTTGAATTCAGTATCATTAATTCTTGGTAAAGAGCTGAGGCATGAAAAGGTAAAATGGCTTGTGCAGGGTCACATGGCAGGTCAGTGATAGGGGTGAACAAAATCTATGTTTAACCCTATTGCTTCCTGAACTTCCTGTGCTGCCTTGGCGTGATTGTGGAGCACGGGAGGTGTAAACTTGGTTGGACGTTGGTATGCAGACACAAGGTTGATGCCTGTGTGCAGCACTGACAGATACTTCCAGATGTTCCTTTTACAATAGACTACATTGCAGAAGAGGTGGTGTTGCAGTCTGGTGCAGAATGTGACGGTAAGGGTGTTAGAGCACTAATAACGAAGGAAGAATCTGTAGGGTTTAGAATCCATGAAAGATTTTCTTCCTCTTTTAGCATGGACGCTCTCCTGTAATGGTACTGGTTTTACAGTATCATTTATTAGGTATGTTAATGTATTCAGAGAAACCCTATTTGTATCCATACAGGAAACTAAAACTGTTAATCAGGTATTAAATCTTCTTCATGTTTGTACTCAAAATCCTTTTTGTTTACATGGTGTGTTTTTAAAAACACCGAGTGCTCTGTAAGGAGGACCCAAACTTCATCTCTTGCCCTTCAGATATAGCACTGGGAATTGCATTAACTACCCTATTATCTGTTGGATGGGTGTTGGTATCTTTTTTCAATCCAACATCGATTAAAGCAATAAAAATGCCATTACTGTTCAGCCTCTTCATTCAGAGAGGAAAATTGATCTGAACACATCACACAGAAAGAACACTACAAATTACATCTTTTTTTTTTTTATGGGAGAAACTTTGTGGTGGAGGTCAGAGCCTGTACAAGCACTTAGCAATTTACAAAGAAGGGAATGAGGAAGTGTGTGCCTCCTGTGTAGTGTAACCAGCAAAATAAACACTGTGTTCAAGATACTAAAACCATGTGTGAATATTTTTTTTGTTTGGCACTAGAACATGGGCAGAGCTTTTGTAGGCTTCATATGCTCAGCCTTTTGAAATTGCACAAGACTAAATACGTAGTACAAGACTAAACCACATAGGCGCTTCTGGTTTAATTCTGTGGCAGTTGTGCAGAGGATGGACAGTGCTCTTGGTGTTGTGAATTGGGACTCTGTAGAAAATGAGGATTTTGTTCCTAGAACCTCTAGCTCCTTTCTTACAGAAACAGAAAATAGTGTTGCATATGAAGAAAGGTAGTACAGAAATGGAGACAGTGGCTCGGTAGTTAACAAAACTTAAATCTGTCCTTGGAAATTGAATTCAACACCCTCCACCACCCCTTTCTGCAACACAGTTTCTATATGCTGAACAAGTAATTTAATTCAAATTGGACATTCTTCTTTGTTACCATCAATTGTAAAAAAACCTTTATTTTCCCAGTGCCTGGCAGGGGACCCCCGTGGCCATATTTTTAGAAGCGCAGAGTAGCTTCCAGTGATTTCAATTTCTGCTTTGCTTTGAATGTAGAAAATACTTTGCAAAGTGGTATTTAAAAACTGGGAACTGGGTGAGCAGGGGTGAGCTTGAGGCTAGTAGGCACATAGAATGTGGTGGTCAACTGGCCAGCAGTGGCCTGGCGCTATGCTTGGTGTCACGCAGGCCAGGAGGGTCATGCAGCAGCATGGGTGTTTGCCAGCATGCTGTTACACAGCCTGGTGGTGCTCTGATTTTGTGCGGATTTTATGAGAGCCGTGATTTGGGCATGGTGGATGTGCTCCAACTTGAAAGCGGGTTTTGAGAGTTTAGCCCAGCCTCTGTGGACTGTGGGAAAGGTTTTCTTCTGTGGTGTGTAACACCTAAATTCAGCCCCTTTTTCTGCAATTCTGATAAGGCCTAGATGCAGAAGAACCTGACCTGGATGTTCTGACATGTTCTTTTTCTATAAAGTTTCAATGACATGCAACAAAAATACAGCAAGCGGCACTCAGGCGAACACTAGCACTTTTCTTTAATGACTGGATAAGGATCTTGACTAAATATAGAATGAATGTAATCAACTTGAATAGTATCCAGTTTCAATGTGGAAGCTGAAATATTTATCTGTATCTGGGAACTTTCAATATACCTTTAATGGATTATCTGAAATTGAGTGCTGTCTCCCTTTGTTCTGAAGTTATTATTTCAGATAACTATTCAAGCTTTCGATCAAGACGAATATTTTCAAAGGTTATTTATATAAAGATGCCCTTCCAAATTCACTAAAAAAGGTCCTTAATTTTGCATTTGGTTCATTTTGTGGATTCTTGCCACAGTCATTGCCTGACAGCATGTATCATCTAATCTGATATTGAAACTAAAAGATGCATATTGTTAGTAATTCATCTGCACATTTCTTGCAGTAATGTTAAAATTAAAGTTCTAGAAGTGTTTCCTGTATAAACTTTATTTTTAAGGGGATTTGTTTAATGTATATAATGGGATGGGATGCTGTAATTTGGTTCCAAAAAGTTTTATTTTAAAAAGTTTTAAAAATAGGAACAAAAAAGCATTCCTCAGTATTCTTCAAAAATAAGTACAAAAATTCTGCATTAACCTCTGTTTTGATTATAAAGGCCTAGCCACAATAATATGTTTTAGACTGTCAGAATATCAGATTATGTTTTTTATGTACAAAAACATAAGTCCTAACTGCATTTTAGTGCGGAATGTTGCACAGTATATCATCTGCAACAGAAAGGACTGACAGCATTTACATAGTTTACTCCACAGCATACAAATATACTAGCAGCCTTTAGAATTATTAAATCAAAAAGACGGTGTATCAAAACCATAGCCTCTGCCGGGGGGGGCAGCAGGAAAACACCACACAGCCCCCACGCACGCATGGCGTAAAGGCAAATAAAATCACTCTTTGCAGTAGACAATAACATAACAGCTCTAGTGTTATGGATACCTACAGCTGTCAAATATTTTGCATTTTACAAATAAGAGAGAACACATAGTAACAAAATGATAATTGATCCTCTGACTGGTGGTGTTAGTATGTCTCCCATGGGATGTTTTTGTGACTATAAAATACTTGTTTTCAAAGCCTTGGTGCTCATTACACAGCGTGCTGCCTCCGAGCTGCTCCTGTGATATTTTCCTAAAAAAAATAAGATGAAGTCTCTGCAGAAGTCAGGACTTCTTAAAGGTGACCCAGATGTGGAAGTGTGTGGGTTTTGTCCAATTCTGGATTCTCCAAAAATGTAATTCATAGTCATTTATGAGTCACATACATGTAAGTAAATATAAGAACATTAATTTAGTTTAAAAAACATAATACACACTAGATATAATATTTCTGGTGAATTGGAAATTAGTATTAAGTGGGGGAACAATTAGTATTAAGGTGGGGATAGGGACAAGGAATAATTATAGTTAATAAAACCCAGGTTTTAAAAAACGTCATAGTTCTAGAGGGTGCTAAAACACCCAGTGTTGAGTACTGTGTAATCACCTCAGCAGAACAGAGTAAGAACTAGAAGGTGAAGTGGGCTATGGCAGACTGGTGAACGCTGACCAGTGGTCTAGTTTTCCTGCTGTAGGTGCAGTGGTTTTCATTCATGCTTTCACAGTGTAAAACTGATCTCTGTTGCTTGTGCCTGCTATTGATGGAGACAGGGCTTAGTACTTGAGTTCAGTTCTAGCTATGATTATAGACTGTAGCTCAGGCTGAAGAGGCAATTTTTACAATTCTGTGAGTGCATGTGGTTTAATCTTGTAGATCTCAGTCCCAGAAAATTTACTGAAAGCTTGCCTGCTATTATTCCTCAGGAGGAGGATTGCTAAGAAAACAGAGGCTTCAGCAGAGGAGAAAAGTAGGGCCTAGAGATCTAATGGGATCTGGTGAAGTCTCCTTCTGGGGAAATTTGGAGAGGAAAAATCATTATAATGCTACCCGCTCTAGAATGGGTCAGATGAAGTATAGCAGCGTTCGTTGTCGTGCTTAACATAAGCTCCATAGGAAGATAATACAGAAAAATGTACACTTTTAATTACATAGTTAAAAATGATCATTTAGGTGCTTAAATTGTACTTATTGTATATACTCGATGACATTAAAAAGTTTAAAGATCCATGTCTGCATTGATTTATAAACATTTGTTACATAAAAAAAGGAATGTTATTTCACAAATTTAATTATGTACTCAGGTCCTGGCTATGTGTGTTTTAGAACCCAGTGGTGCGTTTTGATATTACGTACAAGAAAGGAGAAGCAAGGAGTTTCATCTCCCTTACCTCATTTTTAATTTTCACACACAAAGCTTGTTTAAATCCTTTGGGAAGAAAGAATGAATTTAACCCAATTTTTGTGAGGTGCTTATGTAAATAAAATTGTTTTGCTTGACTTCAAAGCCTGACAGGCCTTTTTAAAACCCTCTTTTTTCGTATACATTGTTTTAGATACGTATTATAGCTATGTTTGTGCTTAAAGAATGGGGTAGGCGATGATAGGAACTTCTTTGATCTGCCTAGATTTAAAAAAATCAGATTATTTGGGATGGGGAGATGCAACCTGAAGTAAGAAAAAAGGACTGCTACCATATCTTCATTTCAGAGAATGATCACATTCACCTTTTCTCCTGTTCCAGTTTTAGGAAGTATTACTTTGCCTCTGTTGCTAGCTTCCCCAAAAAAGATTTCAGAGCCTTTCTCCTGCAGCCTACATGTAGGAGATAATAATCCTTTAAATATTACGAAAAATTGTAAACAATAAAGATCTTGCAAAAGAAGGTGAGTTCTAAAATGGCAGTTGGTCTTTTGTCCTCCTTCTGTATTCACATGAGGTCCAGTAAATAGGTACTCACTAAAGAGTGATCTGCAGCAAGTCTTGTACGGCTGGATCCGTATCTGGAAGTGAAGGCGTAGAAACTGCAGTATGCCAAATGTCCTTCTTGCAGTGATTTCTCTGGGAACTTAACTTTTCCAGTATTTGTATGAATGTAACTTAGCCCAGACAGTTTAATCATTGCCAGAAGTGACGGTAGGATATGTATTTGCTTATGTCTACAGCACCCAATTAGTTGTAGCTATCAGTAATCAATAGCTTAACTTGATGTAACATTTGGAAAAAATAGAATTTTGTAATATCACCTGGTCCCTAGGAGGAAGCCACTGCTGATGAGGATTAAGATGAACATATGGAGCAGTGGAAAATTACTTGCCCTGTACTTGTTCCGTTCACTACGGCTCCCAAGTCTTTTCTGAAAGCCAGTAAATACATTTATGTTGTTTTGTATGTTTTGGGGGTTTGTACTTTTTGTATAGCACTTGCTTTTCATTTCAGAAGCATCATTTCCGTAACTAGAGACTCTGTAATCACTATATTTGCTAAAAATATCAAGTGTTTAAAAATTACTTTCTTTGTTTTACAGAACACTTCACCTGCATTATAAAAGTGCTGTTCACTTTATTATATACTCAAGGCTTGGCAGCACTTTCTGTTAAATGCAGTGCTGAAGATAGGATGGCATGGGAAGAGTCAGGAGCTCTCAAAAAGGTTGGTTTATGAAATTTTGCTTCTGTATTTCTGGTAAGAATGTAACCGATACTTCTGCTTTGCATATAATAATTTGTTTCTGCATCACAAAAATCCAGTAATTTGTTTCTGCGTGTGCAGTTTTTGCAGGTTCTGGTCTGTGATGGGATTTAAAAGCTTCACAATGAATATCTAGTTCCAGAATGAAGTTTTAGATCTAAGGCTGTATCTCTGTAGTTTGTCTTGAGTTTGTTGCAATGGTATCGTGTAAATGCAGCTTTCCTTCCTGTGAAATTGAAGCTTTCCTAAATAAACCATGGGTTGATCTGATGCACTCTTTTACAGGAAAAGCAGGCAAGATTGTTGTTGGGGAAAAAAAAAACTCTTGTCTTTTTCTTATTTGTTCATGCTATTTGTGACTAGCCATATAGTTTCTCTCAATATGTGGTGTAGAGTGCTCATGTGATGGAAGAGGCAGAGAAGGAAATTTGTAGACTAGGCAGGCAGGTATTTGCCTATCGTTTCCTTGCCTTTTGATAGTATTTACAAGTAAAGTGAGGTGCATCTTGGTATTTCGGTTCAGCTGATTGAATGCCAGTTCCCACCAAAATACAGTTCCCTGCACTGGCATTCAATTAATCCTTCAGTTAGTCTTCTGCTCCCACGGCTTGATTCCCCAGAAGGTCAGACGGGTGCCAATGCCAGACCATGGGAGAAGATGAAAGCGTTGGGGCCAGGAGAGGAAATGGGTGGAGGAATACCCCTTTATACAACAGCTGGGCCTTAGATTATGTTGGCTGTAAAATGAAACGCACACTGAGAAGCATGACCTGCTTTTCACATGGAAGTTAAGGTTTGTCATACTGGTCAGTCACAACTCCAAGGTATTAAGGACAAATTGTCTGTTGGCCAAACTGCTACTATGTGGGATTTTTCTTTCTGGACTTGCATTAAGAATTTGAGATCACTGGGCAGTACTGCATTTTGTTGGCTCCCTCTCCACCCCCTTTTAATATGTTGTCATTTTCTTAGAATTTCAAGAACATTTGCTTGAGATTGTTGCTGGTGAGGGGTTTTGTCCATTTTTCTATTTACTTAAGTGATTTCCAAGCAATAGATAATTTTGCAGTTTAAAGTTTGTGGTAGAAAGCATATAAACAGGTTGAAGTGTTACCAGCTTATATTCTTTCGTAGTCCATATGATAAACATAGACTGCCTTTTTCTTAGTAGCAGACGTTGGGGTTTACCTGAACATACATTTACAATGCTTAATTTTCTGTCTACAGTGAGAGATTTTATTGTATGAAAATTGACTTGAGGCATGTGGTAGGTGGGCTTGCTACCTGTTAACACTAAGACATTTTCTTCTAGAAGCACGTGAAAGCATTTGCTTCACATAAAGCACTTTGTACTTGAGGCTTGCAGATTACGATAATGGCTCAGATAATGGATTTATGAGGTAGCCATCTCTCTTGATATTAAAGACAGTCCATTTTAGTGGAATTTTCACGAGTGTGCTTGTCTTTGATGGATGATAAGGCCAAGTGGGAAATAGTAGCACATTAGACAGTATGTTACTGCGAATGGATGTTGTGATTTAGCATAATTCAAATAACACAACAGATTAACTTCTGTCGGTTTGAGAATTTTGACTTTTCTTCTGTGAGAAGCCCCTTGAAGGCTGATGAGTTTTCCAAGTGGCAGAGCAAAAGAGGTAGGAGGTAGACAGGAACACTGTTCCCTGCTGCATATATGCTGTACTGACAGCATCTCTCACTCTTCCTTGAAAACATCCTCCTCCTTCTTCTTGTCTGTCTCGTGTAGATCATCTGTGTACAAAGGTCCAAGTTCTGACAGCAGTTTGGCAGTATGTGCTTAGGGTGATCTCTGCATGATCCTCAGGCCTTCAGGGACTCCTATACTTACTTCCTTCTTGGCTTCCATCCCACTCCAGCAATAATCCACCCCAAGGGCAGAGGCTTTGCAACAGTCCCACATGCAAGTTCGCCCTTCCCCAGATGTCTTTCCTGTTTCCTGCTCCTCCTGCATGCACAGTGTTGCTGCCTGGACCCTGTGTGTGTGTGAGAGATCTCTGAGCACTGAGGACCAGGCAGCGGTAATCACACAGCTCCCTGTTCCTGTCTCCCAGCCCTTGGGGAGCCCTTCTCTTCTTGAGCCTAGCCATAGTCCTCAGATGAATTCTTTCTCTTTGCACCTCCACGAGGGAAGCTGGGTTTTAGTTTAGGAATCCAAGCTTGCTCTTTAAGGTTTCTTGAGGCCCAGGCGGTTTAAAATGTATGGTTCAGGCTGGCTTTTTCTTATGTGCTGATAATACTGACATTTTGATCCTGGGATGACTATACACATCACACCGTACTTAACTTTTGTCTGTGGATAATACCAAGTGAATCTATTTCAGTTTGGTATCCCAGACATTAAACATGAGCTGAAGGCTTTTCTCTGTATTCATGCCAAATGATCAAACAACATTGAGTTTAATTTTTTCAGCATGGCTGAGAGGTGGATATTATACTTTCGATTCCCAACTCCACTCTCATTATCTTTGCAAGGTGCCTATGGTGTCATAAGAAGCACACTGTAAATGCCTGTGGAGTAAACTTCCAGGAATAATGTAGGTGAAACGTTTGTCCTAACTGCCGATTTAAATATATGTTGCCTTCTGGTTCTTAAGACTATGAGCATAAACAGCAAGTCTGCCTTCCCAGTGCTGAAAGGTGAAGACCCCAACTAAAATTAACAATTATAATTGGTGTCAAAATGCACTAAAGGAACCAACTGATTAATTATGTTATGTTATGTACATTGTTATGTACTGAAGTCTTTGTATATTCAATCCCGCCTAGTTGATTTGGAATTTTTGTTTTAAAGAATCCCAGTAACGTTCCACTCCCTCATTGTTTCTTATGTTGATAACATACTAACAGAGCTCAAAATTCACATCCAATCATGTTTTTCCTGGGTAGAATTTGTTATGACTTAGAAGAAAAATATTTATGGGAATACTGCTTTCTATTTCTGATGGCTCTCTGTAATCATTGCCTTTAAATGTAAATGGTACGGCACAAAGCTAGGTGGCTATTCATTTTTTCCACTAAATAATTTTTTCCATCTGTAGTAGGTATTGTTCATTCCAAACACAACTTTCCATTTTGTGATAGACTCATTTCAGCTTAAAATACATATCACGTATTTTGTAGCTCATTCTGGTTCATACATTTTAGAAAATTACTTTTTTTTTAATTAGTTGTATTAGAATTCAAATTCTGTCAAAACACAGTGTATCCATAAAGTGATTCTTCCCGATTTTAAAGTAAGCATTTTTATACTCACAGGAAAACCATGGGAAATGCAACATCATAAAAGTGTTTTCATATAACAGTCAGTTTAGAATATATGTAATTGAAGTAGCAATTCACATTTCACTCTGTGAGCTAAATGCAGTCCCTTTCTGGAGAACTATTTTTTTTTTTTTTCTTTACCCAATGTGTTGTAGGTCAAAATTCATGTGTTGATCAAAAGGAAACGTACTTAATCGCTGTTAATTTTACAGGAGGTTTTTCTCCTTTTCATGATAAGTGCATGTTGGATTTTTTTCCTTCTTATTTGCAGAATACATCCAGTGGAGAAAAATCTTGGGAAGTATTGCTGGGTCATGTGATTAGTGAGCTGTCTAAGGGGAAGATATATGAAGGAGAGACTGAAGAATTAACAGTGGTATTGGCAAATCTCTTTGAGAATTTATCCAGCATGCCCCCTTTCTGTCTCTTACTTAATTTTTTCATCCTCGTTGTTACATGATTTTTCTCTGATCTTGCTAAAGACTGCAGTACAACTCTTTTATTTTCTAGATCAAAGCACATCCCTTTGGGACAGTTTGCCTGTGCAAATCTTTCTTTTATTAATATCATATGTGGCCAGTGCTGTGTTGAGAAAGTTATTGACAAATACCTCTTATAATTGTGGTTTTTAATTATATGTATGAAAGACCTTTCAGAAACTTGGAAAACTGAATATCCAAGTAAAAAAACATTTGTCAAGGGGGAAGAAAACCCAGAGTTCTTTTAGATTATTAGTGAAATGCTGGCCTTTGGAATGTATGTTTGATGCAGTGGTTTATATAGTATGCTTAAAAAACATTTGGTTCATATTGGAGTTTCTTACATAGGAGACAACTTATCTGGGGCAGAATTTAGTAATTGCTTCCTTCCCCTGTAGGTAAATCCAGATTCTGTAGAGTGCTATCTGCAGCAGTTCTGCTTGCCTTTCCTCAGGATCACAAGCCTTCTTCAACACCACCTTTTTGGAGGGGATTTACCTAGTTGCCAGGTACAAACTGAGAGGGGCACACTCAAATGTTTCCATTTAAAAGCTAGAGATCAAAAATTAGACTTTTAAGGTGTCTTTTTCATGGTATGTATTTTCTATCCTTAACTTTTTTTTTTTTAATTGTATTTTATAGATTTGCTGTGCAGCATTGTTTGTCTTCTGTAAATTTGTTTTCAAAGCAGTTTCCCTGAAAAATGGTACTATATTCTTAAAATTCAGCAAAAACATGCTTATTTTATCAGGTCATAGATGCCTGTCTCATAAAATACCAACATACTTTTAAAACTTCTCCAGTATTTGCAAAGATGGCATAATTTCCACATGGACTGGAATTCAGTCCTGATATTGCTTAATGTCTGTTAATACTTGGACTTTATTCTCAGAGACATAGCATCAGCAGACAATTATGTTTACGTTCTGTGACTGATTTAAGTAGAGTTTGCTGCAGGTCAGCTCTCTCATTTCCTTGCTTCAAAATCATCTCTAAAACAGCTACAAGCCAGTTTGGGGTGCTAAACAGGGAAAAAAAATTATAGGGGAGTTTGGGGTTTTCTTTTTTTGTTTGTGTTTTTTTTGATTTTGTGGTTTTGTGTGGCTTTGGGGTTTGTGGTTTTTTGGTTGGTTTTTTTTTTTCTGACCAGTTTTCTTGTATTTTGAGAATCCAGTTTGAGGTAATCTGGAAAAAATGGAAGCTTTTCTGTGTCTCTGAACATGACTATTAGCATCATTGTACTAGAGCGTCTTTACTTTTTTTATTGGAATAGATACATTTTTAATGAACTATTTAAAAATTCAAAGTATAGGTATTAATCTAAACCTTTCTGATTTTGTACCTAAAAGGAAGATGAAGAATTCGCAGTTCTTGCAAGCTGCCTGGGTCTACTACCGTCTTTTCAGTCGGCTCATCAGTTCACTAGTGCCTCTTGTCTCGACTGGCCAGTGCCAGCATTTGACATGATATCACAGTGGTGCTCAGAATTGGCTTCATTTGCAGATAGACATCCCGATCAAGTAAAGGTATGTAGCAAAATTACTTTTTCCAAAATAGTCCTGATGTGGAAGCAGCTATTTATTGCTTGATTCACTATGCACATCCACTGATGTTTTGGATAAGGATCTAAGAACCTGACTTGTCAATGAGAGAGAAAATGTAATCAGAAATACTACTTTGTGGATGTGGGTTGGATTGGTTAAATACAGGAATAAGAAAACCTGTGTGGTTTTTATATGATTGCTGGAGACAGAAAATAGAAATGCTATCCTTAGATGATACTAAGTGTACCCATATCTTCTGCACCTGAAGACTATCAAGGGCATGTAGTAGAAACTTTCTCTTTTAAGAAAATACTTATCCGCAGTTTTTCTTGCCTGTTAGATGTTACTGATATTTTTGAGCATCTTCAGTTGCAATACTGAGAAAGATCAAAAGGATAAAAGCTGTGTAATAGTTGACTGATAAAAGATGGTGCATCTTCTCTGAAGGTTAAAGAAGCAATACCAAGACTTGAATCAGTGCAATTAGAATATCAATTGTGAAATGGAAATGTTTCAACGTTACTGCATTGTTTTTATGAAGAAGCTGCATTTCAACAATTCGTCCCATTCTCCTAAGTTTGTGGTGTCAGAGGCAAGCCAGATGCATTCTTCACTGCAACATGATCTGCACCTGCCTTCTTTGCATGTTTGCAGGCATGAATTAGGCTATTGTGGATGAAAATTTGAATACTCAGATTAATCTCAATGATAGGCATTTGAGAGAGATTGCAGTGCAACTGATAGCATTCTTTCCATGATTGAAAAGGAACTGGGTACAAATGCAATTTTCCTTTTTTGTTGTACGAGTTTGGTGGGTTTTTTTGGTTTTTTGTTTATTTTCAAGTTAGGTTTTCAGGTCATACATTCTTCAAAAAATTTTACTCTTTGCAAGAAAGATCCCATTTGACCCCTACACCCATCAATTATAAACCCAGTAAATATGATTAGGTTGAGGGAAAACACATTACTGTCAACACACACCCTCCTTGCCAAAGAAAAACCACCACCAAAAAAAACCCATAAAATTGGGCAGTGTTTTTAAAAGCAAAAGAGAAAAGAGTTAGGCTTTGAAACCAGTATTTAGGTAGTGCCTGCCTTATCAAAAATTTGTGAGTACTGGTAAGTTCTTAATGGCGGCAAAATTTATGTGTGGAACACAGTTTTGAAAATCATAGAATCATGGAATAGTTGGGGTTGGAAGGCACCTTAAAGATCATCTAGTTCCAACCCCCCTGCCATGGGCAGGGACACCTTACACTAGACCAGGCTGCTCAAAGCCCCGTCCAACCTGGCCTTGAACCCTTCCAGAGATGGGGCATCCACAGCCTTTCTGGGCAGCCTGTTCCAGTGCCTCAGCACCCTCGCAGGGAAGAACAGCTTCCTTACGTCTAATCTAAATCTACCCTCTCTCAGTTTAAAGCCACTAACTACCCCTTGTCCTATTGCTGCATGCCCTTGTAAAAAGTCCCTCTCCAGCTTTCTTGTCAGGCAGATGTCTTCAAATACCATTTACAGAGCCCAACTTCAGTTCTGGTTTTGAAAGTTTTAGTCTAAATTTGGCTAGGAGACAGCTTCCATAATCAGTGCCAGTGTTCAGCAGCAGTGCATTGATGTTGCCAAGGTAAGTTAGTGTAGCAAGTGGAAGTCTTCCCTGTGTATCACTCTTGATTCTCTTGTTTTAGCTATGAGGATTTTTGCGCTTTAAAAATGTCACCTTTAGAAAACATCCTTGTGAAAAGGCTCCCATTTTGCACCTGTTACAAAAGATGAAATGTGACCACAGTTGGGGAGGGTCAGAGCTAGAGGCAGGTGACTTTTGACTTCGAAATTTGTGAAATGCAGAAGTGAGAGATTTTTAAACTGCATGCTTCCTTTCTTTGGTGTTCTCTTTTCTTAGAAAATACAAATGCATAAAGGAATGTGCAGAACTGATACATTGTTCTTATCTTATCTGTAGGCTTTGCTTATCCAGGAACCTAAGTGGGACTTGCCACGCCTCCTTCAGTTGCCTGAGAATTATAATACCATTTTTCAGTATTATCACAGAAAGACTTGTACTGTTTGTACCAAGGTTCCTAAAGATCCTGCTGTTTGTCTAGTTTGTGGTACTTTTGTATGCTTGAAAGGACTATGCTGCAAACAACAGAGTTACTGTGAATGTGTACTGGTAAGAGAGAGTTAATTCAAATTCTGTAATTTATTCTCACACTCATGGGTAGTTTTTTTAACTCCATTGCTCAGTTTTGATGGTTTTCTTTCCAGAACGTGATTATATAATCAAAGAATCATAGAATAGTTTGGGTTGGAAGGGACCTTTAAAGGTCCTCTATTCCAACCCCCAATAATAATGTTTAGTGCTTATTTCTGCTACATGGACCTAGACTGGATTCTAGAGAGAAATTTTATTCACCTTTTTAAGCACATAGCCTATTTCACCTGTTTGAAAAACTCTTACAAAGCCATTGTGTGTAATGTTGACACATAGTTTTGATTCATAACCAACTGAAATTTGTCTACATTCTGATTGTTCATATAGTATTTTAATTTTCCTTTGTTTTGTTTCCTTGCTTTTTGCGTATCAATGTATGGGTTTTTTTTTTTCTTTTAGAAGTACTTTCTGTTATATCTGACCATCTACTAGTCATCTACAGACTATAGCTAGATAAGCATGATTTTAAGGCCTTCGACTTTACATCAGGAGCTAAGTTTTCTAGTCAGCATATATTTTACGTTCTTTCAGGAACCTGAGTTGGACAGCATCTAGTATTGTTTTCCTGTCTATGATAAAGGTTTGCTTTGAGAGCTCTTTTGTTTCCTGCCATAGAACCATTGGTAGAAAGCTGGAACTACATGGGCTTTACAACACTATGAGGGGAATTTGTTGGGGAGATGTTTACAAATGGGGCATAAAATCAAATCCAAAGAAATTTCAGACACATTTGGACCTTTTTGAAATTGTTTGAACTCACTTTTCTCTCTCATACTGCTAATATGGTGGGAGAAGGAGGGGTGGGCAAAATTTAAAATAGAATTAACAGTTACATTTAAGGTGTCAAGATTCATGAAAACAGAAAGTTATAAAAAAAAGAATTAAAAATCTATATAATTAATCACGTAGTTGATGGGATTTTAGCCGCTAATTGTAATAACACTATATAGGAAGAGCACAGTTTTTAATTGCTAAAATGAATTAGTTAATACAGATCATGCTATTCATAGAGATGAATGACATTGAAGCAAACAAGAATTAATAAAAAATTCTTTTTTTTACTGGATTTGTAGAGCCATAGACTAGATCTTTGAGCATGGATAGAGAAAGCAAATGTTTAGCAATACAGACTATTGTAAAAGAGGTAATACTAAGTTTTTCTGAATACTTTTCCTTGCCATCTATGAAAAATATTTGGTCATGCTATACATTTTGCTATACAACAACAAATTCAAAATATTGTAGAGAATATTTTTGCTCATTTTTGTTAGGTAATTCTATTTTAAAATGATAACAAATACCCTCCTTTTTTGAGTAGGGAACCATTTTTTGTATGCAGGTGTTGTTATGGCAGCACAAGACATGGAGTTCTAATTTGCTTGGAGAATTTTGGGGCAGGCTATCCTTTGTCAGACTGTTTCTTAGTAAATAATGTGTGTATGTTATTTCAAGCAAAACTAATTATTATTTTTTAAATTCTTTTTGTTATAAAGTTGACAGACACTAATAGAATCTTTGCACCTTCTGTTTCTATACCCGTATTACAGCATTCTCAAAATTGTGGAGCTGGGACAGGAATATTTCTTTTGATTAATGCATCTGTAATCATCATCATACGAGGCCATCGCTTCTGCCTTTGGGGTTCTGTTTATCTAGATGCACATGGTGAAGAAGACAGAGACCTTAGGTAATTTTTCATTACAAGTGTGTTTCATTGTTGCTCCTCTGTGTAGGTCAACTTTGTTATGCAATACACACAATGACAGATAATAATAGACCTCTACCTTCCTTGAGTGGAAAATCCCCATTTACTTCAAGTTGGACTGACTGACTTTTTTTTCCACCTGCCGCCGCCGCCCCCCCAAGGTGGTGTAGTCATGATCATTCAGTTATACACACCAGGCACCCAACAGACAGATTCCTATGTTGCCTTTCCCAGTGATGGTCAATTCTGTGTTGCACTGCAAAACACTTCTCTCCCAAAGTTGTTGTTTGGCCTTTAATCAAATGGTGTAGTTGGATTCCAGTGCAGGGGAGGAGTGTAGCTTCCACCACACCTGAAAGAACAAGAGATGTTTTCTGGACTCTGCTATCCAAGACGGAGGAAGGGAGGTCCTAGCAGTTATCTTACTAAAAGTAAAACGAAAAGCCTCTCACCAATAAAAATGCACGCTTTCCCTGGGAAAAAAGTTGTACAAGTATCATGTGTTGATTATATAATGAAGCAGTTTTCCATTTATTTGGCATATTAACCATTTGTTTTTCTGTTTTTCTTTTTTTTTTTCTACAGGCGTGGTAAACCTCTCTACATATGCAAGGAGAGATACAAAGTGCTTGAGCAGCAGTGGGTGTCTCATACTTTTGATCATATCAATAAAAGATGGGGGCCACATTATAATGGCTTGTAAATCATCATCATCTTCTACACACCGTATCATTGCTGTTACCATGAATGAATGCATCTTGACTGACAATAGCTTTAATTGAATGGGAGTTTAGCTCTTTGGCTCGGGGTGGAGTGGGGTATGAGCATAAAAGGGAAATGGAACTTTGTCAACATGTGAAATTTTTGCAAAATTAGTTGCTGTTGCTACTAAATAATGATACGATAATTTGAAATTAAATCCTCAGAATGGTGTGAGCGATCTGATTGCACTCAGTAGTCCATTTTTCTTTTGTTTTTTAAAGCCCATTATTGTTAAGAAGCACAAATTTTACTTACAGTTGTTTAGAGGCTCCAGGGGTAGCTGTCAGGTTTTTATTTCTCTCTGCATGGAGTTGAATTTTTAGCAATTTTTGCTGAAACAGTGTATCTGTCTACTACATCTACTAAATATGTTGGATAAAATTTCTTTGCCTCTTTTGTGTTGGTTTGAGGTTTTTGCTTGATACGCGTTTGTAATTAGACAGGATTTGTAAAACAATTGTGAGACTGCATGGTAACAATTGGTCTGAAAGCTGAATTTTAAAGAGTATTTCACTTATCATGAGAGGTCTATTGAAATATTTCAGGCATTACTGAAAGTTTATGCATTCTCAGGAATTTCATATTTTTTTTCCTCCATAAATAAGTGAAATAGTTGTAAATTAGGTATCTCATTGCTTTTAATGTAATCCAGAAGACATACTCTTTTTTTTTTTTTTTCCAGAAAGGAGATTTTTTTCCCATATCAGTTGAATAAACCGTTAGTGATAACACATACAGAAATTGCTGTATATAGAGAATTTGTATGGCACCCAACATAGCAGATTTACAAGTGTAACAGCCATAAACCTGCCTGTCATTTCAAACCAGATGTATGTTTCAGAATGACTGGATTGGAAATGTGCAGGCTATTCTGCAAATGAAACATAATTGTATCTTTCTTGTCATTTCAGGAGGTTTCTCTGTATTGTATTTGTTTAGAGTAATCACTGTTCTTTCTACTTGATTTCCTTAAAAGCAAAAAAAAAAAAAAAAAAAGTCAGCAGAGATAGCCTAGATGAACAACCAATGCATGTGCAGCCTCACTGGATGAATGCCAAAACAGTTTATGCTTAGAGGGCTGAAAAATTCATGAGAACAAGCATGACTGGGCTAAACCCCACAGTGTAAGTAGGTAGGAAAGATTATAGTTAAAATACTGGTATGTAATATATTGCTACTAATGTTTTTCACAAGTGTTGGACATTTGTTGGCTGTTTCATGCAGTACTACCAAGCAGTTCCTGGTAGTTTTGACTTTCATAGCTTGCGTGTAAAATAAAATTTATATGTGTAAAATAAAAACATCTTATGTAAAACCACATATACAATGAAAACAGTTCCCCAGTGGAAGTCATTATCTAGTGAAAAGTATATAGGGGAAATAAAATGACTGTATAGCAATCAAGGAGAATGGACAGAAGGAAAAGTAAGTAAATACAATGAGTTTTTCTGGATACCTGCAATTCAAAAAAACCCACAATAAAGGATGCTGTTTTTTATACATACATATAAATATATATATATTTCAAAAGTATTACAGTACTTCCTGTAAGATTAGAGTTACTCTTGTTTCACCAACTAAATGGCTATCTCTTTTCCAAAATATTACTTTTTTGATACTGTATTATAAGTTCTGCCTGTAATATTTTTGCATTGCTCATTATGAATATCAGGCCATTTTGTAAGTGTGGTTAAAGAGCAAAAAGATTCTTTACATCTCCAGCATAACATTATTACAGGGCTCATGAACTTGAAGAATCTGTAGTTTGAAGCTCCAATGCTATATTTACAAGAGATAATGTATCCAGAATTTGATTACTGTGTTTTATTTAAAATGGAATGTTCTCTGGTTGTGCATATGGATGTGAAGTAAAACTATTAGCCTTAACTTTAACATTTGGGTATTTCATAGTGTTTATTTTAGTACTGGTGAATTAGTCACCAGTCAATTTAAAAACAAAACAAACAAACAAATCACTTCATTGAAAAATTGTACTTGAATATCCTTGCATGCTGCTAAACAAGAATTTTGATTTCCCCCATAACTTTTTTAATCCTACTTTATTAAGCTAACCTTGAAAAATAACAGGTCCAAACTAGAGTGATGTGTGTGTGTATTACTCAAATGTTCTGGTGTGATACCCTGTATGAACGATCATTTAAGTACAGTACATTACTGTAGAATCTAAATCAGTCTTTATAACACATCAGAAGAGTATAAAGCTAGGAATACAGTAATCGACATTGTAAGATATGTTAATAAAAGTCTACTGTCAATCTGTGTGTTCGTGAAATTTTTTTCTCTCTACCCCAGTCATACAAAATGTAGTTGTTCCAGAATTCCACCCAATAGCCAGGCAGCTATTTAAATGTCAGAAGCTTATGCACGCAAAGTACTTTGCATAGACAGTAAATCTGGTATGTTTTTTTCTTTTTGTTACACACAGTTATGTATTTTGTATTAGTAATTTGGATTATTTTATTTTACTCGTAACTATACCACTTAAAGCTGCGCTTAATTTTATGCCAGCTATTACAGCATTGCTGCTGCAAACTGCTAAAATTAAAATGCTGAGTTGAGAAACTGTATGTCTGGGAAAACCATGCTTGATCTTCTCTTCTGTCAAATCTGTTTCTGGAATAACTATTACTTCAATTTGATGAATGTATGTATGTATTAAATTTTTCCATTTCTTTTGACCTTTGAGAAATTTCGTGAAACAGCCTTGTTTTGACCTTGACCTTTGGATAACAAAGTCTCTTCTTTTAGTGGTGGCCTGAAATTTTCAATTTGTATTTTCATCATCTGTGCAGTAGGAATGTTCCATAACTGACAGCATTTCACAAGCAAATGACATTTTTCCTTTAAAAAGAGGATCTTTTGCTACAGTATCCAACAAATGTTTTTCTTTACTTCAGAATCTCATGGGATCAGTCTGTGCTGTGCATATAGCTGCCAGAGGAGACCGTGAGGTTTGTGCTGATCTTGATATGATTTAGATCTAATTTTCATCTAACCCAGATTCTGCAGTCCTGCTTTTCACTTTCTTTTCTCAGAGATGGGAGTAATGATCAATGGAGCCTGTCTGAGCATTAGCTTAGATAAGAATGAAATTATGCTGTCTGCAAAGTAAGCAAACCACAGGAATGGGCTTGAGCCAGTGTTTGGAGGTTCATGGCTCTCAATTATCAGCTGCGGGATATGAGGGAGTGCACGTAATCTGAGGAGGCTGGCTCTACCTGACAATTTCTGTTGCGTGGATTGCTGCTCACTGCAGTCGGTGAGACGCATACTGCTGGTCTGAAGGCCATGCTACATGAATGCCTCCTTTTGGTAGGGCATAGTGCCCCAAGCACCTACTCTCATGTTTTCTCAGATGGACAGGTGTTTGCCTGCAAGTGCTTTGACACTGAGAAGAGCCCCAGCTGCTGCGGGTTTAGCCTTGGGACTTAACCTGCCTCTTCTGCCACTATAATGTCCTGTTCACTGCAGTTGTAATCCTGCTACGTTGTACTAGCTATTTAATTCCTGAAATGGATGTCCTTTAGTAGGAAAAGCATATTATCAGTCAAGTCAAACACTTCATGAATTCTTAGCTGTATTAATGGCCAGGATGTTTTGGTAAATTAAAAAATCATTTTAATTGATAGGCTTTAAATTTTTTTTATTCACTGTATCACTTGTACTTTCTTACCACTAATACTGTCCAGGAGATTTAATGCGACATGCTCCAAATACTGTGTTTCTTTGAAATACTACTGAGAAAGCAAAATTGAATCTTGTTAAATAAATGATAATTTCAAAAAGCTAATCTTACTACCTTAAAACATGATTTTTGCATTGTATGCTTTTGCATGGGACAGGAAAATGTGTGAATAAACCCCACTCTTTTGAAAAGCATTTTAAATTTAGCTCTGAGTCCCAGTTAAAATGTCTCAAAATGAGCTTTCATGAAAGTACCATTATTTAAAAAGCCATTTCCTGTAATTCTGTCACTTGATGTAGAGCAGGCTGGTCTCTTCATTTGTGAAAAAGGGAGCTGGTTCCATGGAAACCCCTCACATCATTGAATGATTTACAACCCAATAAACAACTTACTATTCCTTTTGTCTTTATCCCTTGTACGTACCACATGGATGGTAAATGTTTCCATTTCCACTGAGTATGGAAAAAAATGTTTTAAAGACTGGAGCTAAATTTTTTTTTTCTTCCATTACATGCTCTCATGGAGCAGGAATTTTCTGGGAAAATACTGTTTTCCTGTAAAATCAAACTCCCTTAGTCAATTTCTTATGCCGCCCATAATGTCTGTGTTATTTTTCCTACCAGAATTGCTTACATCGCCTGTTGTTTAATACATTTCCCATCCTAGGACTGCTTTCAACTCATGACTACTAAACTTTTTAATAATTCTGACTGAAAATTATTATGCTGGACTTATTCCTCATGGTTGGATTTTTAATTTTTTTAATGTTTCAACAAAAAAAAAAAGCAAGATACCTTTCAGAGATTTAAACCAGAAAAAAACCCAAATATATTGTTTCCTTCATTTTAACAACAGTTTTTCTAAGTGTTGGGCATATCTACTGTCTCTATGCTTTGGCCTTAAATGTAGTGACCAAATGTGTATGAGTCACATATTAAAGTAGAGTGGAACTGCGTACTGAAGCACACACCAAATAAGAACAACATGTTCTCAGGGATTACATGTAAGTACTGGCAAATACCTAAAGCAGATAATGAGCCTTTGTCTGTTTTTCAGGTGTCAAGGAATACCCTTTGCACCTGGCTCTTGAAGCCACTAACAGAGTTGGCTGTGGAAAGTGGTGCTTTCCTTCTGTTTCTTTGAAAACCTGTGGTGCTCTCCATGTAATGCAGCCCCGTTTTTCATACCTTTGTTGTCTCCATATTATATATGCAACTACCTTGTTTGTGTAGTATTCCACAACAGAAGAACCCTAGAACAGCTGGAGAGCCCCCTGCAACTGTATAACAATGCTTTGCAAATAAGATTGCATTCCCTCAGAGCACTATGCAGAGAGAGCCCGGGGGTTACAGCTTGAGAACTAGTTTGTAGAGGCTGTGGCTGCTTTCTTGCTTTATGGTGCTAGTCATTTTAGATTTGTTATACATCAACTTTGAAAACTTAAAACTAACTTCACATTTTTTTCAAGGTATCTCCACAGGCCCTAAAAGATAGTGCCGGTGTTCTAGGACAACTTCCCATTGCTCTTGACAGTTTAGTACAGAGCTACTGTTTCAATCGCAGCGATCTCTGTAACAAGGTACTTAGTGAGAACCACTGGTGTAAAGCTACGCATCATATAAAATACAGACATGCAGCTTTTGTTAAACTAAGATTTTCAGGGCAGCTGAAAGGACTGTTAAGTATTGTTTCATTTAGGTTCTCTAGCTGTCTGCTTTATCCTGTTGGTTTTGTCTCACACTTAATTTTTTGTAAGCTCCTTTAGGACAGGGAACACCTCCTGTTTGCTTCAGTAAGTAAATCAAATTAAGTGCTGGTCTATAATGGTAGATCAACTGGTGTTACAGCAATCTAGGTGGTAGGATCTGCCATCATCAAATATAAATGTGCACACAGGACTTGAGTGAGATACGGCCCTTTCATGCTTCACTTTTATGCTTTCTGCATGTTTTCATGCATTGCCGCCTCCAACCTCAAATGTCACTCCTTCCCATGCAGATATTTTGGCAGTAATCAAAATCACCAGGAAATTAAAATGGGTTTGTTTCCCATAGTCAGCCATGACTCTGGACATAATGATACCTCTTCAGTATCTGTATATCATCTTTTTTCCTGCCAGAAGCTACTATCTCAAGAAACAAATGTATTCTGAGAGTCAAAGATGCTTATTGCCTTTCATAAGTCTAGTGCTGTATTTGTACAATTAATACTTTCCAGCAGGTGATAGATGTAATTCAAATAACTTTCAGATACCTCGCTATTCAGAAATGGCTCATACTTCCACTTTATCTCTACTTGGATTGGGGTTTTTTTGGTCACATAACTGATAATAGCAAGATTTCATATGGAAAATTTTCCTTATACAAGGAAAAGAGTATTAAAAAAAATAAATTAGATGGGTGCTATTTTAGTGACACATTCCACAGACTGGGATTCTTTGTGTTTAAATTGTGTGCAGAATTAGGCAATATTACTCAGATTATTACATATAATTTTACAATTCTTATCTGTCTAAAGAAACAAGAACTCCAAAACAATCTCAAGCTAAGGCACTCCAGTAATGCTGCTCTTCTATGTGAGTGTATTTCCAAGGATGCTGCAATACATTTTTTTCACTGAATGCTACAGAGCTGTGTTGCATCTAGTCCTGAGAAACACATGTCAAAAGACATGTTATGTTGGTGAATACCAACAAGGTGGTTCCCCTAGCAACAATAAATAGAAGAAAGCTGAGCCCATTCAAGTGATTTACCTTTGTAAGTGTGTGGCAGCAAAGATGGATTTTGAACACTAAGAGAACTCATTAGCTCTAAGAAGAAAAGCAGCAAATAAAGAACTGTAGATTTCTCTTACCCAGCACTGCTATTTATTAGAATCATATACAGCGTAATTATTGGGAATATGCATAGGATATTCTTAACGTGAAATATCATCTCATTTTACTTTTTCCTTCTGCAGCTTTTAATTTTCTGTACTACAGGGGGAAAATTATGCTATACGTGGGAAGAGGAAAGGAGAAAACTTTGAGAAAGGGAAATCATTATTTGGATAAGTTCACCTTCCAAACTTACTAATAACATCCTGCATACATACTCAGTCCTAGCGTTTGAGTGACAGAGGCTACTCAGCGGTTCAGATGTTCATCTACTAAGGGTAAATTCAGAGATTCAAACATAATAATTATGCCAAGTCTGCCTAGTGATAACTCTTAATGTAGCAATGAGAGGTTGTAATGGCACTCCCAGTCATATTACTGCTGCCTCTGTGAAGAAAGCTGCACTGCTAGAATCTGGGTGGATTCTTCTCTCGGCAATTGGCATCTAGTACATACAGCATGTAGGCTCTTCTATGTGTATTGTTTGTTGTTGGCTTTTAAGTCCTCCGAGTCACCTTTCCTCTGGAGTTTAGAGCTGGGAATGAATCCAATATAATTCTAACTCACTATAGTTCAGCGATGCTATTTACATTTCAGTGCTATCTCTACATCAGGCATTCCATCTCCCCCCTTCTGTTTCCAGGCGTCTGCCTGAGGACTGCAGTTTGTGCTTATGATTTGTAAGGGCTGGACTATGGTTATGTATCTTGCACTTTAGTCTTGGCTAGAACTGTTAAATTGTGGAACCGCTTCTCCTGCTCTTTCCCGATGCAAGTGTAATTACTCTTCAATGCTGTGCTGCTACCTACGTAGTTTTGCTGCACTTGTATAGTCCTTATCTGACTACTCTGCAGCTGCTGGCTTCTAGTTTAAATCACCTTTGAATACATGCGTAAAGCTCTAATATTCTTCTCATTACTTCCACTGATTTCAGAGGTAGTGGAATCCACTCTTACATTAACATTGCTGGTATGTCACTTCCTTCATTGCTGAAGAATTTTTTAATGGAGGTTCTCTCTCCTTTTCAGTTCCCTTAGCTGTTTTTTGCTTCAAATCCATGCTGTAAAACTCCTCAGTTGCTTTGCCATTGCTGTCCTCTGTATTCAGGTAATATAATAGCTTTCTATTCAGGATGTTTCTTCTACCAGTGCAAATGGGAACAAAACTAGATGTCTCGGCTAGAGCAACCATCTGTATGCAAGTATGCACAGACTCATTAAAGCTAGGAGCTGTCATTTCAGACATCTAAAAGAAAGCCTAACTGCAGTTAAGACCTGGCCTACTAGACCCCTTGGACACAGTTTACTGTACCTGCACATCTTGCTTTTCCTCTTGGGCGGTGAATGGGATGGGGGGCACTCTAGGATGGGAAGGGCTTTGGGATGAAATTATAATTTAGAGATGAGAACTCTGATCTGAAGCATTTTGCTTGTTCCAGGACAGAGCAGAGAGAGTCCAGGCTTTGGCTCAGCAGGCTGAGAACTGGCAGCTTTGTTTCCTTCAGGGGCCCTGACCTACAGTCCTGCAGCCTGAGCCCTGACTTGGGACTGGAGAAAGCTGCCTTGGAGAGTCCCAGAGCCTATTAGAAATGACAGTACGCCATGGTCTCTGCACACCTTATCCTTCCCTTTACCTTATTCTTTTGCACTCAGAAATACAGCAACCCTCCTCTTAGGCAGAGATGCAGATGAGGAAAGCAGCAGGTAGGATGGGGGATGTTTCCATGTGAACAAAATACAACATGACTTGGAAGAGGAGGCAAGCACTGATGGAGGGAGAGCTTAGTGCAAGTTTTCCCTACTAATGAAGCAAATGCTGATGAACTCCTGAGGTAAGAAAGGCACATGTGAAGAACTGGTTGAACCACAGTTTGTTTTCTCCAAGATGGTGGCAACCTTTGAACAAGGTGCATTTGCATTTATTTAAAAGCTAAGAAAGGAAAACTAAAGCAGCACCCACATGACCTCTCAGGACAAGACAATATGATACAATACGCATTAACTTAGATACGTACAGTTCAGAGTGCTGTATCCAGATTTGCATAGCCAGAATTTAAAATTGCCTCAAAATATGCACAGAAGTAGTCTGCATTTCAGCAGTGTCCTTAAAGTCTTCAGCAACTGTTTTTTCCCTTCCAGCAAACCTGTTTAGTATTATTACATTAACTTCTGATTCACCAGTGTTTATGATGTGTGTGGGTTAATGCAATCGTGCATTTTGTTTGTAATCATAAGTCCATCTCCGGGCAAAGAAAAATGTGCACAGAGATGAACAGGTATTTAAAAAGCATGAAGTCCTCCTGACTATTAAAGGGATTTACTATAATGAATAATATTTGTGTGTATCCATTTAAATAAGATTTTAATCAAATTTTAATTAAACCCTTATTTAAATCAGGGTAAGACAGTGCATCTCAACTTTTTAATTACAGAAAGAGTAGGTTCCATTATAATGATGTTTTATGATTAAAATACTTCCATTTATAATTTGTTGTTTACATATTTTACTACAAGTCAGTACTGTATGCCAATTTTAAATATTAACAGATTCACAGAAAAACCCCCACCTACTTAATGTTCAGCAACTGAACACCTCTATAGAATACACTTTCGAAAAGCTCATCGGTTAAATAGACTATTTATTGCCTAAGAAATACTCCATTCTCGTTCCATTCTTGAGGCTATAGCATTTTATAACAGTTCATTTAATAAGAGCTTTTCACCTTGTGGCATCTAGCCATGGCCATACAAATGACAAATTATTTAATTTTCAAATACAGTCCAAAGAAAAACTAGGAATGGCTTGATTTCCCACTGAGCTTGCATTAGTAGAGCCATTGTATAATGGATCAATTATCACTGCACATGTAATCAGAAATACTACAACAATTCAGAGTTGTTCTTCTCTACCTGAGATTTGCAAGCAACAACAAAAAACAATGGCTACACTTAAATATAGCTTGTTTCAGTTTGGCTGCAGGATAAGCAATGTTCATGTAAATCATAGTTTACGATTGATGCTCTTCCTGTTACTGCAAACAGTAACATTAACAGTCTCATTGCTAACAAAGATAAACCTTTGAAGTGCAGGTGCTAGTAAAGAACATGACTAAAAATAAACCTATTCCTTTAACCTGTATAACATTACAAAAATTGAAGGGTTATGTGATCCGAAACTTATTCCTGCTGAAATGGGCAAGTTAGAATGAAGATAAGGTTTTTGGGGGGTTATTTCTTTTTTTTTGGTTGTTATTTTAAATTACAGTTAATTAGCTGCTTTTCAAATTTTGTATTATGGTATTTGTGATTCATGGATGACTCTACTGGCAAGTTGTGAATTCCAGTTGTACTTACAGAGCCACTGCAACGACAGTTGCTGCGCCATGGAAGACCGTTGCCTGTTTGGAAATCCACCATGGCATCTGAAGTCTGTAAGCATACCACTGATGTAGCTCCAATACAGTGTAGTTACCTATCATGACTGTACCCTGACCGGAAACAGGTGTGTTGAACAGGCTGGCAGTGTTTGGAAAAGCGATTCTAGCTGGCCTGCAAGGACCTAGTGAAAAACCATCAGCATCAGAAATAAGCAAGCAGGTACAGAGAAAGATAAACTCAAGAGATTGAAGTAAAGAAGATTTAAGGTATAAATGAGCTTTTGTAACAGAGCTCACGAAGGTCTAGATCATATGAGCTGAAATTATTTAGTGATAATTGAGGAACTTTCTATGGTTCAAAAACCAACATATGAATCTGGGAGAAATACGGGAATACCCAGAGCTTCTAGATTCTGATTATCAAAGAATTCTTGAGAATACTGAGGGAAAATGTGCAGAACAGTGCATGTAGATGTTATTTTTGCTTGAATCTAGGTGCTTCTTACACAACTTGATAAAAAACAATGACATTTAAGAACCTTATGCACAACTGATTGATAGGGATGTTTTAAAGTATGTTACAACTGTTATAAACTGAGGGCATGTAGGATTAAACATTTGGATCCCCCTTGGACAAGCCTGTTAATTGTCCAACAGGGTCAGCTTGACCAGGTGCATGTCTATATTACTATTTGCTGTCTGTATGACAATTTGTTGTTATAGTGTTTATATAATCCTATATACTACAGGATTTTACAATTGCAGACAACTGAAGAAAATAATGGCTTGTGATGAAGACTGTGTATACTCCAGTGTACAGAAGTTCAACAAAACAAGAGTATGAAATGGAGCACTGCTCAGTAAAACATCTGGAGACTCTTGTATCACCTCAATTTCTTTATAATGTTGTCATGGACTAAATTCAGAGAATGCTTACATTTCCTACTGACCATCTGAATCAAGGTTTGGCTCTGGTTACTTTCAGTTTTGATAAAGGATTATCTTGATGTAATTTACTAGAATGTGGATGCTAGAAAAAAAAAAGTGTGTCAAAGCACGGAGTTCACTAATCAAGAGAAAGGTAAAAAAATTACTGTACTTCAGTCAGAATGATAACAATTCATGTTAGAAACTACTGCCTTGTTAAAACAAACCTGGTACAGCAATGGATAAAGGCGGTGCTGGAAGAGTTTTGTGGAGAAATGCCATTGCTCCTCAGTCTTTAAAGTTTGCATCTGAAATAATTATGAAAATATATATGGATATAAAGCCCTCATAATTTTTAATTATTATGAAGATTATTTACAGACTACTTGTTAAATACAGATGAGAACTGATCTAGCACTTTCATATTTGAAGTGGTACTGGATGTTGTGGAGTGAGTCAGACCTCACTGAAGCTGATGAATACAGCAGTTGCTCTTTATTTGTAACAGATTAAATTAGAATGATAGGAATTGTCACCCAAAACACAGCCCCTGGGCAAGGCTGATCATCATGTTTCTGACTACCAAAATAGGGGTCTGCTTATCTTACAGATCAGCATGTCTCATTATATGAGACAGATACAATTAAAAACTGTGAAAGAAGCAGAGAGTGGTCATGATGAGCCAGCAAAACACTTACAGAGAGACTGCTACAGGAAGCTGAGTGAGAAGGAGCCCTGGGTGATGTGCTCACTTGAAAAAAAGCCTTGGCATATGGAGCAAAGGAACAGCCTCCCATTTGTTTCTCTGAGATGTTTTGTAAACAAAGAAAAGTGTATAAAAGAAATATCTACCTGAATTCTTCTCATCAAGCAATGAGAAACAACCTGATAAATGGTTATGCATGAGCTCCAATAAAGGCTAATAAGCATAAAAGGAGAAGTCCAAAGATAGGGGGGACTCCTCTACACTTACTCCCACAGGGGGAGAAGTGCTTTGTAAGATAATTTCCTCCACCAGGACCCACTTCTCGGAGCACGGATGGAGCTGCACTCGCAATTCACTGTTCTGAACTGAATACAGAGAGACAAGTGAGGCGTTTAGTCTCAGCGAAAGCTATTTCATACTAAGTATACATATACACGCATTAATTTTACTTCTTGTTCCTAACTGTTTCTTTAAGAGCTCACTAACCATTAGTCTTCTTTCACGGTGTTTAACCGACCTTTTCTGAGAGACCTCGGCCCTTCCTCTCCGCGCGCGGCGCTGCGCGGCCCTACGCCGCGCTCCGCAGGGAGCAGTCGTGACCGCGCCCGCCCTGAGGTAACGGCGCGCGCTGCCCCAGCTGCGCGGCGCTGCCCCCGCCTCCAGCAAAGCCCTGGGTCGCTCCCGCTGCCCTGGCTCCTCAGCTGCGCCTCGTAGCACGCCGTCTCTCCTTGCCGCGGCGGGGTGAGGCTCCGCTCCCGGCAGGTCTCCGGCCCTGCGGGGCCGCCCCGCCGCCGAGTGGGGTGGGGATCGTGCCTCAGCGGAGAGGGGCTTCGAAATGGCGGTCGCCATTTGCATTGGAGTCCGCTGGCGCTCAGGGGCGGGCAGGGGCTGTCACCTCTCTGAGGGAGTCGGTGCTGGCAGGGCTCGTCGCTACCGCCGGGAACTTGTCTTTTTTCCCCGAGACCCAGAGAAGTCTGCTATCGGCCCCGGGGATTGCGGCGGGGAGGGGAGGGATGGCGACCTCTGCCCCGCTGAGAGGCCGCGGCGCGCGCTGCGCTGAGGTGGGGGTCCTATGCTGCCTGGGGCCCGCTTGTGCAGCTGGTGCTGTGCGCGTACCCTGCCTCTGCAGGAGGCGCCCAGCTGTGCCTGTTTTTCCAAAATCTGTAGGTAAGCGATACTCAAACAGAAAAAAATCTCCATGATTAAATGATTAAAAATGGCAGAAGATACTACAAGGCAAGAAGTAAGTAGGAGTGACACAGGATTCAGGCACATCGGGACAAAGCCATGAATAAATGAAGAAAAGTCTCTGTAAGTTCCCTAAATACCAAAATAGACCTGGCTCTAGTATATAGTACTTATTTAAGCAACCTACTAGTGACTAGTGAACTGTACTATACATTGCAAATACTATGATATTTGTTAAATTCCTTTAAGCAATTAGTATGTGTCCTTTTTTCCCTCCCTGGTACGTACAGGTATGCAATTACTAACAAAAGAAAGCAAAAGGTACCGTTATCCGTGGACAGTACTGCGCACAAATTGAGAAGAGGCAGCTAACTTAAAACATCTTTATAGTTATTTCTCTGAAGTAGTGCATTCAGTTCTGTGTAAATACAAATTTTTTTTTATTTTTATATTTAAAAGATAGGTATTTTCACTTCATTTTTCCCTTCAAAATCTGCACTCTGGAATTCCAATGTCATTGCACTGTGAAAACCAAGGATCAGTGTTTTGTTTTGACGTATTTTGAAATTATTAAGTGGGAAACATACGTGCTTGCACAGAAATTTCTGTTAGTATGAAGATGTACAATAATACTGGTTCAGTGTCAGCAAATCAGATGTAGTTACTGAGGTTTTTCTGGCAAAAGCAGAACTGGTTATATCTTAGCCTACTGTGGAGTCTTATAGAATGTGTTCTGAAAATAAGCAATATCCCTTTTTTAGACCCTTTTTGTACCCCCAAATTGAAGTCCAGCTCAGTTCTTAATGTGCAATTTCAAACTGTAATGCATGTATTTTTCTAACATTATATCCTTTAATCCTCTAGCGTTTATCCAAGTTGGTGTAAATTATTGACATTGTAGGACATAAAGTAAAAACAGAAGAGTTCAACCAAGTTTTATTCCAAAAATAAAAATGTGACTTGAACCAAGCAGAGCTTTTTCTTCTGGGTTAAGATTTTCGTATGGTAGTCTGGCTAGAAGTCAAGGTTGATACACATTTCTAAAAGCCATTTCAGACCCTTTTAAAATGGAAGGTCAGTTTAAGTGCAAATGGATTGTTTTGGAAACAGGCCAAGTACAAACTTCTGTGCTGGTACTTGCTGCTCCGTGGTGTTCTATGGTTAGGAAGCTGGGGGAACATTATCTGCAGCAATACATTTGTGCAGGTTGGAGAGTGAGGGCCGCTGTGTGGTTCCTTCCTCAGAATTATGTGCTGCCTTGTTGATGTATGTGCAGAGTCAGTGATTTATCCAGTACCATCTAAAATCCTTGATTAGAAGAAATACTGTACCTGTATTACTGACTTTATAACTGCAAGGAAGAGAGATTTAGTGAGCAGTGCAGTGGCTGTTTGGTGGCTTTAAGAGCTGCCAGGACCAGTTTTGCGGTGTTTTTGCCAAATGCATTCAGAATAAAAAGTTCATTGGACAAAGACAATGATTCTTGCTGTCCTAATGCCTGAAGAGGCTCACTAACAAGGGGCTCCTGAGTGCAGGCTAGTCTGAGGAAAAGAAACATTTTGTGTCGCAAAACCAGAAGTTACTGGCTTTACCAGCCTTCTGCCACTGAGGAAGTGGAGGAGAAGGGAATAATGAGCAAAGTGCTGACGCACTGTGCATTGCTGTGAGGGTAATCAAAGAACATTCATGTTTAGGAAGGGGTTTTGAAGTACTGAAAATTATGGTATTGATTTGCTTTTGTTCTGCTTAAAAAATTGGTTGGTGATTTTTTATTTTATTGTTTTTTGCCTAGCCCTAGTTTTCAGCTGTCATCTGAACACACTTAGCGTGATGCATTGTGTGTCTGTAGTTTCTTTCATTAGTTCTTACAAACTTCACTTCCCTAGAGGTGAATTCTAGTGATCTAACCCAAGGAAATACAAGAGAGGAGAAAGTAAGGTGAGAGCATAGCCTGTGGATCAGCAACGGAAAAGGAGAAGAGGAAAAAAAGCCTCGTACAAACCCTGAGCATAACTGGCCAGGTGAGCGCTATACTTTTTACTAATCTATTCTACAGTTGAACTTCAGTAATGTAGAGCCGGAGAACAGAAAGGCACCTTTGGCTTGATTGTTTCAGGGAAGTTGGGAATGCTCTACACCTGCAGGAACAATCAGCACTTCAGTCAGTAGGAATTCTTCTTCTGTTGTTACTGTTTAATTCCTTTTCATGAGATTGAATGGAGCTGTACTGCAGCAGAATAAGGAAGCTGCAGGGTATCCGGCAATCATTCAGGACACAGGTTCAGAGTGGGCATTTTTAGTAGAGACTCCTGCATTACAGACTAAAATATGGACCAACATTCCTCATAGTGCTAACAGGAGGAACCAAATATGTGGACCCATTTGCTGTGATGGGTTATCATTGTGCTGTTTGATAAAGCCATGTAACTCCTAAAATGGAGCTGCAGCAGGAGGATTTAAAGGACAGAAGAGTGCACAATGAAGGTCACGTTCACCCAAGGAGTTACAGTGTGCGGCTGAGGAAAGCACCTGTTCTGCTGTTTGTGGAAGGTGGGGGGACTGCTCTGTAGGTAGAAATGGAGAAGGAGCAACCATCTAAAGCATGAAATAAGTCTCCTGCTAGTTCCCTCCTAGCTTGTCGTGCCTTTCGTGCATCTTTCACATCTTTGCGCAGCTCTCGTTTTGGGAGTTGGACAAGTGACATAAATAGTTGGGAAAGGGTGGTTTTTCTGGAGTGATGAGATGTGACTGTTCTGCATGATACTTCAGCAAAAGGAAGCCCCACAATTAACCTGATGCAGTGTTAACAAAGCAAGGCCTTGGGATTGATGTGCAACACCAGAAACCTGAAAAATAACTTGATAAACTGTCGTTGTTTAATTGTGCAAAATTTCTGCAAGGAATTTTCCCCTCTCTGGGGAAGGAAAGTTCTCTGAATAATGCATTGTGTAAGGCCGTATGTGCTTTCCTTGTGTCAAAGCTGGAAAGCTGGATGGTTCTGGCTAGAATGCCGCTACTCTGGGATAAACGTCTGACAGTGTAAGGCTGAGCTTTCCCATCTGAATGCTGCACAGCAGGCAAGAAGCTCTGCTGAACACAGCTGAGAATTGGCCTGTGGTAATGGCACGTGACGAGGGGTGAGGAAGTATGAGATTTTTCATGCTTTGCTGCTGCTTTGTAAGGAATAAGGCATGTCACTAGCCTCTTGCTGGCTGGTCCTCTTTTTTTCCACCCCTCATCCAGTTGTTCCTTCCTCAGGCACTGACTGTACCCTGCTGTGTCAAGAGAGACTACTGATATTGTATGTGGAAAAAGGAGACATTTGCAGAGCTACACATTTGAAAACACTGGACTGAGTTAATTTTACGATGTTTCTTAGGAAATAGATGAAAATTCAGGAAAATGAACGTTATCTCGTGACATAGCATGATAGGAATTAATAAAAGAAGTAGCTTTTAGTAGTAGAGCATGTATGAGAGAGAAATATCTCAGAATAAGGGAAGGATTAAAGCTGGCACATGTCCTTTTGCATCTTTTACTGTTCCTGTGCCCTTGTAGCCATTACTTTCTTGGTCAGCATATCAAGAGAAAGTGTAAGGCTAGGGCAAACGGATCTTTGCTTGCCTGCCTATCCTGACAGCAGGATTATGGTTGATCACAATTAAAGTAAATGGAGTCAATTTTCTTTTCCTTCTTCCTGTGCTGATGGTAGCATATTGACTGTGGAGAGAGGTGCATTTGGTACACTGGTGAATGGCATAATTACTGCTATCGCTCTATTGAGGCAGATGTTTTTTCTAACATTCCGTATGGACACTATATTTTTTGGCTTTGCATGGACTTTTCTCACACGCAGTTTCCATGATTCACAACAAAATTTGATCTCCTTCAGTCTCCTGGTCACACCATTACTGCAGCAGAAACAATAGGGAATCATTTACCCCTCCAATTCACAGAGCAATGCTTTCACTAACCCCCAGAGATTTCTGTGGTAGGCAACCTGAAACACTTGAAAGGGATGTAATTTCCAGGGCGTCAGTGTTCATGGCTGGAAGCTTCAACAATATAGTAAGCTGGGCATTTTGGTGAAAAAAAGATCTGCTTGTATTTAATCTTCATTGAATTATTATTCCCACATTGTGTGCAATGACTGAAAATTATGTATTCAATAGCAAGGCCAACTCTGTAAAGCACATGGCACCTCTGTTAATAAATATATACTTCCTGCCTTGTATTTAGCTGGGTTTTGTTCATAGAAGACAGGAACTAATTGTCCATATTCCTTTGTGTCTAAACGTGAGAGCCAGCCGCTTGACTTCTGGCTGCCTGAGATTCCAACCTGGAGGGAGTTCAGAGCAAGGTAGAAGAAAGAAAGGTGAATTCCAAGTGGGGGGAGGTACTTAAGTCAAGTAAGCAAGTTAAGGCTCTCAGTCCCAGGTTTTACAGGGGCACCATGCAGACAAAGAGAATTTCTGATATGGCCTTTTCCTAAGTGATGCTCCCCTGTGGGCTCCATATGCTGGTCCTACTTGCATATTGTTGTGAATGTCAGTTTAAATGTCCAACTTCCATGTGGATATTCACATTTGAATACTTAAGATGAGTCCTGTGTCTCCCACCCCTGGAATTAGGAACCTAGGATTTAGATGGAGCAGTGTGAAGTGTCTGAATAGATAATGTTGTTTTCTGAATGCTGTCCTAGTCATTGGTGTCTACTGCACAGCATTACAAGTAATAATAAGAATTCTGCAGAACAGAATACAGAGGAACTAGAAAATTCTGTCTTGAGAGGAGAAATTGATGTCAATTTTTCCTTTCATCCTGGCGAGGTTTCTTGTGTTGGTTGGTACTTTCTAATTGCTGTCAGCCTTATCAAAAGACAAAAACATGTAAAAGAAGTTCCACCCTTTGCCCAGAAATCCATAGATTTCATTCCTGCTGTGCTGTGCCATAGTCAAAGTTAATTGGGTGACCCAATTTTAAACCTGAAATGCTGTATGAACTTTGAGACTGTATCAGTGCAATTATAAGTTGCTTGAAGAGCACATCTGTGGTCTTGAGTACAAAAAGCTGGAGGCTAAAATACAGTGTTGGAAGCACATTAGCAGTTAATGACTGAAAACAGAGGTGACCAGTGGAATGGGAATGTATACAGTGACCATATGACAAAACCAGATGTTTCCATTTTAGTCAAATTCTGCTTTGTAAGAGGCTGGTATGAAGGCAGTTTAAGGGACTGTGTTCATCATTCCCCTTCATTGCAATAAAGCATCATCCTGCTTCTTTCCATATGCCATTTAGCATTTGAAATAGATCAACTGAGCAACAGTTCAGGAAACTCTTCAAGTTCCCTTTACAAACTAAATCAGGATGTAAGTTTTGAATTTCTGTTTCATTCATTGTGTGCTTTTGAGACCTCCTCATGTTCTTGTTAATAATTCAGCCTTTACCTATTCTAGGTTTATTGCTCAGAGAGACGGTACCTTTTGCTGAGTCTAGCATATGGCCAACAGGAGCTATGTCAGGTAAGGAATGCAACATTTAATTTTTCACCTCATTCTCTTTTGTTGTTAATCAGCTTTGGAATAGAACTATAATGCATGCAGCCGAGTTCAAGTATGTCAACAACTGTTAGCTTGGGTAGCCTGTTACGTTGAAACAATTGGAGAAATGCCAAAGATCTCAAGTGTCTTGAAGGCTGTCAAGCTGTTGCTTTTTATGTTTGTTGTTGCAGCAGCTGAGAATACAGCTAGTCCAGAAGCAAACTGGATTAGGTAAGAAAGAATTTTTGAACATCATCTTCTATGGCACCCTGGAGAAAAAACAAATGTGTTGTTCTGACTCCCCACAAAATAGATAAGTCCTTGTCTCATTCTGCTAACGTGTCATAATTATCTTACAGATGGTCAGCTAGTAGCTGCTCTGCTTGCAGCTGTATTTCTTAACTTTTTCTTTTTTTCTTTCTCATGTAATGGAATTAAAGCTATCAAGCTAGGCAAAACAGCTGACTCCTGATTTCATCATAATACCAAGAACATTGTGAAAGAAAGTTACTCACTGAGAACATGTAATTAAAAATAATGGTTACTGATTGTTGTTGCTTCTCAGTGTGACCTTCATACATTTGTACCAGCACAGCTGTATTTGACTCAAGTTGCACTACAAGTGTTAATTCCATTCCTGAACATTCTCTAAGGGTAGAACTGCCCTTGTGATTGTGGGCTTGTTCAGCCGCTTCTCTTTCTACTGTTGTTCAGAAACTACTTGCTAGAGAGATTTTTGAACTGAGTGGTGCGTGGCATGATGAAATACAGATTTCTGTGACTGGTAAAATTCTTAGTTATATTTATTAGGGAGCTCTTCAGCTTCATCTCTGAAAGAAAATACAGTGCTTCGTTTCTATAGTCCTTACCTGTAAGCTTCCTTCAAAAGAGTGATTGTTATAAATTGTACCTGAAAAGCTGCTAGTCTTGAGTTATGAGTTTGTAGTGTTGATGGTTTTGACGATGGGCAGTGCCTACAGTATTGGAAGAGGAATAAGCTTTTACAACCTTGATACTATATGAAAGAATGGATTGTGAAGAGTGCAGCCTGTACTGGTTTCATTATAACTCCTGTCTGAAGGATTGACTCATGGTATGCTTTTTCCTGCTTGGGTTCTTTGCCAAAAAAATAAAATGGTAGCTCTTTTTCTCATCAGGATTCATGGCACCATCAGTGTCGACCTATTGTGAAATGAAACCCAGGGATTTCATTATCAAAAATTCTAAAAAGAAAAATCAATTCACTGACAATATTAATGCTGTAGGTAACACAGTTCCAACTAAGGATTTACATATCTAAGTGTTAGCTCTTTAAAAAAAAATTCTCGCATGGGGCTCTTATGTATGTGTAGAGTAACAAGAGTAACTTTTTAAGCCATTGTGATAATGGAGCTAATGACAAGACAGTTGGCACTGTCGTGCTAAGGTGATCTTCACTCTTGCAAGACAAAATATAGTTAGAGTAGCACATATTTGCAGAGATCTGCAGTTACCCATGTGTATAAAAGATTTTACTCCTATTAGCCAGCAGATGCCTGTGTCCTTGACAAAGCTGTTTTTGCAAGATAGATATATCTATAGAATGCACAGTGATCTGTACTATATGCCACAGTTTCCTCTCCAGAATGCTTTGTGACTTGCAAATCTATAAACCTTTTGGGGACTAGGTGGAGGATCTTGGAGTGTTGCAATAATACCTCCTCTGGTAAGGCTGCCCTAAGGCCCGAGTGTATGAGATTGCCGTAGTAAACCCTCTACTCTGTCCTTGGCACAGTTCCAGCTCTGCCATGGAAGCTGTACTGAACTCGTAGGTATGCAATTGCACCTTATCTTTGCTGCCTTCCCAGCCTTTCTTCTTTCTTACATTTTGACCCAGGTGTGCAAGTCTCAAATAGAACTTGCTAACTGCAGTCCTGCATCTCCTTGTTCCAGGTGTGCTATTTTCTACCTACAGCTTTCAAGAGAGAGGTGTTTTTTGCACAACAAATCTTTAGGAGGACTCTGTGTCACTGATAAGCAGCATACTGTAATTGCTTTGGTAAAGGCTTTATAATATCCTGCAGTGGGAGAGGTATCCTGCAAAGGGGGAGGGCACTTGTTTTACCATGGGCTGCTTGAGTCCAGCTGCAAGGCTGACACTAAATACAGATTTGAAAATCATATGAAAATAGTGTGTTGCATGCAAAAATAGATAGGGCTCTTATTTAGGTATAAGAAAGTAGCGGCATCTCTGGCTTTTTTTGTGGGTAATAAAGGAAAAGATAGGAATATTTAGGGAAGATTTTCTTCCTGCCATTGAAATCTGAAACAACAGAAAGTGCTGGTTAAAACTGTTTGAAAGAGTGCTGTCTCTGCTCTTTTTAATTTCCTGGGTAGGCATAGAACTAGGAGAGTGATGCTGATCCCAAAGGGGATCTTATCTTTATATTTGACTACCACTTGGAAAAAGAAAAATCCCATTCATTGTTTCATAAATATTTCCCTGCGCAAGCAGAATTTTACTAAACTCTGCCAGGTGGAGAGTTTCCTGATTCCGTGTTCTCTGCTACTTCTGTCCTCAGCTTAGGCATTGAGCTAATGTCAGGGAAAGAGAGAAATGGTTTATGACAGTTCAGCTATAAGAATAATTTGTTCTGCTGTTCTTTGGTGACCAGTACTGTTGCCAGTTCTTGTCTCTTCCATGGTTTCCCTACTACTCTTCTCTGTTATGCAGCCTAGCATGAACTGAAGGGTAGAAGGGAACTGTAGTTAATTTGGGCCTGAAAGACAGGCAGGGCTAGAGGTTTCATAAACACTTCTTTCTTCTTCAGGATCTCTCCTTTTTTTTTTTTTTTTTTCCCCTGAGTAAACGTATCCAGAAGTATCTAATTGGCAGTAAATTTTGACACAAAGTAAGAATTACCATAAACAGAGAAAAAAATGGAGAAATAGTTTAGTGTGGTGCAGTGATTTCCAGAGAAAGGGTTGCCACGTAGGTTAAGAAGGCCTGGGCGTCAGTCCACTGAACACACCCAAGACTCTGGCTGGTAGAAAGTGATTTGCTTTCAAATGCTCAGCCCCTCACCCCAGATTTTGCAGGATCTGTCATCTTATTGAGGCATTCGTTTTAAAAAACATTTTTTAACAGTTGTTCTCCAGTATAGTTGCCCTTTGATTTAGAAAAAGGGGAAATTACTGGAAAATTCCCTGTGCCAGTTACTGCATACTCTTTAATACATTAACTTTGAGATGAGCCAGCAAAACCTGGAGGTACAGGCAGAACAGAAGCTGTTCTTCAGGTTCCTTATCTCTAGTATGTCAGCTAGGCAGTCTAGATACCACCCATGTAACCAGTATCCAGTTACTTCACCTCTGCCATGGGACAATCCTGTCATGTTTGTAGTAGCATGTCCAAACAACCTGTCCTTGAGCTATTTGTTACATGGTTGCATTTGCTGTAAAGAATTGGTATAAAACCTGTTCTGAAAGGAAAAGGAAAAATAATTAAAAGCCCCATTTCTGATCTTGAAAGTATGTGATATTGCTGTTGATACCAGTTTTCTGGGATGTATGGGGAATACACTCAGACAGAGTGCATTAAGCAGAAGGAGTAGTAAAAAGTGTAGTGTGGGATGGCAGTTTTCATGTCTCCTTGTACATTTTTCACACTGTATTTTAAACTTACTGGAGGGCTGAATGGTAGATGTGATTAATGCCATCTTCCTTGTAAGAAGAGGGCATGTTTGATGCACATCTTGTTGTCTTCACTTGTTCTCTCGTTTCTGTCAATAGTTACATGGATGATCTTTATACTTTGTGTGTAGCCTGTGAAGTGGATATAAAGACCTGTCAGGCTACCTTTTCTAATACATTTTCTTCTGAGGAAACATACCTAACATAAATGTCACCTACAGTATGAGCAACTGTAGCTGATGGAGCATTGAATTAATGGCTCTGAGAGGCAAGCCAGGAAAGATTATGAGATAAATATGGTACATGATTCAAAAAATTTCCCGTGATTAAAAATGAGTTCAAGAAAAAAGAGTACATCTTCAAAAAGTTACAGAGTATTTAGAAGTCACTTACGTTTTGTACTTTTGGAAAAGCGTTCAAAAATCATTTGCAATTATGTTTGTAGGGAAAATCCCCCATTAATTTAATTAAAAGAATATTTTTCAGCTGCAGGTCTTACATTCTTTTGTAACAAGTATTTTGAATATGCTGAAAGGTAGGGAGTTTGCCTATAAAATGTATCTACTATGATGCCTCATGTTTTGTGGCAAGATCACTGTCTCAGTGAAAAACTATTATAAAACTAAACTGATTGCTATATTCAAAATCATATATATTGTCATCAAATGTGGAGGAAGGGACTGGTGTTAATCAAGGAAAGCGACTTCAGTTTAGCAACTAATAATAAATAGGAAGGTGACGTTAATGCAGCTCCCTTGCTGGTGTTCCTTCCATAGGTCCAGGGAATGGAAGCAATTTATATGTTGGCAGAAGGTTTGGAGGGTCTGCAGAAGTCACCTAACAATACACTAAAGGAGTATCTCAGTGACTCTTATAGGCTAAGTTGCTTCTCACTACTGGTAGTTTGGCCTCTTTCCAGTTTGAAGAGTGAAGGACTATCGTGACTGACTATAATAATGTATATGTTGTAATAAAGAGAAACTAGCTGGTTTAATAGCTGGACAAAAGGTGGTGGCATGGTGATTTGTGACGGCATAAGATTGCTCATCTGAGAGCTTGAGAGTTCAGCAGCACTGCTGAGAAATGTGCTTGGTTTCACACTCCCTCATAGCAGGGAACTGGCTGCTGTGAAATGAACACCTTCTTTTGACCAACCTGTGAGAAGGCATTTGGAACAGAAAGTTTATCCGCTCTGAGCTGGAAGGCATGTGCTCTTTCTGACAGGCTGAAAGACTGGGGATGCAACATGTACAAGGAACAGCTAAGAATGCAATTTAGAGTACTCATTAAACCAGGTAATGTCCTTTCAGCTGTAAACAGTTGTGGTGAAGCGTCCACACCCTGCTCCTCCCTTCATAAATTAGGGTGATCTTTCCACATGTAAAATTTTGTGTGTCCAGGGGAACATCTTCTGCAAACTGATTTACTCCACAAGAATCAAAATGGGGAAAATGGCGTTTTAGCCTTCAGGGCTACACTGTGGACAAGGAGGCTGTGATGCTGCCACTTCCTCAAGGTATGGTTCTTGGTACAGCTATCTTAAGGTTTCCTCATATTTGCTTCCACATGCTGAATTTATTCCTCCTGGTTCCTGGCAAGGTGTTCCTTAAGTGGGAAGTCATGGAACAGCTGTAGCTGTCAAATACTAGTAGGTTCCAGTTTTCAGAGAGTTCTCTGGAGATCGTTAATCTGAGTTTCTCTTTTGATTGGCAGTATTGGCTCGCTCTGACATCTGATGTACCTGTACTTACTGCTGTTAACACATGCGTGTACAAACTCGGATATTGCAGCAGTTTCTGTTCAACTTTTACTTGCATTTTACCATGAATTGACTGAAAGAGAATAAAGGGAATATTAACCGCTTGGGAAGGAAGGACTACAAACAGCTCCTCAGGGAGCAATGACAGAAGTTCTGATAACAAGCACATGAGGTGGGAAGCTGGTAGTATAATCTTAAACCAATGTGAAACTAGAAACCCCCTGGGATTGGGAGCCAGCAATCAGCACTGCACAGTAAAGCAACACGAGGGCTGCAAATGAGCTGTTTGAAAGTCAGGAAGCTGGCAGTAGAGTGGGACCTGCTGAAGCAGTTGGAGAGGGACCCAGCAATCAGCACCACAGTGTTTCGAGGGCTCAGTAAATGATTTTTTTACTTGGTGGGGCTCTGAAGGAGGTGTTTGCCTTAATTACTGTAGTCCCTCAGAGGCACAGAGGGAAAGAATTCACTGCACACAAGTGTATTTCTAGATCTGTAAAGAGTCATGCTACACTTTTCATCTGAAATGGATTTCTTGATGCCTTCCACTCCCATCCCCCACGGTAGCAAGCTCTTACAGTAACATGCCATTCCTGGGGCTTTCACCTTTCTCTTTCTTTTCATCATCCAGTTGGTTACTGTCTCCATGCTAGCAATCTCTTATAAGAGGGACCATGTTCATTGGTGTCTTGTCCTGTATGTCCCCCCATTACCCAGATGCTCACTGTACTTTTGAAGTGGGTTGGAGAGCAAGCTTTGTCTTTTCCTCTAAGTATTCAGCTTTTTTATCATGCTTTCCTGTGTGTTCTGAATGCAGTCAGTTACAGGTACATACTCTGCTTGTCCTAAACCAAATAGTTAAGTAAGGGTCAGAAAATTAATGGAAAACCTACACACAGTTATACTTCTGTCTGTGTATCAGTAAAAAGTGCATGGAGTGCTACCACAAAGTTACACCAATATCTTTGTAAAAAGAAGCTGCAAGAATTGCTGCTGCTGGGACTATTTCTTGTAAGGAATGTCATGAACATTGTGCTACCACTGTGAGAAATTTATTGTAGTCCCTTTTTAATAGCTGTAAGGTGACCTATGGTGTAGCTTTCTGTCTTTATTTAATCTGAATTTTCTGAGTCTTAACAATGGTACATCTGGAGAGACGCAGAAACATAGTAGTGTGAAGTTTTACTGATGAAAACTTCTGTAAACTTTGGATGGTGAAAATATATAAACCTTATTTGTCTACCTGAAGTGTGGAATCATCTGCCTAAGTAAATTTTAAATATCCCCTGTACTGTGTTAAACAGGAAAGGGAGATTATCAGGAGTGTTTCAGGAGGCATCTTACTCTAAAGGAGAGATCTTTGCCAGTTCTTTACTGAACAAAAGTGAAAAGGCTATATTCCTCCTTATTAATGTCTTGATGACAAGTGGGTATGAATATTTCATCAGCCAGAAGAATACTTTGTTACCGTTCAAACTTAGTCTTATGCTTTCATGAACTCCAGAGACTTACAAATCAGAATCATTTTATAATCTAGTGAAGACTAATTTTGTTAAATAATATATACTAAATTGCCAGCATTTTGCAAGAGATGTTTATTTAATAGAAGGAAGAAAATAATTAAATTTGAAAACAGGTTTGGGGAGAGAGGATTTTTTTAAAAGCAGGTCCTGAAATAGGGTTCTGCTTTATGGTGTGGGCTGTTGTGTAATTAAATATTGGTTGTCCTAATAATTACTCAGGTAATTAAGAACAGTATGTCCTTATGGCCTCAAACACTTGCTTACTCTCTGTGAAGGAAGAAAAGAAAAAGAAAAAAGACAAAAAAGAATTTGTTTACCTTAAAATATTTGCCTTACAAGTTCTACACCACACTTCTTTTTATTTCAATGAACATTCTCTATGTAAACAGTATATAGCACAAGATATGGACGTTAAAGTTTAGTCTAAGAGTCCATGAACCCTAACTGTTATCACCAGGCAATACTGTAGCATGCGTATCTTCATCTGTCTTACATTTTTCTTGTGGTCACTGTTTTCACCTGCTTAAAGTATCTGGCTTATCAGTTAATAGGGTTGTTGGATCTCACCAGTTTTGCCTCTCGATATGTACTCAAGGAACTGTAGATCTGTAGCTCTTGCTACTCTTTGGTTTGAAAAGCGTGCAAGTTTTTGCATGTTCCGAGGGAGGCTAGCCTGAAAAAAGGCTTGGGTAAAGTGCCAGTAGGCACTCTGCAGTGAGGGCTGGGCTACTCTGCAAGGACAGGTGAGCTGGGAGCCAGGGGTGCCAGTGAAGCAGCAGGGCCAGTGGCCTCACTGAGCAGGGGGCATCCTAGCCAGGCGAGGGGGGGCAGGCCCAGGAATGGCAGCCAGGGTTGGTGACAGTCCGATGGCTGCCAGGCAAGTCTGTAGGGACAGGGCAGACTCAACTCTGGCCAGGAGATCAAGTCCACGGGTTAGGGTTTGAGTGTGGATAAATGGGCATGCAGAAGCATGGCTGTAGTGATGGCCTCAGGTTAAATGCAGCTCCAAGAGAAGCAGATGCCCTGACATTGCAGACTTTTGCAAAATTACGTAATCCATTGTGCTGCTTGTGTCTCTTTGCATGTGCTGGGCATTATTCTGTGCTGGTTGTTGCAGCTGATAAGCAGTTTTACATGCTGATCCTGCTTGAGGCAGGGCTCACATGCCTGTCTGCTGCAGGTCTGTTTTCTCCTAGTATTTTGAATTCCCGAACACCTTTGTTATGTCAGAGTACAGCCTGCTCAAGATAAGAGTCATTCTAGCATGGATGACTTCAGTTGCTGACACAATCTAATTGCCTTGTCAAGGATTAATTCTGGATTTTGCAGTAGTTTCCTTTTGAGTGATTGTGATAAGATCTTTTATCAGGTACTTATTTAACTTGTAAACTTGCATGATTGTCTCTTCATCTTTTGACAGCCACATTTTTTGTTTTGTTTGTATGCATGGCAAAAACCAAACCTCTAAAGGATTTCAGTTTTACATGCAGTAACATATTCCTTCTGGTTTTGTGACATTGCACGGTACTTCCCTTCTACATCTGAATTGGCAAGTACATCAATTGCTTCAGAATTTGACAGTCACCTGAAAGTTTTTCCTCTTTTTTCACCGGCATCCAGTAGCTGAAGGTCCAGAATGAACTGTGGTTTACAACTCCTCATTTTTCCTCCTCCTTTTTTGTTCCTGGAGCCCAGGAGGCCAGTGAATCATTTCTGAAATCACTATAGGTCTGAGGTCCTTGAAAAAGAGAGTTACTGTTCAGAGAACAAGTCCAGCAGGACATGGCTTTCTCTAACCTGTCCCAGTCAGATGGGTATTTTTTATTTTGCCCGAGAAGCTAAGATATATGAACTTGCAGTTTCAAAATCACCGGTGTTTGTACTTAGTGGACTTTTTGTGGCTGACCTTTCTCAGTAGTAATGAGAGGAAAGCAATGTTCATAGCAACATTATTTCCTATGTTTGCAGTAGTACCTTTGTTTCCAGACTCGAGAGCAGTGTTTCCCCTGTGTTCTGGACTGAACTAGACAAGGGATCAGTAGTCTTACCTTGGAAATGCTTTGTTCCAGCATCCCTCAAAAATAGGATTGCATGCTAAAGCAGTGTCTAACTCCAGCAACATTCATTATTATCACATGCAGCCTCTATTAGAAGACTCAGTTAAATGAGACACGTGCCTTGATCCCAATGATGTGTCTGCTTAAAGTATGGTTGTTCATTTAAAACATAACAAATATATAAAAATCTAAATGTTAACATATAGAGAGGCTTTGTCTCTGAGGTTTGACCATTCTCCAGCTAATGTTATGCTTCACAAGGGACTAACAGATTGTGAAAAGTTGAGCCAAATGTGAATAATCACTGAAGTGTGTTATGGGGCAGGTGAGACTCTTCACATAAGGCCTAAAGCCATCAGCCTCTCCAGAAGGTGGTAAGCAATAGTTTGATGGAGGAACAGATTACTCCCTTCTTGGGTAAATAACTAGTAGTTTGTGTTTTAGGGGAGTGGACAAAGGTGAATTGTCCCAGAGATGGGGATGGATTATAAAGCAAAAATGATTGCCAAAGTAGGATTCCTTTCTGTAAGGGGGATATGAGCTGAAAAAGAGCTGTGAGCTTATTAGATAAGAGCACCCTTCAAGACTGATCTGAGTCTAGATGGATGTAGACTTGTTTCTTCTAATTTCCATTCTCTTGTGACTTTATAAACCTTGGTAAACTGCATTGTCTATTGTGGATACAGTAAATAAATCCTTTTATTAGCCATTCACATTGACCTGGTTTGGATGAGGGATGATATCAATATAGGCAGCTAACTTCAAGGAATTTGTGCCCATAGGCTCTTGCAATCCGTAGATGGTACTGAACTACTCTCAGGCAGCCAGTAGCCCAAAACATTTCTTAGAGGCTGTAAAGGATAGTGGGGTTGCACAGGCCAATGCACAAGCCAATAACTCAGTGCGTAAGAAGAGGTATTTCCACTGCTGAAGAGGAATTCTCTCTGGAATGCGAGTGAGAAGCCCAAGGATTGCGAAGGAGTATCAGGGTAGAGGACGTTATCACAAATTTTACAGTTTGGGAAATTAGAGATAGAGAAAAGTGAGATAGTATTTCTAGGGTACGCACAAAATTCTTCTGTCCTGATGCCTTAGCCCATTCCTATACCACGCTTTCAAGATCGTGTTTCTTCCAGCTCCTGTTGCTTCCCATATCGTGGTTGCCTTCACTAACGTAAAGGTTGAGCAGACTGTTAGGTCAGCATGCCTCTGAGATAACATCCCATTTTTAGAATTAGTGGATTTCATTAGTGAATTAACTGGACAGATAAATATTTGACTATCTCAGATATCTGATTACAACAGGAAATAAATAATTCATTATAGAAAATTACCTTTGTACAATTGATACCACAAGGATATAAATCAGATATGGCAATTTCCAAAAAAGCAGCGCAATATATTGTTTTTGCTGGAACACCCTCAAGTAGGTATCTTTTTGGTGCAACCATTGCTGTTATAAGCTGGGTAACAAACCTTCCATTGTGTGAATAGTAGTGATATGAGAAAGTCTGTTTACAGAAATGTGCATATAATACAAGTATAACGACAGTTGGGACAATTTAGGTAAGCTATTGTCGTGGTTTAACCCCAGCCAGCAACACAGCACCACGCAGCCGCTCACTCGCTCTCCCCCCACCCAGTGGGATGGGGGAGAGAATCGGGGAAAAAAAAAAAATAAAGCTCGTGGGTTGAGATAAGAACAGTTTAATAGAACGGAAAGGAAGAAACTAACAATGACACTAAT
>JAVKLA010000001.1:31502341-31530566 GCA_034782735.1 Sagittarius serpentarius | reverse complement strand
ACTGAACTGAAAACACAGCACTGTACCAGCTACTAGGAAGACAATTAACTCTATCCCAGCCGAAACCAGGACAGCTATATACAATATATTATTTCTGATTGATATTGGGAAGTTTCTGTGTGCAAGTCTATCAGACTACAAGCATCGTTTTGAATGGGGGTGTATTTGCCTTGTCTATTGTACTTCTGCTTCTGTAGCTTGGTTGAAATAAACTTTGCATCTGCCAAAAGCTAACAAAGAGGAAAAGTGAAATTTTGATGAGTGAATGGCATTAAATAAAGGATTGAATACTCTGTGTGACAAGCCAGTTATCAAGCTTTAAACTTAAACTGGAAGGCTAGCCTTCAGTGGGAGGTTTTGGTCACATAGTGGGTTTGTAGAGGAACCACCTAACAAGGAAGGCCGGAAGATCAAAGGAAAGGGATTCTTATCAGCCATTTTAAATGAGAATCAGCCATTCTTTACACAGAAAGGGTGCTTGCTACACATATCAGGAGGAGTGACTTAGAAAAGAAGAGCAACTGTGTTCCAGAGTAAATGGCAGAAGCTTAAAGGTAGAGATTGAGGACTCCTGGTTATAGCGAGTTAGAAGCTGAAAGAGTTTGAGGTGTCAGGAAGCTGAGACAGTGAAGTCTTAAAACAAGATATTATTTTGACTGTTTATGTTCGTTGTAATAGCTGAAGTAAAGGGGTTTTCAGAAACCTTGTTAAAGCTGTGTATATATCTATTTCGCTCACACATATCTTTAAAAATACCTTTGTTGTGGAGCTCTGAGAGAGGGTTTCAAGGCACTGGGGAATGAGCTGCCAGCAAACCTCTGTGGCTAGCTGAGCTGGTCTGCAAAGTCACGTCTGACGAGAAGCCAGAACCATGTGCTCTGAGCCTCAAGGGACACTTACAGCAGTCCACAGGGTTGCCTCCGCGTTGTTACCTGGGGACGGCTGATGAGACTTCAGTGAGGGCTATTGCAACAGAATATTGCTGTAATGTTTAGAGAGATGTAGCTTGGGATGCCTATGTGGGAGACGCCTTTCAATACAAGGTAGTGCTGTTGAAAGGTACTAGTTTATCCAGTTTGTAAACAGAGAACCTGAAGCATGGATAAAATACGATTTCTACAGTACAGGAAGTGAGTTACAGTCAAGAGTATCTCTTGAGTTCTATCTCCTAGGTTTGTATTTCAAATGTAAACTCTGTTTATAATGCTGTCTAGTAAAAGGAGAATCCTAAAATAAGACAGTAAAATCCTTATACCACATCACTCATACGATATAAAGATACCTTTCTTGAATGGGTGATGTCAGTTGCTGTTTTTGTCATCATGCTTTTGTTCTGCTTCAGACTTTGCACTTCCAGTGGGTACTCCCTGCTTAAACAGAGAGGTAGAACTGGGGTTATTTGCAGAGGGTATCCTCACTGAGGAAAAAAGACCCATTGCTATATGACATGATAGAACATAATGTATGTAGGTTAAAGAATCGTTAAAAATTTGATGCAAACATAGTACTGTAGATCCTGCTTCATATTGTGTGTGCAATCTAATTTACTTACTTTTATGATGAAAGCCTTAACTGATTTCTCAGTTCAGTGCTGCTTGTGGTGACATACAAGTATATTATCTAGACTTTTTTTTGTTTGTTGAATGGTATCAGAAAATGGTTTCATCTTTCATGTTCTGAAAGCCCACAGTATTGAACACAGGGATGTTCCATAATGAACAATATGTAAAAGAAAACTGAATAGCTGTTAATGAACTGCTAAAGGCTGGTTATTCCACGTCATAGGTACTGTATCCTGTGCATGGTACAGCATCCTTACCTGTCATGTGTTCTCTTTGTAAATTAAGTTCAGGCATTCTCTTAACTTTCTTCAGGAGCATCTGCAGCAGCCCAAGAGTTAATCTGGGAAAAGAGGCCAGTTTGTTACTTTATTCTGTGTTTAAATTCTGTTCTGAAAGTTCATGGACTTTGTTGTTGTTGTTGTTTTAAAATTACTCTGTCTTCAAGATCACAGCTCTTGGAGGTGTTAATCTCCCTCAAATCCCCTGAATCAGTAGGGGGATTCCCAGTATGAAATACCTGGCAGGAGCAAGCTCTAAGAATTTTTGCTTGTGTCCATACTGGCATCTGTTGTTTCGCCCGGGGTGCTTGTACCTTTTCCCTCAATCGGATAGCTGAGTACATTGGTAATGTGGTTTTATATTAGTGGACATTAGGCCTCTATGTAAGTTGTGTAGACTTTCAGGCATCTTCCCTGGTGCGATAAAGACAAATCAGATCTTTCTTATTGATGACCATATATCAGAATGTATAGTAAAATGTACCAAGGTCTAAATTACTCTTCAAAGTTCCAAAGCCAGACTTTTTACTGGATCAGTATCTGAGAGAATCAGAGTACTGCAGCAATGTTGTTTGATATGCAAGTCACAATATACAAATACATAAGTCATGAAGGTAGGAAAAGGTCCATCAGTTATTATATTATACTGCGAAAAGCTATATTGACTCTTTTTTTTTTTTTGAAACTGGCTTCCCATCAGAGTTTGCTAACACATTAATCTTTCTGCTTGCCTTAAATATTAACAAATGGTAAGGTCTTTCTTTGGGTTCAGATCAGCAAAAAACAAAGTTGTTTTTGTTCCTCTCTGTAGATTAAGGCATTATTAAATAACACATACAAGTATAACAGATGTGAGCAGCTTCTTACGTGTATCACTATCTGTCCTTTTCTTATACTTATCTGTACCCCAAAATCCCTAACTGATTTTCAAGTTCAGTAATTAACTGTAAGCAGCAATGGACATTGGCATTGTCCTGCCACTTTTTGTCCGTCTTTTTGGCTGGGAAGATGTCAAGCCAATTGCTTGTGGATTTGCCTTGGTCTTTGTTACTGAACTCAACTTGGATTGTTATAGGCCCAGATATGATAACCCAAGTAACACATTTATAATTTATTAAATTTAATTCATTAAAGGTTCTTTTGGTAACTGCTTCATGAAGATAGCTGCTGAAGGAAGTTTAAAATTAATGGATTCTATCTCGTATGCCTATTATTATTTTTGAAGCCTGTTAGAGAAGAGAAATTATGCAAATTGGTGTCACGCTAGGCTACTGCACACATGCTGGTAATGCATAACAACTAGCTCACTGATGAAAATACTTCATCTTAAGCAAGAGTCATTGTTAGCGCTAAGAGATGTTCTTTGTATCGTGGTTAACAGTTTATTATTTTTCTTATGGATAAAGGAGAGTGTTCTTATTAAAAATCCTCAGTAGAATAAAACTGCTGTAAAAGTAATACTGGAGAACTGTAGTGATGAATTATGATTGATTACATTATACAATTAAGGTATATTGTGAAACAATAGGAAGATCCCTTAAAAAAATTAAGCAGTTGTTACTCTCTGAATGACTAAGCGGCTTTAATTTTTCAGCTCCTGCATGTAAAAGACTTGATAAATAGATCAGGCTCAGGATCAATTAGTGTCACAATGATGTTTAGTATTAACGAAGCAAAGCTGCTAGGATTGAATGAGTTTATCTGTACCCTTCATGACAGCATCTTAAGCTAAGATGCACTGCATTGTCTATCTAGTACTGGGCATGGGAACAGGTATGCAGAACACACAGTTCTGTGCAGTGCTGGCCAATACAAGCGCTCCCTGTGAGGAAGCTACCTTAGTCCTGATGAATTCCAATATCCTTAGTAGGACAAGAATCCAATATAAGATAACTTGGTTTCAGAAAATAGGTCGCGAATGTAAGTTTGCAGTTATTTTCCTCCCAGGTTTATCCTACATCTCTCAGATTTCTTTTTCTTCATCTGTACACAAAGCATATCAAGCTTTTCTGATTAGACTGCAGTGAAGAGCCTGGTTTTGGTCTAAGGGTCATCATTCTGTTATAGCCCTTCATCCTTCCATTTTAACGCTAACACATGCATTTTGTTTGCTGTGTTAAATTGCTGCCAAAGGAGGCAGAGAAAACCTTCTCAGGTATTGATTTTTCACACATGGGGACTGTAGCTCGTTGTCACTTGATTTGCCACCTGCAGTTTATAACTGAATGGGCTCATGGGATTATAAACTTCATTTTAGCACTGAGTTCCCAGCCTGAGGTGAAACGGATGTGTTAGCTGTTAGTCATTTGTAACTGCTTTAATGTATTTTGCCTGTTGGAATTCTATTTAGATGGCTAATATAAATAGCATTTTTGCAATAGAAATGCCACTGATAAGAACCTCCTGTTTGAGTTGTTGATCTTGACTAGTTTTCAGATATTTGGATCTGATCCTGGATAATCATTTCTGCTTGATATTTTTTGGGTCTTTCTGGTTTTCATTGTTATATTTATAATGTAATAATTATGAACTATACAATAGTAACTGACTAGGTACATAATTTTATTCAACATTTGGTCCTCTGAGTTGTAGATATGGAATGGATTAAGTAGTGGTCAAACAAATAATATGTATTGTAGTTCCTCATGAGTGATCAAGGGCTTTATTTTCAGTGGTACTCAAAACTTCACTAGATGTTTCTGTTGATTTCTATGTTAGGAGCAAGTACCCTTTGCCTCACAGCATAAGACAGCTCTGTAAAAATGCTCGGTTTACCATGTGCAGGAAGTGATTTTTTGCAATAATTTGAATCTCAGCAAGGCATTCAGCCTTTCATCACTGAATACAATTTTCTCTGTTGGTCCCAACTTCCATTATAGTTTTCTTAAATACACAGTACTTCTCAGAAACCTTGGAAGTGTCATTTTTCCATTATAGTACATTTTGCTAATTTTGTGAAAACAAAGACAAAGGTATTTCTTGCATGTTAGTGAGAAGTGCAGGTTTGCTTTACTAGTCATCTCTGAGTATTATGCAATCTTTATATGCCTTGGCTTGACCATTTTTTTTGCTTAACATCCAATGTCAACACTGATCTTAGGATATTTATGTTGAACTTTAGTAAACAGTCTTTTGAAGTTCTGTGAGAAAACCCTTTCTCACAGAAGACCGCATCCAGATTTGATAGAGAAGTAGAAACCCCCCAAATAAATAAGTTCATACAGTTTTTGTAAAAATCTGTGTCAGGCTAGAGGAATGAATCATAAGCAGTGTCCCCTCTGAGGGGATACAGGTTGAATTTTGTCATTGATGCATTCTGCTTTGGTTGTTCCACCCACATGCTAACAATTCCAGCTTAGTTACAGTAGATGTTGTCTTTTGGGGCCATAAGAGGAAAGAAAGAATGATAATTATTATGATGGTAGGAAATAAAAAAGATGCAGATTTATCAAATTCATTAGTTTCAGTGCTCATGAAACAAGCTGCTTTGTGGCTTGCTTAGTTTTGTGAATTACTGTTTACAAATCTTTTCACTCTAGCTCCATTTCAGCTTTTGTGCACATTCAGTTAGAGGAGTTCAGCTATGGTAGACCAGAATAAAGCGTGTTGTATCTATAAAATCCTATGAAAATGAGCGGGATTGAATGATTCTAACATAAAGAACTTTGATTACCAATGTAATACCATTGACATCAGTGAAGATTAGATAGAACAATCAAAGCACCAAGAAACTTTCTGAACTACTAGCGATCATTTTTATTAAAAAAGATGGAGTGGCTTGAGTTCACCCACATCTTTAAGACCTTCCTACTCTAGAAAACCCCAGTGGTTGCTTGTTCTGTTCTTGATTATGCAGTAGTTTGAGGCAGTGTTTAATTTAACTTAAAGTGCATGGCCCCATTCTGTGCATGCTAAGCAGATCTCTTTAAGGCTAATATTACACTGTTTGCAAGTCCCATTCAACTAGAAAATGGCTTGAGGTGAAGCAAACTGGTATGACTGCTGCAGACAGCAGATGACACGGAGCCATGGGTCTGTGGTAAGAGAGAAGCAACTTCAGAATGAGTTCCTGGGAAGCAGAAGAAACCTGATTTTTGAGGGAGATGCAGTTATGAAGGATCCAAGATGCCAGTAGAGTTACCTGGACCCTGTGGAAGATTGAAGTTTATTAAGACTGTTGTGGCACTTGCTTGGGAGTCCCAGGATGAGGTGCTAAATAGTTCTGGAGTAAAATACCTTCTTTGTGACCCAGCAACAGTCAGCAGTGGCTCCTGATCTGACATAGGCCTTCAGGAAAGACTGAAAATGCATACCCAGTAAGAAAAGCATTAGATTTACAGAGGAGCTGGTCAGGGGTAAAGCTGCACTTTACCTTTGTCTATCTGCATCCTAGATCTGTTTGTTTATGAAAGTGGCTGATCGCAAGGATGTATTTGCCCATCCAGAGTAGTCTTCTGTTTGATTTATGTCAACAATACAGAAATGATCAATCGTTATTGAACAAAGGTTAATGCTTTACTCATAAATATAAGGGTGCAATAAGAGTTTACTTATAAAAATTTGTAATGCAACAGATTATGGTGCAGTGAATCTAAATGAAAACATGCAACTGGATTGTCTGGACTAGGCACATACATCTTTCCTACCATGCATTTTCCAGAATATTAATGGGGAGTTTTCTAGTTTAGACTCTGAACATTTGATCCAAGAATTTGAATTAAGATTATAATCTTAAAAATGCTTGTGGTTCAGAACTGGTTTAGGAGTGGTGGTGTGTAATTTTCACCATTTGACTAAAGTGTTCAAAAATCAAGTTGTTTTTCTCTTTATTTCTAGAGAAGGAGGTGACATTCAGATTTCTCTGCCATGATGTCAGTAGCTGTTTTGTGGGCAGTTTATTATGGTTGATCCTAAGAATAGGGTTGTGTTTCATGCTGTGATGAACTGAAACCGTAGACAAGATGAGAGAGAACATTCACGATGCTTTCCTCAGAACTAGCATCTGACCACAATCCATTGCCACTGGTTATCACTCTGTTCTGGCCCTGTGTCTGATACTACAAGTCTAAAAGCTTAGGTTATCTAGTCCATCCATGTAAAGGAAGCAGAAAGAAAGAAACAAAGATACTCCTGAATTTAAAGGTCTTTATGTAGAGAAAGAGAGTGTATGCAAGAAAATTAGTGAAAAGTTAAAAAAGTGTAAGTTGGAGTACATGGAAAGGGAGAACATGTTTCCCAGTTACAGTTACATCGTCTCCATATCCATTTTGAACACCCACAGAGTCAGTTTCATGGTTTGTATATTCAACAGAAACTTGTTCTGTGAAATGAACTTAGCAGGAGTGTTTCCAGGGATCTATCTTTCACCTATAAATAATAGGAGTTCTGTTCCCGATTGTCCTATTTTTCCCTTATGTTGGCCTAGTGAAACAATGTGATCAGTTAAAGTATGGTTCTTTTTGTTTGTAAGCTGTATAGCATCAATAACAGCTTTTGAATGTACTTTTATCCTTCTCCTTCATCTCCTTCCATCACTGACCTTTATCCTGGAAAGAACTATACACATCACATTCTGCAGTTTCTTCCTGAGACCTATTGAGAACAGTTATAGGATGGTGTGTTGATGGATTCTTTTGTACGCTTCATTGCAAGATATTGACATCCTCTTTCTTCAACCCAGCCAGCGAGAAACAGCAGGAGGAGACTAGCAGAGGAAGATGTTCTGACTATTGATTTTCTTGTGCCTTTTGGTGGTTCATTAATTCCTCTAACAATTGTTTCTTAGGTAGCTGTCTGAGTGTGACCATTCCTAGCCAGCAGAATAGGGCCTGTCATGGCTGAGTGAAACCATAGCTGATAATGTCAACTTAACTCATAGAGAGAAGAATTCAAAAGGTAATTCATTTTGTATGGAGGCAATATTGAGCTCCCTACAAATAGTGAAATACCTTCATTTTGAGTATGACATTCTTATTCTTCCACAGTATGTGTACATGCCAGAAGAGTATAAGCCAGCTGTTTCACAGGACAGACAAGAGGGGTTAGACAAATAGAACATTGCAAAAATTAGCCTTGTGCATGAATTGCTCGTACGGAAACAGTATGTTCAATTTTGTTTCACTAGTATTGCTATTATGCCCTTACCAGGTGTATTAGAATTCACAACTGTCTAGTACTGTATACCATGACTGTTAGAAAGCACCAGGCTGGAGTGAGGCTCTTACTAACTTCAAAACCTCTATGGAGGTCCCATTTTACTGTGAGCTAGAAAAGAGTGCATGTTGGAAGGCACTAGGCAGGCAAATCACTGTAGTGTAGAAGTTGAGTAAGGCAATACTGAAAATAGAACCGTAATTGTAAAGCTATTTCTGTCACTGTTTTTCTTGCTTATGAATCTCTCTTGTCCCTATAATTTCTGAGAAAGATAGCTGTGATAATAAATTTGTAAGAAAAAGTTGCTGATTTTATTCCAGAAGTAATCATAAAAAAACCTGCATGTAGTTATTCTATATAGGGTTTGGGTTTTTTGTTTTGTTTTCACAACATGGGTGAAGATAACAGCAGAGCTTCTAAGACACCGCATAATTTTCCAGATGGCTATTTTGAGGCTATTTAGAGCCCTGGAATACAACTGGAAAGCTGTAGTTCCTAGGGGGAAAAATGATTCGTGTACTGTCTGTAAGCCATATTTCTTTTACATTACCTTTTCTATCAAATACGTGTAGTCTGTTTGTCTCAGGGCTATTGTTAAGGGGTGATAATATGCAGTCATTGATTCTGATGTTGATCTTACAGAGAAATATTTTCTTTAAATGTAGATTAATGTTATTTGCACATTTGCCTGACTGCCATCTAAGTAAGTCTGTCATGCCTGTTCTAACTGTTAAAGGTTTTCAAAATGGAAACATCCAGGTGTTAATGAAGAAACCTATGAACTTTATTCATGGAGAATATCTCTTTTCCTGGATAAATGGAAGAAACCCTGTCAATGGCTGAAGCCTGTTAATAATTTTTTGTCTTACCCTATTGTTTGCCATGGTTGGTCAACTTTTTCAAGATTTATTTTGTTAGTATGTTATCTCTGCTTTGAAAAAAAACCATGCTATTTGCCCCTATTTCAGCCTGAGAGCAGTTTGACTAGACTCCATCAAGTTGTCCTTAGTTTTGCTTTGCATTCTGTCTCCTCCCAAGTATGCAAAACAGGGTTTGGTAGAGTGCTATGGGCTTGCTGATAGCATGTAGTCATTCCTCAAATAGCGTAAATGTGTGCAGTCCCAAATAGCTTTGTGTTAGATGTTCCCCATCCAGTAGAATTAATTGCCAAAGTGTAATTTTTCAGCATCTGGTGTGGCCTGTTTTGCTTGCCTGCGTGGAACAGATTTAACCACTGAGAATTTTTCTCCAGCTGGTGGCAGAAATCGTGAAATACTTGTAATCAGTAGGTCTGTAATAGGTTGAGGCTCCCTCTGGGGAGGGCATTGCTAAGTTTTTCGCAACCAGAAGCCGCTCTCTGCACATCATTTCAAAGCCCAGAGAGGTGTGAGGCCTGATGTGGGGAGAGTGAAAGGAGAAATTTCTCCCTAAAGAAATTTCAGCTTCAACATTTTATTGTTAAGGTTTTCTGAATATGGGGTTGTTGTGAAAGTGGTTGCATGCATGTGTAACTGTTTGCTGTAGAGAGAAAAAGTAAATGCAGCCCATGTTAAAACAAGGGCATTTTATTTTCTGAAGCTCAGCAAATCAAGAAATTCACTTTACAACTTCAGCTTTTTCCTTTAATGTTTACATTTTGTGTTTTAAAAAAAAATACAGTTTTTACAATATTGAAGATAATAGCAGATACTGTTCTTTTGCTTTTGTTGTGTGCAATGGGCACTTTCACTGATGGCAGATGTAGAACCTCATTTAGGTATGTATTGCTTGAGTTCAAGAAGAGGCTGTTTTAGTTTAAGCAGAAGAGGTTTATGATACATATTTGGCAAATCTTATTCCGTGTAATGCATAAACATGCTACCTGTAAATGCTGCCTTGTTATCACAATGCATAGAAGTTCTCACTCACTAAAATTTTTCTTCAGTCCTCCACCAGGACTCCATCTGTAACAATTTTATGTTAAATTTTATTTTGTCAGTGTTGTATTCTGGTATAAAGAAATATTCATGTATTGCAAAAATTTGGGAGATACCATTTTAAGGCTTATTTATTAATCAGAACAAAAGCAGGCAATGACACTAGATTGTTTTGTTTTAAGGAAAAACATATTTATCCACAATAGCTGCTTGGAGGGAGGCGCCATAATAAATATTACATCAGTACAAAGAGTGCCATGCATCATTTTCTGAACAATCTGTGTGATAGGGTAGTTGTTATAGAGACAGTGAAATAAATATCAGTCTTTTTTTTTTTTTTTTCTTGTAAGGTTGCATCAAAGCTGTTTGCAGCTCCTAAAGCATTAAAATCACACATGTTCAGTAGGGTTTTTTTAACCTGAGATGCAACTGTTCCAATTTATGTTTGTATTCACCACCCCCCCACACCCTGCAAGCAAATCTTGCTCTTCAGGTTGGCTTATCGGGAGTTACATGTCTGTGGCTGTTGTCTTCAGTGGATGTAGTACAGTCTGTTCACTGGTTTCAGAGAAGTCTTTCACCTGACCTGCTTCTCTGTTGAGGTGATAACTGTATGTGTTCAGAATACTGTTCCTTATTTGCGGCATGCTATATTGGATCCAAGCAGTGAGAAACTGTCTTAATAACTTACATTATTGTCCCACAACAGATAAATGACATTGACTCTAGCTTCCCCCCCCCCTTATTTTTCCTTCTTTTCTTTGCATATTTTTGGTCAAAAGACCAAAGCAATTTGATATATTATTTGGCACCATCTTTGGTGCAAATACAGTTTTAACCAAGGAGGGAAATAGAGTTTTTTTCTAAATCTGCCTGCCGTTGTTTAAAAAAAGATTATACTTCTAACCTGACTTTGGTAACAGCCGTGTTTTGTGCCTGCTATATGGTAAATTACTTTAACAACATGTAAACATTTTGTCTTAGGGTCTAAAGGAATTTAAAAATTTCTGGGAAGGAACAAAGCATGCAAATTAGTTTAGACACGTGCTTCCATTTTGAATATTGCTATACAGACCTGCACTGCCTGTGAATTTGCATACAGGTTATTTTATTCTCTATCATGAACAGAAAGCACAATTATTTCTGTAATTAGATTGAAGAGCTGCTGCTTCATTCCTTATTAATTTATCAGTTTCCCCAGACAGGCTCACATTTCTTTCTGACTAAATTTCTCATGCCAGATAGTTGTCACTGGTGCTGGAAATGAAGAGGTAAGAAAGACAGCAGGTTTTTAAAATTATTTCAAGCAGGTTTGCAGATATCAGACATGCTTAGAAAGAAATGGCTCAAACCTTAAAATTCAAGTGTATGTTTGAAGTGCTAGTTGATCCATCTCCAAAAATGAAGAGCTTTTGCAGTCAGCGATGGTGGTGTCTTCAATTGCTTTTGTCAAGACCGCTTTCTTATTTTCTCCTTTGGTTTGCTCATGGATCTCAAGAGTTTACATCTCCTGATTAAGTATACAGATAGCTGAAGTAGTCTGCCTACTGACAGCCACCAAATGGGCAAATAATATTCTTTCTTAAAGAAACCATAAACCAGTCAGCTTCTCTAATGAGGAGTTACGTAAGAAGGTTAAGTTAATCTCATCTTAAACTTCATCTTTCCTTTCTCTAATTCCAGTTTAGGGGCAAGATCTAGGTTCCCACTACTTGAAATGAAATACTGAAATGGTATTGTCATTTCTCCTAATCACCAGAACTTGCTATCTATATAATTTTAAGAGTGGGAAGGACCCTTTGCATAGGCTGCAGTGATGCATACATCACTCGGGAGCGTTTGGGGCAACAACTCCCCTGACCAGGAGATCTCCTGAAGGTGGAGGTGCAGTCAGCCAGTGTAGCTGACCATAGCACACTCTGACTGAAATACAGAGATAGAGACAAGTGCAATTGTTGAGAAACATCTCCAGTGATGCATGTCACCCCAGTGGTGTACCTGTTGCCTATTATCAAGATTATTTGTATTTTATGATACCAGCCAGGCCAGTCTTACCTTTTATTAAACTATTACAAATTTAACTTTTATTAATCTAGTTATACATAGCCCTGTTGTAGATATATCAGATATGATGAGGTGTTATACCTACTGAATGCTTGTTGAACAATTATCCAGGAAGCATTAGACAAAAATGTTAAAAACATGACATGGCTTTTTAATGCACAAGAAATAGAGCCTCATTTCATGAGCTGTGTTAAACCAATTGTGTAAAATGTCCATTAAAAGGGCATGCAGTAGAGGGAGGGATCAGATTTTGTCAGAACTTGTTAAAATGTGTTCAGAATGATGGAGTTTATGGGGCAATGTTTGAAGCAAGTAATACATACAGCAAGGTGAATAAAGAGAAGTAGTCCCGAGTTTTCTTTTCATTCCTTCATTTAGTGATCTTACCTTTCTGTCTGGTTTTCATTTGTGATTCTGTCTATATTTCTTCCCAAATTAGGACAATATTTGATTTCTTAATCGTAAGGTGCCTTCTTTAGTCCAGAATTACTTAGGGCTTACCACTGTATATGTGTCTGCGTTGTTTTCCAGGAAGCCATTGTATGGATTGTTTCAGTATAATTCCAGTATGATTGGACTAGAATCATTAGCTGATCCCTCAGATACCTGGGAAATTATAGAGACAATTGGAAAAGGCACTTACGGTAAAGTCTATAAGGTTGCCAATAAGAAAGATGGGAGTCTGGCAGCAGTAAAGATTCTGGATCCTATCAGTGTAAGTAAAAAATATTAAACTGTAACTTCATTGTTAATTAAAAAAAATTCTCAGAGTTGACATATGAATCAGATGTGTAAGATACTGAAAGTGTCCTGAAGGGAACAATTTTGCAGAATGCATTGACAGGAGTTTGGTACCAGCACCTGAAAGCTGCAGCTTACAATTGCATCATATTGTATGTTATTTGAAGACAGCATTTGCCTAGTTTCTTTTTTAAGTCTGTGTAATTCTTCCGGTACAAATTTAGATATCTGGGCTTGGAGCATGCAAATGATAAGAAGGCACAGAGGCATTCCTCTCAGGGGCCTGCTATAGCAGGGAAAATACAAGATGCTGCTAATGTTCTTACTTTATTCTGTGTACTCCCTAAAAGAATTACTTTTCCCATCACAGAACTACTGTGAATTTTTGGATATTTTATAGTTGCCTTTTATAAGGGGATAATACTGCGAAACAATAGTTAAAATAAAAACGGAAGAAGAGCACAGACCAAATTCTCAGAGGTAGTTCTGTGCCAGCTGCAATTTTAGTGGGTATTCAATCCCTAGCTTCCCTTGAGAACCAAGGCCCTAGTTTTCAATGGAAGATTTAATTGGCAGCTGCTCAGGTTGGATCAAGCTGGAGTTTGATCATGACAGCTGGGCTAAAATACTTGCTAAAAAAAGTTACGTTTCTGTCATCTACCACTACTGAAATTCATTTTTGCAAAATGCAAAAAAAGGAAAATGCATGTAAGGACTTAAATTTTTTAATAGTCACAGTCTGTGCAGAAACAAGGAAAAATTCAGTGCCTAAGTACTGTTCTGAGTTGTGGCCTGTGTGCTGATATTAAACAGTATTTTGTAATCATGACAGAATTCTTTCATTAGCAAATATTTAGTAATATTTGTTTATTTCATGGGGAATTTTTTGTCTCTCTTTAATTGTTTCTGGTGTCTGTGTTTTCCTCATAAGAATGTCTTTGTTTTTGATGTCCCCTTTGAGGTTTTATTAAATTGTTCTGTTTGGTCCCATCTGGTGACCACAGAAAAAAGAGTGAATCAAAGGTTCGTGTATTTACATTTAGCTTACACATTAAAAATATGCATATTTAAAAACAAGTTAGAAAATAATACGTGTGTAAATTTCTTATTTAGACAACTAAGCAAAGTTGAGTATAACTTTTACTTTTCTGGTTAAGTGTATTATGCACTGAAAGAATCCTTGAAGAACAACTGTTTGCTTTACACAGACTTCACATTTCTGTATATTAAAAAAGCAAAAGTGGCATGATTTGATGTGGATTAAATTTACAGTGCTGTGTGAGTACTTTCAGCTGTGTGAAAGTAAAACCATTTAAAAATACAAACTAATTAAAAAATGGTTCTTTTTATCCATGAGTTTGTTCTTGCTTTGTACAGAGTTATTGTGTTTATATGTTCTGTATGTTTGTGGTTTTTATTTAGGATGTAGATGAAGAAATTGAAGCAGAATATAATATTTTGCAGTTTCTTCCCAATCATCCTAATGTTGTTAGATTTTATGGGATGTTTTACAAAGCAGATCGATATGTGGGAGGACAGCTCTGGCTAGTACTTGAGGTAAAAACATTTTGATAACATTATATCTTAACTAGCAAATGTTGTTGGGTTTCTGGTTTTTATTGCTAGAAGAGTCACAGGCTTTCATGATTCTCTGATTGGGGCCGTTAATCACAGGACTGGTGATAGATGATGTGTGGTAGCCTACTGCTGAAAATGAAAATCCAAACTTAAAGTTTGTTTAATAGGGAATCTCCTTGTGGTTTTTTTTTTTTGTTGTTCAAGTTGCTGCATTGTGCCTCCAAACCAAGCAAATCCTTTTGGTAAGAATGGTTTGCCTAAAAACAGCTTGATTTTTTTTGTGTTGGAGGAAACGTTAGATAAGACATTTCTCTAAACTTTTGGAGAGCTCAAGCACTTGAGAGGAATGCAAAAGATGATGAAGTAGTAACACAGAGGACAGTTAACAAACATGCTGCCTATTGCAAAAGTGAACAGAGAAAATGTAATGGGAAAGTCTGTTTTATGGTAATTTAAAACTAGAGTTTTTGTTGAAAACCTAGAAACAGAAATGCCTTCTATTAACTCTTCTTGTTTAGTGGCAATCAGCCGTCTTGCAATGAAAAATGTATTTTGGTGATCTAGTTGCCAGTTAAGTGACTGCCAAGGATTGTTGCGAGATGAGGATTTCTTCTACGTGTTTTCTAGGCTTAATTGATAGAGAGCTTTACACAGACTGATGAGCACTAACAGACTATTCAGACATTTCTCTCTGTTATAACTGGACCTGTAAAAGTCAGCATTCACATTTAATTACTGATCATTTTAGAAATTCCACTCTCTGTTCTTGAATGGTGACTGGAATCAGAATAGGGAATCTTTATTTCCACTTGAATTTTTGGAATTTCAACAATACATCTGATTTCTATGTACTGCAGAATTATGCAGCTTGAATGAAAACTTTTGGATGTGTTTCATCTCAAATTTCAGTAACTATTAAAAAAGAAGCTTTAGAATTTTTGTTTTGGTGTTGTTTTTTACTGTATGCCTGCTGGCTTTGTGTTGAGTTTGGGCTTGGTTTCCTATGTGTTTTCTTTTTTAATACAAGCGTAGCGTATAGAACAGATGCGTCACGTGGTATTCCATATAACAAAATTTGTAAAGCAAAATTGTGACATGTTCTATGTAATTGAATGTAGAATTTGAGAGAGTTAGGTGTTTGTACAGACCTTATCAAATAAGTATGTTCATTTCAGGTGCTTTCTGGTGCACATTATCAAAAGTGTTAAAGAAATTTGACATTTAAAAAAATTGTGTTTTCTTTATATGGATAAATTTACCAGACAAGGCAAACTATTTCTTGCCTTGGAATTTACATGCAAATCTATGTATGCACAGCAGTTACTTTTTATATTGTAAATTAATGACATTTTTTCAGTAAAAGAGAATATACAAAGTACTTTGACTTTGATCTCTGAGTCTTTGATGAAATATTATTCATGGGATATGTGACTTCCAAAATTTGTAATAAAAAGGTGGATTTTTTTTTTTTTCTCTTTAGCCACAATTTTGCTGTCTTCACTCACTACAAGCAGGACCTTAGTTCGATAAATGCCTAGGACGGGGAAGGGTAGCAAAAGTGGACACCTTAAATATTTTTATGATGATGCAGTTCTTGGATAGGTGTAACAGACAACAGTAAAGCAAGCTTCCCTACTTTTCCATCTAAATGTGCATCAGTCCACTTTTTAAAGTATTACCATTAGGTATAAAGTGGTAATGAAGTTTACAAGTTCATTTTGTCCCAGATCTTTGCTGACTGTCAAGAACAGTGTCACTGACAGCTGCAGTAGTGTTTGTGGGATATATTTATTTTCAGAGTCAGTCATTCATTTAACATATGCTACCAAACAGCTGTCAGTCTGTATCATTTTTCAGTCACAATCAGCTTGGGGTTTTTTTGAAGTGAGGGCATAGTTGTCTATATTTTATTTGCAGGCTAGAGATAAGTTTAGTACAGCCTGTCTCAACAGAACATTTAGTGCAATGAAAGCAAGAAACAAAAATCTTTGACTTAATGGCTAGTCAACAAGTGGTTAAGCATGGAAAGAAAAACATGCACTTTCTCTCATGAGATGATGTTCTCCTGTAAATACATTTGATGATTGATATTGAGCTGAATGCTTCCACCTAATTTATTTTTAAAAAAATTAATTCTCTACTAATGAATTAAAAAGTAAAGTCAAATTCCTGCAGAACTCATCAATGTTTTCAGTGATGAAATTTTGCTTCAGGAACTTATTTACATGAAGAATGTCTTTTTCTATCATGTGATCTGGTCCTTTCCATGAACTAAAACTTCTAGTCTAGTGAAATTTTTTGATGCAAGAGGAAGTTAGTAATAAGTGAAGGAAAATACTAATGTGTCACAGAAATTAGTGATTGAACTGATACACAATTCATTAAAGCTATTTGAGAGATGCAAAACTTGAGAGTTTGTAGAACTTCCATTTTCATACCATTCTCCTGATTTATGCTGTAGCATTTTAAACTTAATACTGATAATGTAAAATGAACTTGTATTGAAATGCATGTGATTTCAATATGGCAAAAATGTTGGTAAGGGTGCTGGCTACAAAAACAGGTCTAGAGAAGAAAATTCAATGAAAGGCAGGCAATCAATTCTCCTTTTTTTTTTTTTTTTTTTGGTCAAACAATTGTGAATATTAAAGTAAGAAAAGGACAGAGAAAGAAGAGAAAGGGAACAGAAAGGAAAGAGGTAAATAGCTGCTTAGAAGGGCACGGACAGTAAACTAATGGTGTGGGTGAAAACATATTTACAAAGATTCTAATTTTACTTTTTCTCCTACTCTTTTGATGTATGGCAGCCCATTAGTGGGAAATGCTTGCAAGAAGCTGCTTTTCTGGATCAGAATGTTTCATCTCAGTTGTTGGCAGCACATGCCATCAAATCTGAGTATAGAGATATGGCTTCTGTCTACTTTATATTGCCTGCCAGCAGGAGCATTGATGGAGTGAAAGTTTAAAATGACTGTAATTTGTTGCCTCCTAGTTATCAAGAACATCAATCTTTTCTGTCTGGCCTTTTCTTTGCACAAAAGCAGTTTTTCGAAAAGACAATGCACATATTATTGTGAAAATACTCAAATAATGTAAATTGGACGTATTGTCTTTTAACAACAAAATATAGTCCCGTTCATAGTATTTTGATTTTTAGTCACATTTTTAAATTACACTTTATAATCCTTAGTTTTCACTTCCCTCCCTCTACCCAGGCTGCTGTGATTTATTATTAACATTGCTAATAAAATATGTTCTAAGGTGGTGTTACAACATAAATAATTGCAAGGTAAAAAGGTAGTTGTTCCCAGACTTGTGTTGTAGTGCAGTTTTGCCCGGTAGGTGTTCACAGCCTAAATAAGTATATTGAGTAACTGAGGACTTACCTTTTTTTTTCCCCCCCCTTGCAACTCCCCCCTTCACAGCTGTGCAATGGAGGTTCTGTCACAGAGCTTGTCAAAGGCCTGCTGAAGTGTGGCCAACGGTTGGATGAAGCTATAATCTCATACATCTTATATGGTGCTCTCTTGGTAAGGATGTTCATTGGGCTTGTAATGACAGCAGAGGGTGCAATTTACTCATCTCATACATGCATTTTCCATTTATGAAGTATGGTAATGTTGACAATATTATGCAGGCTATTATAGCAGCAGGGGTTGTATCAAGCATGTAATCTGGTGGACAGATGTTTCTATAGAGTATGTGCAGATTGTCTTCATTACATTCCCTAATAGTAGGGTAATTGTTTTTAAATAAGGGAGTAAACTTATTTTTGTTACTGCTGGTATATAGGGCCTTCAGCATTTACACAATAACCGGATCATTCATCGTGATGTGAAAGGGAACAACATTCTCCTGACAACAGAAGGTGGAGTCAAGCTCGTTGACTTTGGTAATGACCACTTCCCATTTGTTTTCCTGATACATGCAGTTTAGCCAAAGGCATCTGTTTACTTTCCCCTCAGAAGGCAGAATGCCATAGTGAGAGACTTTTTCAGAAGGGTACTCAGAATTATTTTAAGATGGAAAAATGGAGAAGGAAGCTGGTACAGCAAGAATAAAAATTCTAACCAAAAATCAGTAATAGACGTTAACTTAAAAGCTTAAACTAATAATTTAATAATTACAAATAGTTCTGAAGGTGCCATTTTATTTACAAAGCTCTTCTGCATTTCATAATGAATGTCAGTTTCAGGGCAGTTGTCCTCCTTATTTAAATGTAGATATTCTATCTTTTGCATATGAAAAGGAAACATTCTTCTGTCTGAAGTGGCTTTTGCTAGCCTTAAGCATATTTTTTCCCTCTGAGCAGAAGGTAAAATGGTCCCTTGGGTCCAAAACCCAACGTCCATTTAATTTGTGATTATTGTTGTTAGATTTGAGCCATTCTGGAAACATCATAAGAAACAGGAGAGAGAGCGTATGAGAGACAGGTAGGGTAGGTAGATAAATAGGGACTTGGCAATAGAATTTAACTCGGGCAAATTTTTTTTGCTTTAAACATGCACTTAGAAAAATAAGGAAATGCTGTAGTCCCTCAGATATTTATGCAATGGAACGGACAATTTTATTAAAGGTAACAGAAACAGATTATTAGTAATATGATTTATTAATCAAACCATATAATGCTTAAGGTGATTGTCATTGAGAATAGCGTTGTATGAAAAACTGTTTGTTTAGCAGTGCGTGAAGGTAAAGAAAAATGTTCACAAGATGAGTAGTGTAAAATGAAATGCCAAAAAATTCTGCATATGGTAATACTTTTTTAAAAAATCCAAAAATATTAAATTTATGCAGTGGAAAGAAAATTTAATACTATGTTGTCATGGTATTACAAATTTAACGTAAAAATCTATTGAAGATGCTAAAGTAAGCTGGGAAACAAGAGACTCTTTAGTAGGGACAGAAATTCATTATGTTGAATGGTAAAGGCAAAAATTAAAATAGTGGTGGGAGAAACATATAGCCTGGAGCAAAACCTGGAGTGAGTCCCTGACCCTGACTTTGTACAAGGTAGGAAGTTCCCTTCTCATTTGGGGGAATTTTGGCAGTATCATCTTTGTAACTACTCCATTCTAGGAAAAGTTGGCTTTTCTCCCCAAAGCAAAACGCTTTTATCAGATGTATCAAAGGCCTTAGCTGCAGCGGAAGCTCAGCTTGGAGCTGTGGCTTCCAAAAGCAGATCAGTGTGCTGCAACTCCAAGTGGCACATTCAAGGAAACTGAGAATCCTAGCCTTTCGGGTGTCCCATGGGTCTCTGATTCCACAGTTACAACAGTAACACTAGAAAAGTATGACTGCCTCAGAAAAAGACATGAGTTAAATCTCGAGCGTGTCCTAACACTTAATGATGAGGAAATGCTAAGAAATGCCCACGTATCTGTGGGCTTCCTGACTAAAGAAGCATCAGGCACCAAGCTTTCATGAAGTTGCTATTTTTCCACTCTAGCCCACTGCCATAGTCACAGAAGGGACTCTGGGAGTGAATTAGGACTCAGTCACTGGTGATACTGTTTGTAGAACTGTTTGTCTCATTTGTTGCAGAAAGTGGAAGATACATAATGAAAAATGCAGGGAGTTCAGGAAGAGAAGGGACTAGCAGTTCAGTTGAATAGCATAAAATTGGAGACTATTCTTGCTTCTGCCAGTGTTTCTCTATGATGTTGGCAGGTCACTTGCATCAAACTTTCAGAAGTGGCCACTCTGTTCCTCATTTTACCGATAGCCAGTTTGAAACATCTCGTCCTGCTTTGCAGAAGTGCTAAGTGTTCTTGAACTGCAGCTGAGGTCTATTAGCTCTACTTGAGGCATGTGGAGTGCCTGAAAACTGAAAGATCTGAGATTAAGTACCCTGAAACAGTGGATGCTTTGGATATTTTTAGGTCAATCCCTGGAACTAATAATACTTTCCCATTTTGCAGGAATGTTAAGGAGATTTATTGTTTGATGTGGAGGGAAGGAAACGTCAAAAGGAAAAGAAAAGAATAATTTTAAATTTAGAATAGATTGGATATACTAAATAAGTAGCTAGAACTTAAATCAATGGGGATTAAAAAAAATATTAAATGACTACCTATTCAGTGAACGTGATCCATTCTGTCCACAGAATGAGACAGAATCTTGAAGAAAAAAAAGTTACTTCATATTCAAGGCTGTACATGTGGATATTAGGTCTCAGAGAGGATTACACAGATATCCTTAATTGAGGCGCTTTTTTTGCCTTTATTGCATGACTTTACAGCTTGCTTTTTCAATGTAACACACATTTCTTCCCTCAGCTGCTCTCGACAGCATGATATATTTGAATAAACGTTGGTAACAGTGTAAGTCAACCCAAAATGTCTGCAACTTATCACTCATTTATGCTCATGCTCACTCCATCTCTCCCGCTGTCTCCCTCTCTCAGCTCTTTGGTATTCTGCACTGTTTTGGAGTGTCCGTAAATAGCAGCTACAAATTAAGCTAACTGAAGAGAGATCAGTGTTAAATGCACAGAAGCTTGCTGTAGGTCCTAGCCATTAACTGTTTCACAGCAGTACTCAGGAAATCACTGAAGACTTGCAGTCACACTGAAAAATGAAAAATAAATATGTAATTGAATGTTGGAGCCAGCAATCAAGTTAGTTAATTTATGAACTATGAGTCCCACTTTCTTATTTATTGGCATCAGGCAACATGTATTATATGCCTTTCTGCCCATTTTTGTCTCTAGGTAATGCCATAGGAGCAGAGCACTGTGGTTTTTGTTTTTAAACAATTTTAGGGTGAAATATGTTTTTAAGTCAATATTGGTTTTGTGTCAACTTACTGGAATGCTCCTGAACTCTACAGTTCAGTTATAGGTTGACCTGGCTGAAATGACAGAATGAATTTGAAGCCAAGTTTTTTGGATCTGTTTTATTGCAGGTGTTTCAGCCCAGCTCACCAGCACACGGCTGCGTAGAAACACCTCAGTGGGAACACCCTTTTGGATGGCGCCTGAGGTAGGCAAGTGTTCCTGTCAGAGTTGTCTCCATTCATTGCAATGCTTGCTTTGTTGCCACTTCCACATAAAAGGAGAAAAGGGTATCTTTTCATCTCTCCCCTGTGGCTGTGTTTCTACTTTACAGCTAGGCCCCTGTTCAGTAAAATGAATACACTATTAGAATATACAAAATGGATTTCTAATAATCTTCATTCTTTTCTTCTCTGTAATGTTTGCATAAAAGAACGGATAATCTGCAGATAACTGAGGGTCTCCTTGAAAATTTTATGGCTTTCCAATGAAATAGTGTATTTTTTGGTGTGCTTGCCTGTGCCTCTAAATACAGACTGTGAGGAGAAGGAGGAATTCCCACATTCATGTCTTTCTGTAGGACTGCAAAACCCTGATTCAGCAATGTGTTCTTTAACCTTAATCATTGACTGGGAACCTACACACTTAGACACATGGACTAGCATAGATTAAAAATGGAGAAAAATAATCTACAAGTGGCCTAGCCAAGTATCTTAGACCATATTTTTACATACTGCTCTGCAGACATAACCCTTTTTGCTCCTATTTCCTGAAGCTCTAGGAAGTTTTAACACACTGGTGAACACAAGTCCCTTGTGTACTTTTCCTAAATTTGGGCTGAAAGATGTTAATCTTTGCCCTCCCTGCTTTAAGAAACAAAAAATACCTTTGTAAGGTATACGTTATAAAATTAAAAAATAAGGAATGAAAAGGGAGTGGTTTGTTTATTTGTAAGCTGTTAAACCTTTGTTAACAGTACTAGCCTCATTTCTGTTGAAGGCCATTAGACTTATTTGAATTTTGGGGAATTTGGGATAGAATTTTCATCTGTTACAAATGCACACAGGTCTATTTCTGTATGTCAGTTAAGAGCATTGTGCAAACATTTGTTTTAGAACATTTTATGCTTTTTATACATCCATTTCTGTTGCTAAGGAAGGCTGATTATAGCTGAGCAGAGAAAGAAGCTGCTGTAACGGATCCAAAATTGATCTTGCACAGTCTTACAAAGAATGGTTGATGTTTTGCCATCTCCATAACAACCAGCTTACGTCACAAAGGAGACACAAGATACCTTAGAGACCACTGTGCAGTCATTATTTATGGAATCACCTTGGTTGGAGACATTCTGAAACCTTTATAAAATACTCCTCTAGACAGTAATGGACATATTATGAAATATTTTATTGGACTGGGATTATTAGAAGTTATTTTTATGGTACTGTTTTCTTGAATAATTGCCATCAAAGGCAGTGATCATACCACATTTATTTTCCCATCCTGCTTGAAAATACTCATTCTCAAGGTAAAAAGCCAAAGAAATAAGTAGAGATTTTGATCTGAAAAATTTTGATCTGAAAATACAACACACGTGTAACCAAGGTATGTTATGGGCATAGCACATCAAAACAGAAACAGAAGTAGCTTTGACTGCTTCCTGTTTTGAAAAGATTTGTCAAAATCACCAACCCAGTACCATAAGCATTGTAACTCACACCACATTTGCATGCCTGTGTGAGCCATGCCGACCAGGCTCCATAGATGTACCAATCTGCAGAACAGCTGTAAGATGCTCAGCTATGTTATGCTGTTGTTGAAACAGCTTTTAAATGACAAGTTACGTAACGCTCGTGCTCAAGTCACTACAGTTGCTTTCTTCGTGTTCATATGAATGACATATTTCAACTGACATGCAAGGTGCAGTTTACGTTACTTCTGGGGAGATCTTTCTGGTATTTTTAAAATGTGCAGGCAAATTTTTATGTGAAAGATGAAAGATTAGGACTGCAATAAGCTGAAAAACTCTGCTTGGGTAACAGCTTATTAGAAACAGTGTTTTCTAGATGAGACACTGATGAGATCAGTAAAAACTAAAAAACCACTTAACAGTTGCAAAAATCTTGCTGCCTAAAGGTTTTGACATACAATAGAATCTTTGTGAAACCCAAAAATACCATAAAATAACTGGACAGGAAGGAAATGTTACTAACCAGAGAAATAGAAAGCAAGAAGACTAGGAATTTTTTTTTTTTTTTTAAATTAGACTTTTACTGTCTGTGTGTGAAACATAGGAGCCTCAGTCAATGCATAGGGCAATCATGGGACCTCATCATACCTAAGGGTGAGAAAGATGGATTTAATCTGAAGGGGGAGTGGAAAGTGTAAATGAAAAAGCTTGCCTTGGAGGAAAAGACTACAGGAGTGTTTCAGAGAAATGAACCTTGTGAAATGAAGCTGACAGGGAATATTTTCCAGGGTAAACCCCAGGAAAATAAAACTTGGAGAAGAATGATGCAAGATTATTCATGCTGACAGACAGGAATAACTGGATATAAGCAGGAGACAAATATGCTGGAAACCAGAATCACTAGATCAGCCTGGATCAGGAACAGTCTGTATAATGAGGAAAACAATCGTATTTTAAGATGACATTTGCAAAGTGTATCAAAAGGATTATATGGCATGGTACTTGAAATAGCAAAAGTTCATAGGAAAATAGCAGTGACTGAGGGTGGCGTAAGGGGTTCTGTTCAGCTCAGTGTTCTTACTGGCAGCACAAAAACCAGGAGCTTAACAGTTTTGAGAGACTTTAACATCTCAGAAGGCTCTTTTTTTCTGATGACTGTGAGGATTGTTTAGCAGCAACAGGACAAATCAAAAAGATTTGTCCTTGAGCATTTGTTTTGAGCAGAGCATGTGATTAACAAAAATTTTGCTGAAAAATGAAAATACAGAGAAAAACTAGGCTGTGTGGAAGCAACAGAGGAACTTGGCAAGGATGACTCAGTGTGAGAGCAGCTTTAAAGTAGACTCATTGAAAATCAGTCATTGCTGTTTAACCTAATTAGTATTCTCTCAGACAAACAGAGATATGCAAAAACTGGAACACAGGTTCTGAATACAGGTATGCCAAAAAAAAAAGATTAATAAGGTAGGATAGTTTAAGTATGGTGGATGTTTAAAGCTGCCTGTAGCCAAACACTGAAGTTACCTAAAATCTGCTTCTGTTATGCTGAAATAAATTGTGTTGAATGCTAGCAGGAGGAATCAGATTTGAAACTTTTGAACTGAATGGCCTTTACATCTCTAGTTCTAAACCTTCACATGTCTTGTTTTCAACCTCCAGTGCAGAACTGAACAAAATCTAGTTCAAATAGAATTGCAGTTTTCCCTTTTCACAAATATAATTATATTATCATGATCTAGCTGGAAATTTGACTCTTGAAACAAGCTCAGTTAGAATCTGTACATGTTTTCTTTGGCCCAAACCTAGTTTTAAGAACAGAAACAGAAGAAGATACTTGAAGTCAGAAAGAACTGAAGAGATGCTGAAGGTAATTTAAAACCACAGGGAATATGCTGTTATATTTTACTGATAACTGCTAAAAAATGACAATGGTGCGTGCATAGTATGTTTTAAAAGGAACATAAAACATAGTTGATCCTTTGAAGAATTATGTGTTAAAATACGACGTGACAGGAGGAAAGGCTGAGACATTGGTAAAGGTATCATATGAGTTCTATAATGAGTTAACCAGAGGTAAAATCTTGGCTCTGTTTTGCTATTGATTTCAAAGGAATTTCAGATGTCACATTATTATTTAAAGCTGTATTGTGGGAATTTGTTACTGTCCTGCCAAGACGAAGTAATGATCAGTAAGACTGCCCCAGAGACAGCAGACTGTTTTCCTTCCCCCTGCTGAATCAAGGTATACTTCCTGGGATAAAATTTAGTACATCTGAGCATCAGAATAAGTTTCTGAAGTGTTAGAACAATAGGTGACTAGTTTAAATTGTCTTTCTTTTTCCAGTGTTCCTTTGTATTTTTTTAAACTTTAAATCTGGTCATATGTGTCTGCAATAAGGCAAATCCTGAAACAATGAATAATATTTGCATTGTTTTAGTATGAAGCTGTGTCTCTGCATAATCTAAAGAAAAATCAACCAAACTGGTAAAAAAAGCATCCCAAAAAGTCATTTGCATTAATGTAGTTGAAAAATATATAAAGGGAAAAATTTAATTTTGCAAAGACTTACAGCAGCTTTTCCGCTGAAGTCAGTATTTATTACAGTAAGGGCTGTATTCAGGCCTTAGCATTTGGTCAAAAAAAATCTTCCTTTTGGTAATTAGGGCTGATTTCTCTTATTTACCTCTCTATTGTAGGAGACATGAAAAATTTACAAAAAAAATCCATTTAATGGTAAATACATTTCATGTGTAGTTAAATACTGAGGTGGAAAAACAGCATAGAAAAGATAACCCCATCACTAACCTGGGTTTATGTTTTTAATTAACTCTAAACAAGTACAATGATACATTCCCATTAAACTGTTGAATATATTCTCGTTTTGTCACACTTCAGTCTATCTTATTTGCCAGCCCTTTGCTTACATCATGGGACTCAAGGTCAGCATCCTATTAATAGCTCTAGATCTCTTCACTTTAATTCCTTATTAGCTAAAATTAGCTCTTGTGATATGCACATTTTCACTACACTTTTAAATGCCAGCTATGCATGGAATTTTGTAAATGCTGATTTATAATGAACTGTAGGAATCCACCTCTTAGCATAATAGAATATAGATTTCAAGAATGTATATACACTTATTTTTCTGCCTGAAAGCCATTTAAAAACAGTTGTACAGTGAAACAGTATGCATATTTTGTGGTAAAGAAACATAAGGAACTATGTACCTTCTCTAATAAGGAAAATTTTGGAAACATTTCCTTATAACATCTTCCATGAAGGTGTAATAACTATTCTCTTACAGGTAATGATAAGATAGATTACTGCATCAGCTCTTACTACAGGTTTTTTTTTTTTTTACCCCTGAATTACAGTAAATGAGATAAGATTGAAACCATAATTTACAAAAAATAACTGATTATCCTTAGGAAGAAACTTCACAGATGGGAATAGAGAAAAATTCTGCTGCTTTTACAGAATTTGTGTTTATCTGGCATCATGATTAATTAATAGTGAAATACGTGAAAATCCCACACGTTTAGTAGGTAAAAATAATAAATGTGATAAATGGTAAAGATAAAGAATGGTAGCATGAAATCATTCATAACAGATTTTTGTTATATTGTGATTTGAACAATTGCTTGTTTCTAACATTACTGTATTTATGATAGTATATTAAGCCTAACGTGTAAAGGAGTTGCCTACTGGGCATACATTTTGAAATGACAACCCTGCTTTCAGGAGGTTAAAGCAGTGGAACTCTGTGGTGTATTAGAAATTTATTTTTAGGGAATATTAACTGTCCTCTTGAAAAGCAGCACTGGGTTTGAGTGCAGTCCTGTGGTACATGTGGTAAATAGGTATGGGCATGCCAGAGAGGAACTACTACAGTGTAAATGTGGGAAGGGGCAGGGGGAAGAGTGGGAACCATTGCTCTAAATAGGTAGGGCAAGACTGTATGGAAGAAGTGAAGGTCATAGAAGTGAAATGACTTGCTTAAGGACTTACAGCAGTTCAGTGGCAGAATGTGGGATAGAATTAGGTCTCTAAACGGCCACATATGACTAAAATGCCTGTGACTCTGAGATGCCACCTTCTGAGAGTTGACCGGCATGATTCAAAGTTATCTTTTTGGGAACACAGATCTTTGGGAACTGAATAAAGAAAGAAAATAAATGGCAGTTTCTGCCCTGTTTTTTTTTTCTCCCCACTTTCTTAATATTCTGTGGCTCTCAAACCCAAGCTTTAACAAGCTACAGTAGTAAGGAGTTACGCTGAAGTTGCTTAAAGTCCAGAAGGAAGGGAGTGGAATTCAGAAAGCTGAATTGGAATACAGAGGTTTCTTTAAAGGAGATGGCACACAGGAGAGGCAGAGGGCACAGCAGGACAGCACCAGGGAGCTCTCCCCTGCAGAGAGGGGTCTGGCAGAATGCATCACCTCCTCCTTTGCCTCCAGGGGAGCTGACCTCATCATGGGCTAGCATGGCAGGAGGGGCTTGAAAAGGATGTGGCAGCTGGAGAGAACCTCAGGGAACCTTGCCAGTAACCTTGATAACATGGCCATAATCTTGTGAGGGGATGTGGAGGAGTTGCAGATGCTTCTGTTTTCTTCTAACATAAACAGCAGCTATGGAGGGGTTGTAAAACTTTCATGTTTAAAGATTTGAAAAACAAAACAAAAGCAGAAGAGAAAATTCTTTCAGTACCCCTCTGCCCTGCACTGAGATCCTCACATGAAATGTGTTTACTTATGAGGCTGGAGTTGCCTCTGAGTTTTCAGTTCTTTGTCAAACACCATTTACAAATCTGTGTGAGGTTTGTAGTGTATATCCTTACTGACGAGGAGTAAATCTATGGGTCAGAAACAAAATGTGTCAATGGCATTAGTATTAGTAGTGCTAAAGCCATGATAGTCTCGTGGTATAAAGCAAAATAGATCTGTGTGCTCAAAAGCTTACCTGTTTTTCCTTAAAGTATCATTTGGTCTAATAAAGGTATTATGTTTCCCTACAAATGTAGCCTGCTGCCAGAGCAGTCTAATGTCTCAGGAATATTTCACTTGGGTGAGTTAAAAATAAAAATAAAAATAGATTACTTGCAGCTGTTAAAACACAAATGAATGCTTGACATATAATTAATTTTCAATGAATCAGCATTAATTGTGGTAATTATAAGAATTATTTAAAATATTCATTACTTTTTATTTTGGTGACATTTCTAACAATATAATCGTTTTCTGATACACCATGGAAAAATCTGTATGATGGTAATAAGTAAGGAACTGAAATCCAAGTAAGAAAATGGGGAAATATGGAACCAATTTCAATCACAACTTTGCTCTTTTTTTAATTATGTGAATGTGCTTGAGGGGAGGAAGGGGAGAGAGAGAGATAGATATCACTTTGGTCTGGATAATTCAGTATCCCTAGAGCTGCTAAATGCTATCATGACAGACTTGGGGGGGGGGGGG
>JAVKLA010000001.1:31489183-31502331 GCA_034782735.1 Sagittarius serpentarius | reverse complement strand
CCCCCCCCCCCCAGTGCATAGGAATTAGAAGAATGCTTAATATTATATTTACGGTATAGATAAATTCAGTCAGATTACATAGTATCAGGTGGAGCACAGAATTTCAGTTGGTTTATTTCATTTGACTTGCATAGCTGGCAATTTTGTTCTTGCAGCAAAGGTAACAATATTGTGCCACATTCATTTTACATACGCAGTGCTTTTCAGCATTGTGCTCGCACACCTCATAAGCTGCTTAGTTAGCTACGTCAGCTGAGTACAGCACCACCTTTCTTCAGAAGCATCAGCCTTTTTAACTCCAGGCTCCTTTCTGCAGGTGGGTCACCAGCGCTAATTGTGTAACAGTCATCTCCAGGTAGCACATCTGTACCGCTGTTATCAGCATTATGTGTGCTTGCAGCTATACTTTGTATGTGCACTGTATATACTGAGGCAGAATGAGTTCACTTCTAATAATTCTGGGTAAACTTAAAAGGGTTTAATATATTTTGCTTCAGCTAAGCATATGTATAGCTTCCTCTCTGCCCACAAGTCAGTATGACCGCAGTACAAATAACAAGTAGTTCTCTGTATTACCTGTTTTCTGTATTTTACATCCACCAGTGATCTACTTATGGACTTGCTGAAGTTCAAAGCAATCTCTGCATTGATTTCGGAACAAGTAGAATTATATACATGAATATAAAGTCTTCGTGTCACGGTGTGAATCATCTTGTGTGTGTCTGTGAACTTCTGTGTTTCTGTAGAAGTGATAAATCACATAGAATGCCTAATCACTAGCTTCTCTAAATTTCCTTCAGTTAGTGTGACTTGTTTATGTGCCGTCTTTGCCAGACCAGTGAATTCCCCCAACCTCACCCTGTCCCAGTGTGACCCTCAGCACAATTAATGTTGACAACTACCATCACATTGTTTCTGTGTGTAGTGTTTAGGTGCTGTCCATCCTACGGCAGTATGGCTGGGCATGAAAACATGATGAAATTACAACTAATACAAAAGGTGACAGACTGTCCCCTTAGCAGCCTGGGCCACTGTGTGCATGTCACCAGCCCATGCCGAAGTGAAGATCTTGCTGCTTATTCCTGTGGTGTTTACTGGCAAATCTCAAGTTTAACTACATCACCCCCTGTAGCTTTGGCATGAACATAGAGCCTGCAGCAAAGCAAACTACTACTTCTTTTTTGCTTGTACAAGCAGGAGAGGATTTTGCTGGATATAAAATAGGTACAGATGTGATGATGTCTTTGCACAAGGTAGAGAAAGGACATGGTATTTTCTTCAGTTTCACGTAATTTCTTCTGGGCTCTGTGTCTTCATGCCGCACTGGGCAGGGCAGGCGTCAGCTGTGCTGAGGTACTCTCGGTTCCAGAACTCTGGCCGAAAAGGACAGATGTTTCAAAAAAATAAGTATCTCTGAGTTCCCGATAGAAATAGAAACATAATAAAAGACAAGTCAATGGCTTTTTTCCTTTTTGTATTTGGCTTTTAGAGATTTTTGCTGTGCAGGGAGTTGCAATGGTTTTCAAGGCAAAACAGGACTGGGGCATTCCCAAGGACTTAGCTTGTAAACCATTACTGAGAGAAGTCTGTCTTCTTCAGATTTCAAGGTAGAGTGTTGTCTGGTAGCCAACATATAAAGCAAACTGCCAATCTGCACCTTTCATCAAGCAAAAAGCTGTAAAATTTTATTCTTGCTTTAAAAATTAAAATTAGTGGCATTTGTGTTTCTCAATATATAGAAATAAATAATAAATCCCACAGAAACTGAAAACTTGTTTCAAACCAAAGCGATCATTAAATTCATATACATGCTGCATACCCAGTGTCAGAAGAGCAGTTCATTTTGTATGTTTTCTGTGAGGCTGATCTCACTACAGTCAAGCTGTCTAAAACATACTGGGTTGCATGGTCCACTGGCTGAATTTTTGTAAAAAGAGAATGCAGATTAAGTGGAATATTTTTCTAAAAGAATCAGTGCAGGCTCTGATATTAGAATGGAGGAGAATATGATAGTGTTTAATTCCCCTTGGTTAGAGTGCCACTATTTTGCCATAGTGTAATTTTACTGCCATGTACCATATTTACTGGAGGTGTAGCTGTTAACTGCGGAGCAGAAGACGTACCAAAGATGCGTTATGCATTCCTTTCTCTTTGTTTGGTAAGTAATACATTGTGAAGCTGAGAAAAGCTCAAAGACTTTTTTTCTTTTCTAAAACAGCAGTTGCAGTATACTTTCTTTTCCCCATCCATTATGAGTGCAAAGCCCTCTGATGCTCATATTATTTTAGTGTAGCTTGTTAAACTTTGTAAGACTGAGATACATAGCAAGTTTTGCCATTGGCCTGTAGCTAGAAGCAATTGTGATGTGCTCACAGGGGAAGAAGTGGTGGTATCTTTGAATGTGGGGGATCAGCTACGTTTGTAGCACTGCTGACGAAGTCCAGTGTGATCTTGAGCAGGTCCTTCTTTTCCTTCCCTTGAAAATGAAAATATATTCCTCTGCATCATGAAGTTTGAGAACAAATAGACAGGTATTTGCAAAGGACTCATCGCACTGATGAGAACCAGGTAACTTCAGAGTAGTCACTTCCAGGAGATGGGCTCTAGCAGCTTTTTAACCAAGCAGATAAATATTTTTCATGTGTTAAAAAAGGAAGGAGAACACAGTGCATTTAATTAGTCACATATGGGTAAGCTAGTTGCAACTTCTGAGTCATGGCCTTGGAAGCTGACTTGCATGATTTTTTGTTTGTTTGTTTGTTCGTTTTTTTGAGGAAGTGTCCTTGAGTATACAGATGATTTGGGGAACTGTATACAGAAACAAAAATAATCAAGAAATACAAGCTTTCCTTTCAATCTCTGAGCAAAACTGCAATGAAGGAAACTCCAGCCAACACCAAGTATGGCCTATTGAGAATATATTATTTAAGTAACTGATGGATCTCCACACTGACTTTCTTACAAGTTTTTACATAAATTTGATTTCTTTCTTTCTCTCTAAGGCATGGTATAAGGAAATGAAATTATCATGCAGGCCTCTGAAATAAGGGTGGTGGTTTAAAGCGCTCTGCTTGAGTTGCATAGAATCTATCTACTGCACAGTAAAACTTATCTTTTTCAAGAGGGATCTCTGGGATGAGATCAAGGCTGTAATGAATTCTTTGAAGAACTAAGAAGTATTTCAGAGCTTTCGCTTAAGACGTTCTGTTGAAGAGAAGGGAAATGGGAAAATGATCTTCGGGTGACAACTTTGAAAACCACCACATTAGCTAACAAAACTGCCTCTTCAAGCTGAAGAAAAAAATCTCCCCTCTTGTAGTGCTTACTTTCATTTTTCCCCAGTCTGTTTATTTGATAGTTGATGTGTAGGGGAATGTGTATGTATGTTTTTCTCAGATGGTTTGCAGACATTTTGCTGACCACTTTATCATGTCTTACAGATCACCAGTGTTCCTCAGACAATAGTTGAGAAACACTGGTCTAATACTCTGTCAGAAGATTCTTTGACATTACAGTAATAAAGGGGAAATACCACTGTCAGTAGGGTATGAAAATAAATTTCTTTGGCATAGGAAAGGTCTTAATTTTTCTGGACCAATTTGCTCTAGGAAAAGAACTGAACTGTTAGTATATAGCAATGGAATTAACTTACGTCCAACTTACTGCCAAAAAAAAAATATACATTTCAGAATTATTTTAACTAGTGTATTCAACACCCTTGATGTCTGATAAAATAAATGATGAGTGCTGTGTGATGGGGTCATGAGTCCCAGAGTAAGAGGTGGACAGGTCCTGTGGACCTCCTGGATAGAATCTCTACCAGAGGCAGGAACACCTCTGTTAGGTGCAGCTGATGGAGAAAGTAACCAAGAGGTTAAGCTGGAATCAGCAGCTTCTCCAGGAAAGGTTTGCTTACAGCAGGCTGAGTGGCTCTCTGCCATCAGCTAGGGTGCTGACTTGCATGTTGGCATCTCTGCAAAGCATTGTCCCAAATTGAAGCCCTGATGCAAGAAATCAGAAGTAATACAGAAGTAAAAAAAATAAATCTCTTCTAGAACATAAGTACAGCCACCCTAGGACATGCTGTCAGAAGTTCTGTTTATCTTAAGTACAAATTAGTAAAAATACTTAATGAGAAAAATCATGGAAGCTGATATTAACAACATGCAGGGATCTGACAGATTTTCAAAGCAGTTGGTCTAATTGATGAGATTTGGGAAGACAAGCTTGAGACAGGATTCCAAATCATGACAGAATAAAAAGCAGTGAAGCCTTTGTCTCATCCCTTTGCAAAGACAAGGGCTAAATTTAAACTTTAGTTTGACTGTCATGTCTAGATGCGGAATTGTTTCCAGCTTACATGAATAGTTAGCCTACATGAATAGTTAGCCTAATGATTAGAATGCAAACAGTGGGTTACCTGGAAGTGTGCATCAGGTTTGTGATGTAAAACAGTTCTGATGTCCAAGGGGAGATTTCTGTTAACTTCAGTTTTTCTTAGACAAGGTACATGGTATGTTAATTAAGACTTTTTTTTTTAAACTACTCAAATCTAGAAGAGACAAACTAAAAAAAAATAATTGGGAAAAATCACTGATGGAATATTCTTATCTAAAAAACAGATGTGCAAATCAGTCTATCCTCATGAATAGTTATAGAAGCTAATAAAAACATCAATAGGGTTCTCTGCTATTGTAATAGGTTTCTGTAAGAAGTGTTTTAAAAACTGGAATTTAGTAGAGTGATGTTCTTTGGATAGGTATTTGAAGCATCCCATAGAGTTTTAAAAAAAGAGGGAGATTTTTTTTAAAGAAAACAAACCTAAGAGAAGTTCTAATTTACTACTACATTTTTGTGGGTTTTTTTCTAATTGCGATACACAGGCAAAGATATGAATTTAAAAGCTACATAGGATTTTAGACACGACTGAAAAAGTACTTTCACATTATATTAGGATGGCGTGAATTGTACATTAGGTTAAAGCGTTTTCTCTGCTTTTTTCTGATAGGTCATTGCTTGTGAACAACAGTATGACTACTCATATGATGCTCGATGTGACGTATGGTCCTTGGGAATAACAGCTATTGAACTGGGGGATGGAGACCCTCCTTTATTTGGCATGCATCCGGTGAAAACCCTTTTTAAAATTCCAAGGTATGGCACTAGATGGCTGTCTTCACTCACTAGTTTGTTCAAATGCAATCTAATCAAAGGAGAAAGAAATATTTCATAAACGTTTGTGCTTCACATCCTAAGAATATCTTATAGGAAAAGACATTAAAAAGCTGTAATGTTAAAGACTTTTTTTTTCAGCTTTCTACAATAATTTATATTTAGAAAACTTTGAAATGATAAAGACTTACGTATTTATTTCATTCTTATTTTAGAATATACAATCATATAATACCAAGGTACCTCTCTACAAAAGTACTTTTCTTAGCTACTATTGATTAAAACATTTGTTTCAAAAGAGGAAGAAGCCAACATTTGTAACTGTTGAATAACATTTTAAAATGTTATTCCCCTAGAGTCTTAGGCTTGTTTTGCTGTGGAAGAAAACCACACAGTTTTGACAATGCTGTGAAGCAGTCTGGCAGTTTCAGCAAACTGTAATCATAATTTATTTTTCCATTTACCCAGGGATGTTAAAATGTGACGATTTGGAGTGTCATACATGGATATGAAAAAGGGATAGAAATTCCCTCTATGTATCATCATGTAAATTAGCTGTATGATTTCATGCTGTCTATTTTTTATTTCATTTTGTTTTCACTTCATTGAGTCTTCCTGAATAAGTTGAGATCGACAGTGTAAAATAGAGTTTAACAACAGAACAGTTGTACTAATAGAAGAACTATAGAAAGAATTTGTCCGTCATTCATTAGACTGGCATATACTTCTCTTTTCCACATTTTGCTCATAAAGAATCGCCACTGACTGATGACATTTTAAAGCCTTCAGCAATATAAATGTTTGACCTTTTGTTATCTGCACAGTTATCATAGGCTTTTAAAATGTCTTGATTGCAATTTGCATTTCTGATTAAGTCTAATTATATGCAGATGCAGTTGTACCGAGTTCTGTGTCACATAGTTATCTCCTCCTACCCAGCTCAGACATGAACTGCCACCACTCTCCAAAATTATTCGTAGTGAAGCAGTGGTTCATCTCATTGCCTTTGCACAAGTGTAAAACAGGTCCTGGCAATTAAGGCAGCAAGGGAGGCTTCAGATTACTAAAGCAGTATCTATACGTTTTTATAGATTTATAATTTAAAAGGACAGAAGTCATACCAAAAGTAACAGCAGGCAATAGGAAGATACACAGAATAAGGCACGTAGAGGCTTTGTTTTCTATCTATAGTTTACCTCTTTCCATATTTGCTGTTTCATCTCTGTATGACTTAGCAAAACAAAGGTGAAGTATCTATCTGATGAATTAAATGATGGGTACATTTACTAAATAGAAAGGTACCAATTTTAAAGTCGGGAGATTTCCTCCTGCTTTACGTTTTATGAGCTATAACTCTGCTGCTGTTAACTGTGCGTTCACATTAGATAATGCAGACTGATGAGTGCTGGATGCCATATGGGCCTGGGGTATAGGAGATAGACCTTCTCTCCTGGTACTTGTTTGAAGACAATTCAGAGGGATAGTAAATATGACGAAAAAGTGCATTCCCCTTCTATAGTAGTTTGACAGTTTAGAAGTAATCTTAGTGAAGTTCCTGATATTTGTGCTGCAATTCACGTATTTTTAACAGACTTTTCAACATGAGCATTGAGACTCTTCTCAGGTTGAAAGTGGTTTTTCCAAGCACTGGCTGTTGAGTGCTCAAGCGGCAACATATAAAAACATTGCAGCTCACCTTCTGAGACTGTTCAATCCAAAGTCCTCTGAGCTCAGGGATCTTTATACTGTCTGCTTTCACGATAATATCTGTGTCTGAAGTTATAAATGCAAATGTTAAGCCATTTGGTCATTTTTAAGTAGTTAGTATCCTTGAGTATCATCTCTGAATTTATCCAATACAAATTTTTGCCTACTATAACATCTAGTAGCAAAGAAGCCTACAGGGTAGCTGTATTTTATTGAAAGAGCTCTTTCCTTTTGTGTGCCACTCGCGAGCTTTATTTGGTAACCCTTAGCTGCCTTATGAGAAGCGGAAAAGTAAGGGTCAATTCCTATTTCCCCTCTCCACATGACTTAGTGTCATTGTAAGATCCAGTCAAAAGAAAAGGAACCTTGATGGTTTTTTAGTTTTTTTTTTTTTCTTTTATTTTTCATTATGGTTTCTTAGTCTCTTGCCCAAGACCTTCTCTGCATCCATCGTGCATTTGAACCAAAGCTCTCAGCCCTAGTTTTTGCCCCATTGAGGCTACAGTTAGACTCTGGACTCAGCAAGTTTCTTAACTTGTTGAGACCAGCACTTGTCACATCTCCAGAGGCATTTGTGCTGTGCACAGGGATCTTCATGTCTTAAAATTGCTGTGCTGATACCTGCAGTCAAACAGCTTAGGTTAGGGTGGAGTGAATGAGAGGCAGCGTATTCATGCAGCTTGAATTCTTGTCTTGGCTGAGGGGTGGTAACCACGAGCACCTGCTGCCTCCTGCTTTCTGTAGGAGGCTGCCTGCCTGAGCTTTCCCTACAGTGGGCTCTGCTCTACCCATTGTTTAAATCAAGATGTAATTCTGCACATCTGGTGAGATGGAGGAAGAGCTCACTCAGCTGACTGCCTTCAGTTCATGAATGGTGACAGCACTGCTCTCAAGTGAAGTCTCAAGCTTACTGCTCCTGAGGGATATAGTGAGAAAGAACTCATTCAGCTTGGTTTTGCTTTTACATGGAAAATGGCCACTAGCAGGAGGTTAGCAGTTTCCGAAATTCTCACAACTGTAATTTGTCATTCAAACCACATTAATATTGGAGTACAGTGGAGCTGAATGATGAGGTATGCACTTCTAATTCTGGGATTCTGGAGGTAGTTTCAAGACCTGGATCGGGAAGTAATATAACCTTATATGGCTTCAGCCTTGTGTATGTACCCATACATAATAGTTGATAACAGCTCCTCTTTCAGCTCTGGTTTCTTGTGATTTGATGTGAAACTGGCAAATTGGGTTTCAGCTATTGTTAAATGTACTAAGTGCGCTAATACCAAATGACACCAAAGTGTGTTGCACAGTTATGGTGTGACTGTGGTACCCTACAGTCAAGCTCCATTTTATCTAGAAGTGTAAAAAGCTACTGCAAGTAATGAGAAATAAATGTAATGGGCTATTGATTTAATGCATATATCTGATTTCTGTATGTGTTCTCCCAGGATAATTTTTGTTGATTGGGCTGATTTGACTTTAGTTTGGAGAAGAGGAGGTGAAATTGCTATTCACAGTAAATGACACTTGGACAACACTCAGGCAGAGTTATCAGGAATTATTTCCTTGTTCCCTTACATTCTTGACTACAGTTGATCCATATCTTTGTGTTTATACTGCCTTCTGTGTGCTAGACTGATCTGTTTGTGCGCTGCTGGTTTCTTTACATTAGCAGAAAACTTTGCAATAGTTTTCAAGTTTTGTTATCAAGCACTGAATAATCGGTTCTCATAAATGTACTTAAAAATGTTAGTAATTGCAGAATTGCCAAATCTAGATACAGAAAACTGTGTGTGTGTTTCCACAGAATTCTTCCATTCTCAAGTAGGGAATAAAGTAGTTAAGTTTCTATGTCGGTTTAGTTATTGGCTTTCTTCTAGAGACAGAGAGTAATTGTGCCATTAGCCTTGGCACTGAGTTTCAACTTAGTGAGCTGTGGAGCTAGGCCTTAGTCTTAAACGAATATAATTGAAATCAGTGAGTCTTTACTTTGACTTCATAGGGTTTGAATCAACCACTGAAGGAATGATTTTGTACGAACAGTCACAGCAGTTACACACCCCTGAGATCTTTGGAGATGTCTTCTTGTGTAGAACTCAAGTCAAGGATTAGGCTTTTACTGTTTTCATGTGCTAATTTAAGCAGGAAAATGAGAAAAGCTAACAATAGCCAAACATCCTACACTATTTGTGTTCTCTAAACAAGAAGCAAATCAGGTATTAAATTCAGATGGTACTAGTTACAAAGCCTAAATGTTCTTCCAGTAGGTAAGAAATTACACTTCCCCGTACTTCCTATACAGCAGTTATAACCATGGAAGGGAAGGTCAGAGTGACACTGCTTTAGAAAATTAAATATTCATCAAAGCATAGTCAAAATTTCAGTCCCCAGGAAACTCTCTGGGGGAATGAAAACTTTATTCCCAAACTTAAGACTTCTGTTAAACTTAACCACCTCCAACTAACACAGGTCCACACCTGAATTATGTAACTTGAACCAGGGATGGACTAAGCTCCAGGCTGAATGGCTAAGAGGTCTGCAAAGGAACACGTCTGGATACGTGATAGGACCCCAAGATGTTTGGGTCATATGACATTACTGGAAGAGGAGGCCCCTTGTCCCCATTTAAATCCAGATCTATGTTCATAATTTCTATTTGAAATATGTTACATTCCTCTCTTTGGAGGACATTAATGGAAAACAACATATCTCACAATATAATATTCCAGTTGCCATGCACATTCTCTCTATCCTATCCTAGGTATATATCTCATTGGAAGGCTGCTGAAATTAGGTTTTTCCCAGTCATACTTCTCTGTGCAGCCTACTGTTTATATATAAGTGACAGAACTTGTAGTGATAGCCCTGTGAGCTGTCAAATAAGACTGAAGGCTGGTCTGTAAGGCAAGAAGTTCATAATATGGAAAGTTCTGACAGCACCAAGATGTTTGATTTTTGCATTCTCCATTAGTGCCCTAAGGTTCCTAGCTCTGTATTTTTGTAACTGTTTTTATTTTACAGTTTTCAGATCTCTGTCCTTTCAGCATTGCTGGAAAAAGATTCAAATACTTTTGCCTCTGATCAGGATCCTGTCTGCTGAAAGTGTTTTGTTTGAAGATGGTTCTTAACAGGACATTGTAGATAACAAGGCCTCACTCTGAGCAGTCTGATCTAGTTGAAGGTGTCCCTGCTCACCGCAGGGGGGGTTGGACTAGATGACCTTTGATGGTCCCTTCCAGCCCAAGCTGTTCTATGATTCACTCATGTCTCTCTGTCTCCTCCATCTTCTCAACATGAGCAGCAACTGTCTTGTCTGATTACTGTGCCTTTCTAATTAAAGAACATGACTTACCTTATTTGCAGTTCTCTTCCCCCATCTTGTTCAGGGTAAGGATTTTACTATGAAGATTTTAGTGAAAGGCCCATAAATGCTTCTGTTAGATAAATAGCATCAGTTGAAAGACTGCAAACAGATGTGTTGCTCCCTGTCCTCCATTTTTAGTGTACTTTAAACTGTATCTACAAACTACCTACAGTGTGAAGCGGGTGACATACATGCACTGGTGATCCGACATCGTTGATCCTTGTCTTGAATCAGACACACTTACACTTTCTCAGATCTAGAATTCCATCTTGCAGCTACCAGAAGTCTGTCTTTGAACAGAATAGTAAAAAGGTTTCCTTTCACTGAGTCAAGCAACATAAAATGTGATTAGAGATTGAATTTATCTCAACAAAATAGCTGATTTCCAGAGGGTAGATGAACTCTCAGAATTCACCGAGTATCTCAAGTTGGGCAAGAAAAATACATGATCCCACTGTGCTGCACTCCCCTGAAAACCTGACCAGTGTTTCACAGCAGGAGATGCTGGATGCTGAGCACTTTTGAAAACGTTGGTTTTTTTAAGGTGTGTAAGTATTAACTTGGTGCTTTTGATAACATGGCCTGAGCTGTGGGCCAGATGCTTAAGCATCTTCCAGTGGTTAATAACTTTAAGTCAGATGTTTCATTAGACACTAGCCTTCTGGACCTTGTATCTGTATATATTATGTAGATTTGGAAGAGAAAGGGATACAGGTTCATGGAATAATGCAAATTTTAAAAATCTTTCATTCATGAGCATTGTATTGTATGAATGTGCAGTGATACATGTTCATGGACTAATGCAAATTTTAAAAATCTCATTCATGAACATTTTATTATATGAATGTGCAGTGTCTTGGAAACTGTTGTGATACCACATGCATGAGACTTATTCTTAAAACTGCTAATGAGAAGGAAGCATTATCTTAGAGCAAATGCTAATGATCTGTTTTGCAATGATGCACACATTCTCCCTCATCAAAATGAATTCTTGGATCTGACTCATAAATCTCCTGAAAAGGGACCTCCAGTGCCTAGAGATAGAGATAAATCATACTGCGAAAACACTGAACCATGAAATGATTCTGTTAACATGTCATCTGTCTAGAATATATTTTCAAATCTCCAACAGAAGGGTCTAAATTATGAAGGGAAGGTGGCCTAGCAAAGTTGGTAATTTGGGAGTTGGTACTTTTAACCTCATCCATCTGCTGCCACTACTTAGGTGTGTCTGTTTTGGCAAAATATTACAAAGTAAAAGATTTTCAAATACCATTACACCTAAGCTTTTTAAAGTAAAATAGGTCCATAAATTCTTTGAATGATGTTATCTTGTGAGAAATGTTACATCATATCAGTACTATCTCTTAAGGTAGCAGTGATTTGAAATTTTGAAAAGAAAAGAAATGGCTAAGAAAAGTAGTGTGGCAAAGAGGAGATAAAGATAGTACATTGTCGTCTGGAAAGAGTGGGTGTATATACTGGTGTAAAGTGAGGATTTCAGATCGTGTTGCAAAGATCCCGTGTTTCAGGATCTGTCTCTTTACAATCCTGTTTACAGGGAGGTGGTAAATTAAGAGCAATTTTCTAGGTTACACCGACAGCTGGCACAAACAGAAACTAAACCAAATTCTCCTCTTGTGTCTGCATCAGTCAAGTGTTGCTCTTCTGAAAGCAGTAGAAGGCACGTGTTTTAAAACTGATTGGTGATAAGAAGTGGTTATTTAATTTTCTAACCCATGAAAACTGAGAATTAAGTGAAATTTCATTAAAAATCATTATGCTTCATTAATTCATGTTACATAGCCAGAAGTGGGATGGAGTTGAGCTTGTGAGTACTCACTGAATGGTGTAGTTCTTCACCTGCGTTGTACTGTGTTGATACCTAAAGCTCTTGGGAGTGCTTATTAGTTTGAATTTAGTGATGTTTGACTGCTTCAGGAGCTGACCTGGCTCTAGCAGAACCAAACCTGGTGTCTCTGCCTCCTACCCCATCACAAGTTCAGCTTCCTGGTACTTTGCAGGTAGGCAGCATAATTATCTTTGTACTTTCTGTGCAAACATACACTTCATCTTTTCACGTTGGTAATGATCTCTGAAGGAGTTCTTTAAGAGTACCCGGTTATTGTCATTTTTAAGGTATGGTCATGTCAAGAGAAGGAATAGACCTGTTTCAGTTCTATAGATAGTGTGACTGTGGGCCAGTCATATGAGGTACAGGAGCCAAAATATTTGCGTGTTCACTTTGCTTTATTATGTACATTGTGGAGCACCTGGTGTACTACAGGCATCCATCTGAACAGGTAAGAACCGTTGTGGAGACATTATTTTTTTGAAGTAATGTTTAAATACTAACATTTTCTAACGTAGCCTTTCATAATGCAGCTGGCTTTACCAGCTTTTTCGTAATTTTGCCATCTGCATTGGTCCTGATATGATACTGATACATCATGTAGCGTACGCTTTTACTGCTGTTGCTTGGAACAGTAAAGAAATACAAGTATGTGTTGTAGGACAGTAAAGCTTAGAGGTGATTTGCTTTTGTGAAACAAAAGCCAAAAGAATTAATAGAATTGTAGTTATTTAAAATTAAGTATTTAAAGTAATTAAAGGAACATGCTTAATATAGTCTTATGATGAATAATTTGACAGCAGGTATACAAGTTCAGAGCACAGTATTGTTTATTTCTTAATAGGAATGTGAAATGCAGTTACAGCAATGTGACTAAACTACTTCAAAAGACCATATTCTGCCTGTGGTTATAGGTGGGTGTTGTTGTGGTTTAACCCCAGCCAGCAACTCAGCACCACGCAGCCGCTCACTCACTCCTCCCCCGACCCAGTGGGATGCGGGAGAGAATCAGAAAAAAGGGAAAGCTCATGGGTTGAGATAAGAACAGTTTAATAG
>JAVKLA010000001.1:31432985-31479571 GCA_034782735.1 Sagittarius serpentarius | reverse complement strand
TTTTCAGCTTCACAGGCCCAGCCAGCGAGAAGGCTGGAGGGGCACAAGAAAGCTGGGAGGGGACACAGCCAGGACACCTGAGCCAAACTGGCCAAAGGGGTATTCCATACCATGGGACATTATGCCCAGTATATAAAGTAGGGGAGCTGGCCAGGGGAGGAGCGCTGCTCGGGAACTGACTGGGCATTGGTCGGCGAGTGGTGAGCAATTGCATTGTGCATCACTTGTTTTGTGTATTCCAATCCTATTATTATTGTCACTTCATTGTTGTTATTAGTGTCATTGTTAGTTTCCTCCTTTCTGTTCTATTAAACTGTTCTTATCTCAACCCATGAGCTTTCCCTTTTTTCTGATTCTCTCCCGCATCCCACTGGGTCGGGGGGAGGAGTGAGTGAGCAGCTGCGTGGTGCTTAGTTGCTGGCTGGGGTTAAACCATGACAAAAGCTTACCCTAGAATATTCAACATGAGGTGTTGGTTAAATCTTGCTTTTTTAAAAAAAAAAAAGATCCGTCTTGATTTTCACATGTTCCATGAGGTTTTAATATTTCAGCTTGGTAGGGTTTTTTTGGTCTCACATTGCATCGCTCACTAATTGCTTTGTTACACATTACTTGCGCTGTTAGTGTTTCTTACCTTAAATTTAACTACCTTCATCCTTTCCTAGATTCCCTAGCTTATGTGAGTCAATATTTTTCCCAGGGTATTTTCCACAGTCTGCCCAATTGTTTCAAAAGATGCATGAGTTTTAAGTTAGAATCTTACAAGCTTATTGGGTTACGGTCTTAGTGATATTATTGTAATTTAGTTCTGCATAAGACAGGGTTTATTTGAATTGCTGTCACGAGACTTTTTTAATAATGAATAAATTCTTCATATTTGTCTTGCTGTGTTCATTAGTCTTCAGTCCAGTTCTAATCTACAGGGATTCCTAAGTCGTACAGGTTTTTTTAAAAGCAGACAAAAATTTAAGTGTTTGAGTAAAGCTTGTTGGATGGAATAGGAGAGGGAACAAATAAATTTCATTCCACATACAGTCCTCATGCTCAGAAGGCATATTACCTTAAATGATAATTCCTTTTTAAAAAAATGGTACTCTTACGTCTTGTACATTTCTTTACACCTCAGCATTTATTCAGTCTATTGCTTCAGAATTTTTATAATGATCCTCCTAATGGTCCATTGGAAATATGCCACCATTATCTAAAGTATTCCCTCTATAAGTAATTCATTTCTGAACCAGACTGGTAGGCGTATCAGAATAGTGTCAGTTCTTACAATGTTATGAACCAGACCAAACTGAAAACAGTAAGTAAGGTGTGAGTCATAAACTACAAATAAGGAGTAATCCTTGTTTCCTCTTGAAAATGCAGAGTTTAAGTGCTTGCTTTTGTCAAGTGTAATGATTGAATTCCATGTTCAGTACCAGCTATATCAAGCATATGGTGATAAACTTCTTTTATGGGGTTACTGTTAGGTTTATTTCTATTTCTGTAGAGCCTCAACTAAGAAAAGGCTCCCCTCTGTGAAATGGAAGGATAAGAAAGTGTCATCCTCTTTGAAAATAAGAGCTAAATTAGTCAGAGAAAGAAATGAAGGTAAAGAAGAAGCGCAAGTGACAAAACCGCTTCTGTGGTTCTGTGAAGTAAGTCCGCCTTTTCGTGGGAGTAATGTAATGAAAACATTTTACGCTTGATGGAAAGAAGGGCCCCAAAAAGCGTGTCTCAGCCAATTGGAAAATCACAGGTACCCTGTGTTACCTTGTGTGTCCAGGACAATAGGAAGCCGGTTGGCAGACTGACCGTGGTATGACAGGGCCTTTGCTGCTGTTTGTGTCCTGGGCAGAGGCAGGTCTCAGCAGGAGCACAGAACTGTGGGAGCAGGTTCTGTGTCAGACTCCAAATCGTGTAGTTCTTCCCTTGGCAATCTTCCTCCACTTCTTAAAAGAAACAGTTTGTGGCATCCCTCTAAGTCTTCCTCTCGTTGAGCCAACTTTTAGCTTTCCAGGAGTGGATCTGCTCCACTGGGCAGTGCCTTCAGGCAGGTGGCCTACTCAGTCCTCTTAAACTGGCTGATGTACAGTGGTAGTTTGAAACGTGCAATTCAGGACTTGCCTTCAGAAATTTATCTGTGGGATTTTCACTTTCAGGTTTTAACAGGTATTTTACTTTCGCATACAGTTTTACAAATATGCGATGTAATTGCAGTATTTTAATATTCCAGCTACAGAAGTGTAGTGTCTAGACCAACACCATATGTATTTCAGTCAGGCACAGAATTATTACTGTCCCATTTTTATTTCTTTGGCAACTGACAGACTCCTGCTTTGCAAATTCACAGAGCAATGGTTTTAATAGAAAAGCAAAATACTACATTGCAGTAAAGATTGTGAACTGGTTATAAATAAAAATCTTTACTATTACTTCCTCTGTTTCAATTGCTGTTAATTTGCTAGTGCCTCTTCATCTCTCTGAAACTTTTGTGAATAAATGAGATGACAAAGCATAATTACAATTCAGTTATGCTAAATAATTCTTTTGAAGCTAGACCACTGGAATGCAAAGCTGTATGTTTTCACCTCTATCCAAAAATTTTTTGAAATAAAATACTTGTTTCTGTTGCAGTGAAGCCAGAAACTGAAACTGGAAACTGAAGAGTAAATGACAGAAATAAATGATGCCTTGTCAGGTCCTGCAAAAGGCTAATGAAACCTTGCAGCTGCGAAATCTGACTGAAACCAGTGGCCTGTGAATTGCAATGTTCAAGGGAAAAAGTCAAAGATAATCCAGATGTTCCCAAGCAGAATGCTTTGCAATACTTTTTCATCCATTTTCTTTCTGTCTGTAGGAACTAAAAACCTAGATAGTTGAGATTTGTTTTAATACATTTTCTGAAGGTTATTATTTGGCCTTCAAAATAATTTAATGTGCTTAGCATGTTATTTCTGTCTGTACTCATTACTTTAAAGGTGACTTTTAATTTATCAGATATATACCATTTTGAAACACAGAATTGTTCATTTGAAGGAGGTTTCTTTAGAAGGTTTCTTTTGACAGCCTCTTTTTATTCTTCTTGAAGCACTTTTCTTTTGGCAGTGCATAAAGTGAATCTTGAATATCAAAAAGAGATTTGTGCATAATTCTGGAACTGACGTACCTTTTACCATTTATTTGTGCTTATTATTATACTGGCTGATGAAATATTCTAAGCTGGAGACTTGTGAATAAATCTTGATCCAAGTGTGTTTTAAAGAGGTAGTTGATACTTTGTTCATTTGTGGATTTGTATTTCTTTTGCAGCTGAGCCCGTATCTCACATGCAGTCACAAGCAAAAGGGAGAAAATGTGTAGTTACGTGTTACAAGATACATAGCCATCATTCTCTTCTGAGAAAGAGTGAAAACAGATATCCAATTTGTATTTTCCTAGATCAGGACCCTATATTACAAAAAAAAGCTTAAAAAGTGGATGGGTACCTTCAAGCCTTTCAAGTATGGTCCTTAGGTTAGGCCCTTAGTTAATGTTTGTCTGTTTCACTTTCAACTCAGTATAAATTTATCATATGCTGTTGGATTCAGTCCAGACTTCTGTAACTGAGTACAGCCTATGGAAAATAAAGAGCATCCATTCCAGTAAAGAGGGAAATAGCAGATAACTCTGCCTCTGTAATTAAAAGATAGTAAAATACTTAAGCAAGAAGAATATTTTTGTTTCAGTAATGAGGTGGTAATGTCTTGTGTTGTGTTTCCTCTTATCCGATTCTTTTCCCTTGGTAGATTTTGATCTTGGTTTAAAGCAGCATATCCTTATTAGAATTAAGACACTTGCACATTATTTGAATAGATACATATCTTTGATATTCTAGAAGATAAGAAATTGAAATTGTATGTTAACAGTTTTGAACTAGGTATTTACACAAGGAAAACATTCCTTTCAGAGAAAAGAGAGGGGGAGTGGAAAAGGAGAAACTATTTAGAAATGAATCAGTTGCTAGTGAGAATGTGTTTGGAGAGTGAATTTGGCAGGAGCATACTCCCCCTTCCCATAGAATCTTTTCCTAGGATGTACTGTACCCTTTGTTCTCACAGAATAAGGGTATTTTTGCTGGTGCCCCCTATTTGTATAGTTAAGAGTACTATGATCTGGCTTCTCTTGTCTGAGAAAGGTTCATGTAACTGTGCTGAGCCCTAAGAAGCTAAAGATGATGTGAGGAGCTACTGCTTTTTCCAGCTGTCTCATATGCTGTGATTTGGTACATACGGTCTCAACATACAGTTCATGCTTTTGTAGGCTGGATAGGCGTGGGAATGCCTTGCTTATAGATGTGGTTAAGAAGACTTAAGGGAGATTGGTGCCCAGTATGGTCAAGGCTTGCACAATTCTAGGTGTTTTGAGGAAAGGATGTTCAATAGCCTTTGGAGCCCCCTAGATCAACGCAGTGGGCAGACAATTGCTTTAGACCTGGAGCCGTTTTGCCCAGATCCCATACTTCTGACATTGCTTCCAGTTTTGTTGTAGAAACTGTATTCTTTCTGATCTTCTGGTCTCTTGAGACAATGTGCTGCTGTGGTCCCCAACCATGGAGGCTTCATGCAGCAGCATTCAGATTGAAACCAGCTTTCCACTGACCTAAAAAGCAACTTCAAAGGCCTGCTTGCATATACATGGAGGATTTTGTGCTGATTCTCCACTCCTGCAGGCACCTAAACTCTGCAATTTCTACCTTAACCTTACAGAGCTGAACACATACCCTGCTTCCTGCTGAGTAGGCTTTGGTGGAATATATTACTGGAAGTCAGTCAAACTTGAGTGGCCTTTAGTAGGAGACAGATCAATGGGAGAGCGATTAGGATCTGGATTTTTCATTCAGATCAGTGGAAACCTCTTACTGATTCGAATGGGCCACAAACAGAGTGCATTAGGAAATCCTCTGAGCTCTGTCGAGAATTGCCTGGTTATGTTTGGAGGATTACCTAAGGTGGGGATGCCCTGGAGCGGCAGGACTTTAAGCGTGCATGAGAATTTGTCAGCTATTAATTAGTGTCAATTATTCATGTGTTTTAATAGAAACCATTTGTTTTACCTAACCTTTTGTAGGGAAATCTCATTATTATGCATTGTTGACTTTGTGCTTTTTCTATGGCTGTTTTACTTACGTTTTTGAAATATGCATGAACGGTTTAATTTCATGTAAAAATTGCCTATGTATAAACCTAGGCAACTGTCAACAGAACTATTGTCTCTTCAGTCTGCTAGAAAAATAATTCACACCATGCGTGTATGGGGCTGTGATTACCAGAGCCTGTTCATGGTGACAGGTGTTGGGATATTCATCTGCTAATTTCTCATTAGAAACAATGTGGTAGGCTGATGATGCAGTTTGGTCATTGGAGGCCCTGTCTTGATTTCTGTTTATAAAATGTATGGCTATGTTTACTGAGATAGTTACTGAAAAATAATAGATGCATTTTCAATTTCTTAAAATTTGTCACAGAAGTATTTTAAGATGAAAATACTTATTTTCTCATTGCCAACAAATATCTATTATCTGTGATCTGTAATTAGGCTCACAGCTTAATGTAAAGGACAAATGGTGCTCGCTGAGCTGCATCATTGACCTTATTGTGGAAAAATGACCGATTTTGTTTTACCAGCTGTGACTTTGGAGGTGGGCTGAATGACAGGGAAACACATAAAGCTCAACAAATTAAAATATTTCTAGCACATTAACTGTGTGTGTGTCATTCAGAATTCAGCAGCAGCTCTTGCTTGATAAGCTCGCTCATGTCTTCATGTTCTAAGGAACATTGCGCTCCTGTGTGGGGTGTCTTGTACAGGCTCAGTCCTGCAGTCCTCACTGAAGCAAAACTCCCAGTGAAAAACAGCATCAGTACAACCATGGAAAGCACTGAATACAAAGGCAGAACAACTCCTCACAAGAGCAATGCATCTGCCTAAGGAAATAGAGCATGTAGTTCTGTGACTAATTATGAATTACAGAAAGAACTGAAGGAAAAAAGACACAAAGTTGGGAAATAAATTGTTGATTACTCATCTTGCATCAAAAGAGGACATTTTCAAAAGACAAGCCCAATTATACCCACTTTTTGCAGTAGTGTTCATATCTACATCTCACAATTCCCATCACTTATAGTAGAAAATAAGACTATATTGTCCTTCAGCTTGTTATATATGTGGCAAGGATGATTGAAAGGTTGCATGCAGAGCATTCTAATTTTATATGAAAAGAGTAGAGTAAGTTACGTCAGCAAGTTAACAAGAAGTAGCTTTTTAGTTTTTCTGTGAATGTGTTCTGAGTATTGCAGAAACAGCCAGATGTTGGTGAAACGCAGTGATGTTGGCTTATGCAAGTATACAAAAGCCATAGAACTCCATGTGTTGGATTTAATATAGTCTGGAATTGCAAATGGTCCTAGTTCGATCTTTGAGCTGAAGTGGTGAGGCAAGTGTTGCTGCTCCGTGGTTTAGCATCTGATAATGTATGTGAGTTGTTTTAACTTCTCTTTAATGGCATATGAATTGCAGATATCTTAACGGGTTATTAATTTCAAACTGCAAAAGACTTAGTGCGCTCACAAAAAAAGCTTAAAGTTAGTTACCCTTGCATATCTGGCTTTTTGTGTTACCCTAGAGCTTGAGTTTGAGTCCTTACTGCAGAAATCCACCTCTGGAACTGCCATGGAAGTGAAGGTGTTTTCTGCTGTCACCATGAGAAAGTTCGTGGTGTCTCAGGGAAAGTGAACGTAGGAAGCTGACCTTCTTATGCCTCTTTCTGGAAATCCTTTATAGATATAAGGCCAGAAAAGGGTGAGCTGATTTTATACTTGGTAGTTAAGTAACGTCTTTCATCAAGGAGGACCAATGTACTTTACAGATGCTAATGAGTTAAGGTTCTGGTCATGTTTATCAGCTCAGTTTTATAGATGGGGTACCTGAAGCGTCAATTTTGTGACAAGTACTGAGGACTCCTAGTTGTATCTTTTTACTACAGAGGTACCAAGAATAACAGTATCTTCTGTCAACAAGTATCAAGCTCAAGAAAACATCTGTAGAGTTAGAGATTCCTTGGTTGTGTCCATTGGTACATGGCAGGCCCAGCCACTTCTAAGAAAGTAGCTAACAGTGAGAGCTTAGTAGCTTAGTAATTTGTTAGACAAAACATGTTCTGTGCAGTTAAAAACATGACTTTCTCCATTAATCATTAACCCGCAAATGACTAAATGTATTTCCTGAATGATATCTGCTCTGCTGGTCTGTTCTTCCATGATGAAATCCCACCTGTTTCCATCATAACTTCTGCAACTAGTGTAAGTATCTCTGTGTCTTTTTTCAAAAAGTTCCTTGTGAGATTATTAATAGAGCCTCCAAACTACATCCTTCTTGTAAGCACCATTGTTACCACCATGGAAAGACTTGAACAGTGCGAACAGAAAAGACAAAACTATGTATTTCATGTATAGTAAGTGAGCTTTGAAAAAGCAAATTACTTTGCAGTGAAATTCAAAATTTCACAGTGAATATTCAGTAGACAGTGCTGGTATCGTTCTAAAAAGAAATACACTGTACTTCACAGTACAATAAAAGTTGATCTTATCAGAATCCACATTGTCAGATAGAGTACCATTCCTGCAAAATAAAGACTAAAACATACACTAACCTAGCTGACTGTCCCTTAAAGCTGTTGGCAGAGTTCATGCATGTGGGATGTGTGGACTGCTGTTTTCATTATAGAGAAAGAGGTTTCTACATTTTTTTATGCTTGTAAAAAATCAGATTCTGTGATGTGCATGAACGTATGAGCCTGGTAAATGGAAGACAACCCTGAAATGTTATTGTCATTGAAAATAACTAATCATATTTTTTTCCTTAGGATAAATTTGATAAGTGATGCACATCTCAAATATTCTGGTATTCTTCTCTTCAGGAAGAAAATTGTGTTCCCTGAGTCTTCTGTAACAAAAGAGAAAAGCAGTAACATATTAATCTCAGAAAACATGTCAGCCTGCAGTGAAAGTAGATGACTGTATTTATTTTGAATGGATATAGATGAACAAAGATGGTCCATCTATTACAAATCCATATTGCAATTTTTTTTAAACCATTTTGTTTGGATTTTTGAGGGTAATTGTTAAATGGAACTGCTCTTTGAATGAATATGCATGAAAAACTCAAGACTACTAAGCAGATCAGCACGAATTTATGTCATTTATGCTGCTTGCCTTTTTGTTCTGTGAGGTGTTTCCAAGCGGTGTCATGCTGTGGGATGTGGTCCCGGTATAAACGAGGTGATTCATGATACAATCCAGAATATTAGTGAGTGTTTCTGTTGTAGAATAAGTCTTATTGTTTTGGTTTTTTTTTCTGCCAGTTCAGTAATATGTGACCCTTTGCATTGAGCCCTCAAATGCAGCAAAAGACAAATCATTAAGGTTTCATAAAACACAAGTTTAATCTTAAATGTTAAATAGACTTCAGTACTTAGCAAATTTAAGTTGCAGAAGAAACCTCTGAAAGATAACATATTATAATATGTTCGTGAACACTTCCTGCTATAGGTTGGTCCACTTAAATTTGAGCCACTTAAAATTTGGTCCACTTAATATGACCTATAGGCCTTGCTCTGTATGTTTATGTAATTTAACTGTAACAGTAACAATCAGAAAGGAAAGTAATTATATGCCAACTAACATGGAACCCATCAGAGTTTAAAATATTAATCTTATGGAAGGCTGTCTTACTATGTAAAGTAAAAATACTGTCTGCTAAATGTCACCTTAAAAATAACATCTATTTTTAATAGTTTTAGAGTTTACAGTGTCATCCAAACAATACAGACTGAAATCTGGACAGAAAATCCAACAGATTGCTGACAGTTTGGTGGTTCTGATGATGAAGATACCCATACTTTAAAAAGTTTTGATCAGAGTCAGTGATCTGGGGTAAAGGGCTAAAGTGTGTGATGGCTAGGTTAATATTCCAGTTTCAGTTGATCCTTCCAGAGTTAGGCTGAATTGAAAGGGAAACGTTGGGAAGCGTACTGTGAACTATACTGACTACCAGCTTCAAAGGTATTGACATAAAAGGAGAAGCACATGAAAAGAGGAGAACTGTCAGTGAATAAGCAGCAGCAAGAAAAACCCAACCAGCATCTGAAGGGGAAACATAGACAATTTGAGCATTAATTTCTTGATCATTTTCTCCCTAGTGGAACCAGTATCATCTTTGCTGACTGACTGTGAGATAATTCCAGTAAACGTTAGTGTTTTAAACCTCAAAACTTTGTATTTTTTCAGAAATCCTCCTCCTACTTTGCTACATCCTGAAAAATGGTGCAGAGGATTCAACCATTTCATTTCACAGTGAGTTTTGTTTTCTTTTAAAACCACCTTATTCAGCAAGGCCTACATGTGTCAATCTGAAAACAGAATCTGTTTATGGAGTTGTTGCTTTTGCAGGTTTTTAACTTCAGTTTTCTTTTCATAGACTCTAGACCATGCTTCACTTTTTGAAAGCTATACTGCAGAGTTTGATCTTCTCATGTAATTTGCTTCACAGCTTCTCTGAACTCCTTAGTTGATTTGCTTCTTGACTTTGATGGACCTGGAACAGGTTTATGAATACACTTGATTTCCTTGATGGTTTTGCAGTGAAAGTTTGTGTCAAGAAGAAAAAAGGGTTAGTGAAAATGACTGCTGGTCAATTTAAAATAAGAATTTGAAAGACAAGAAAGAAAATAGTTGCTTTTTGCCACTTCACTAATATTCAGTAGGTTGTATACCCAATATATGTAACTGAGCACCAGTTGTATTCTTCCAGTGTAGATACTAGAAGTACATTCCTCTAGGGCAGATTAACCCAAGTTCTGTTTCTCCATAATGCATGTCCTTGTTTGCACAGCAGTGCACATTGTGATCTATGGCAGAATCAGTGTTTAATTACAAAAGATACTGGGTGACGGGGTGGTGGATGAATTCCCTTCTATTATAGAGAAACATTGTTTCTACAGTATTTATGGTCTATAGCCTATATTCTGGGTGACTCTAGTACACCTGGGTTATATTGCACTTGTGCTTTAGAGAGTCAGTGCACCTGGTAAATAAGATTACTTTCCTTTCTCAGAAACATTGTGCATTAACCTTCAGCATAGTTATACAGGGTTTTCTTTCTTGGCATCGTCCTTTTTAGAAGTCCCTGCTGAGCTTGAGAACAATACAAAAACCTAAATTTAACATTTCTTAACATTTGTTCAGTCCTTTAGTTCAGCATGCACTCTTCATAAAAGAAGTCAGACGTTAGTACTTTATGGCTATACTTGTTTTTAATCCTGTCCTTTGGGTTTTTGTTATCTTCAAAGTGTATATTTTTAATCACATTGATTATTAATTACTTTTGCTTAATTACTTCCTCTCACCAGCAACATCTGCAGGTTCTCAAATCTTGCTTTTAATTTTTACAGTAATATGCACCACGAAGTAAGGAAGTATGCTCATATGCAGTCTCTTAACATGGAGAAATGCAACAACTGTAATAAATATGCTGGTTTTATAGCTGCCTTTAAGAGAACACTGAAATGGAATTCTCTGTGACGTTGCTTCATTCTTGGGCATGTGTTGGTAAAGTTGTTATGATGCAGAGGTTACGGGATGTTTTTATGGAGGCTTGGATTTACATTAGTGGATTTTCTAGAAAAAATTAAATGGTGAGACATTGGATCATACAGCTGCAAACCTATTAGCTATTGTTGATAGTTGGCTCATTTATATGTGTTAGTTATGCATTTGTTGATGCCCACCTTGTGACAGTTTAGTTATGATAAATTAAAAGCAGTGATTGTATGAATTCCATACTGCCTTTTATCCATATGCTAGGACCTCGCCTGATGTTTGTGTCACCCTTGTGATGAGTGGCTAGCTTTCAAATAATTTCATTATCTATCTCCTTCCTGATGGCCAACATCATTTGCATAACAAGCTTATCTAGTTCAAGTTGTGGGCCAGACCTGTGTACTAAAACCGAGCACGCAGCTTTGGCTAAGCATACTTTTGACTTCAGTTCTGTTTACACAATATTTTGATTTATGTCAGGATTGCCAAACCAAGTCGTCGTAGCTTTTTTCACCCCCACATAATCATCCCTTGATATGCCACTGTCTCAAGAGGCTTTTTTTTGTTATAAGTGTTCTCTCACGTATTGTAGTGGTTTATAACTCTTTAAACTGTTAAAACAGCAATCATATTTTTCAGAAATGAAGTCTGTATTTTTTTAACTATGGTTCTGCTGCCTTAAGAGAGAGATTTTGCAGCAGCATTTTAAAGTCAGATGTGTTATTTACAAAATCTGAATGGAGAAAGGGTCAAGATAGTTCTTAGCTTGGTGAATTTACATTTCTATTCCCAGCATTGTTGACCGTGACTTGAGATAAAGACTGAAATGTGTTGTCCTCATAAGGATTTTTACAATAAGATAGCTAATCTGAGTTAGATACTTTGTTTTAAAAAAGTACAGACAAGACACAATTTCAACCAAGTCATCTCTGGCAGCAGCCTAATTTTGTATTTGGTATTGACTGAGATACATGCAGCACATATATACTTTTAGAAGGTCAGTAAAATTCTATGTATGTGTATTTATTTGTATTACTGTAATTGTCCATGAAGAATTCGGCTGCTCTGCTCATAATGTGAGAAAATTAATTATCTGTTTATTTTATCTACATATTAATAGGGTTTACCATTTCTATAAGGCCATGTAAACAACCACATCAGTTGTTGGAGGATTGGCTCCTAAAAATAATACACTTTCACTTATGTTTATTTCTGTGTTGAAATAAAATATTGGTTTTGAAGAGTTCACTCTGTTCGTTGCCCATGAATGTTTATTTAGCTTTTTTTTTTGATAGCTAAAGCGTCGATGACATTGATCTCTTAAGATAACAATTTGTGTCTGCTACCATTTTAAACACAGAGCTTCAGAATTTGTTTATAAAATAATACATAATATTCATGTTAAAATGAATTAAAAAAAATCTGTTCACTAAAATTACCTCACATGCTGCAAATAATTTTCTTGGCAGTTTAAACTTTGAATGATCTCTAGGGGTAGATGGAAGAGTTAATATGTTCTTGGAGCAGAAGGATACAATAACCTTTATTTACATTACATCAGAAAATGGTAATTTTAATTAAAATGAGCAATGGTATCTCCAGGGACAGACATTCTCCTTTTAAATTTATTTAACCAATGATTAGCTATTATGGTTCTTTGAATTAATTAGTCATTCTTGAGCTGGAGGGAATTAAAGAATTAAGAAATTCAGGAACTACTAAAGTCAAAATGTGAAGTTACAGGATTTATGGTCACGTGTCGTTAGAATGTAACTTTTATTTTAGCAGTGACATTGCAAATACAATACAAATATAATTTTTAGTCTTGATAAACTCAACTGTTTTTGTACTCAGTTTAAACAGAGCCTTGCAAGCTGAATTTCATATTGATGAGTCTACATTCAGAGTTATTCATTTAATAGATCATCTGGATTATATAGGTTTTAAGTGCTCCATTTAGATTTAACTTTTCTGAATGCAGATCAAATTTTTTCACAATCTAAGCAATTGTTTAGTGACATTCTGTTCATATTACATAAAGAATATTTTACTGTTTCTGTCACTGAGAACATGATATGTGTTTGACATAACTCATTAATTTCATAGTCTCTAAGAAGACAAAGAGATTTGCAAACGTCAGAAAGATACAGGTTGCAATGTGTAAGGTTATCACCAAATCTGTAAGTTTTTGCATTTTATTCGTTGATGTAGACTCTGAGAATCTGTCTACGGATGAACTTGAAATACTAAATTGTAGTACCTGACAAAAGATCTCCACCACTTCTGAGTATTACATGAGACATTTTTATACAGATGAATGGGTTTGTATAATGGATACAATTATCTTCAGCTTTCTAATGAGCAGCTGTAGTAAAAAAGTGCAATTTTAGATAGAGGTGAGAAACTCCCGTGCAGGTTTGAAGTCCTGACCCTGTAAAGACTTGTGCTAGATTTTACAAATGTCATAGTATCCAGATCTTTCCTTCAGTAAAGTACACTGTTGCGTTCCTTACCATTAGTGATAAGCAGTCATTCTTCCCTTTGTTCCCATGGCTTGTAGGTTTATTGGTTTGCTGTTCTCAATTGTAAACACTGACAATAGTAAGTATGGTGTAGTGAAAAAGATAGGTATCCATGGTAGAGTGGCAAGTCTATTTGGGAAGCATCAGCAGTTCTAAGAATAGTATGCTGCATAGAAGATTATAGTATCAGAGAGAGCATGTGAAGTAATGGTCTGATGAGATAAAGCTTCCTTGTTCCCTTCTTCAGTTGTCATTAAGTGCCAGTGTTTCAGTTTCTCAAGTAGTCTCTGCGTATTGCTCTTTCACTGAGATGTTTTTTAAGCTTAATGCGAAGCTTAGATGCTTCTGGAGCTCCAACATTATTACCATTTATTGGAAGGAAAGCCTTTTGTAATAGCTAATGTTTGCCATCTATCTCAGTGCTTTACTTGAAGGGAAATGTAAAAGCAGGGTGTTACCACCTGTTGTTACTACATGGTTTTCACTCCCATAATATTTGGTAAAAGTGAAGACTGAGCATGGCAGAAGACTGAGTACAGTAAGACAGAAGTGGCAGACATGAACACTAAGATGCAGGGTGGGAAGGAAGGAAGATGGCAGGAGCAAAGAGAAGTGAAATATGTCTGTGCTGATCTTGTAGTAGTTTGTTTTTAGGGGTGGACTTACTCCTTCCAGCTAAATTATTCTAGTTCTCAAAGAAAGGGTGTGTTCTAGATGATCCAGGTTTGTTTGGAATGCATTTTTGATGGTATGAAAGGCAGAAGTATGGAAATAGGAAAGCAGTAAAAATTGGAGTTTCAAAAAATATATTAAAAAAAAATAATCCACCATTTCTGCCTGATAATAGTACCTTTGCATAGGACTGATGAAGCAACAGTAGAATAGTAATGCTTTATTTCTCCCTTCAATTTCATCATACAATAAATAAATGTATCTGGTATTTTTGAGATGCTGCCTAGAATTGTTCTGACTGAATTTCTGTTATCTCTGGTAAAATTCTAAGGGTTTCAACGTGAGCAAAGTCTGATCCATTCTAAGAGCTGCAAGAGGTGCCACTCCGTAGTATTTGCATTGTTTGTTCTCTAAACCATATATATGTGCCAGAATAAGTTGTTATGTCTACTCAGCCCAAAGGAGGCTGGGAAACCTGTTATTTTTGAAGCTTTAGAGGAGGTAAAGCTATTTACTACACCTAATTTTACAATTTCAGTGTGAGTGAGCCTTTGTCAGGTTTCAGATGTGTGCTTTAAATTACACTGTATGGTGCTTGATGTAAAATTAAAGAAGATTTATTAAGAAAACAGTTGCTGTTGACATTTCAGTGTTAGAGTATTTCTCTTATTGTTAGGGAAGATTAGTAGTTTACAGCATTTGCTACTAAAAGGCAGATCAATAAAGATATAAATGTGTTCTTACTATCGGAATTTATATTATGCATGTGATGATTTAGTACTTTGTCATAAATTCAGTCTTTCATCCTGATATCTGATTGTAGCAGAAGGAACAGTAAAATTCTTGTTATTTATCATGGAATGGTGGTTCAAGACAGGAGACCTATTTGACCTGTATACATACCCTTAGTGCTCAGCATTTGCTTTTTCCAAAGGGGCAACTATGTATAGTTCTGAAGATAGGGATATTTGTATCCTGTATGTCCTGTTGAATTAGGACTGAAAACAGAAATGCTGTTGGCAAAGCTGTCACAGTTTTTTAGTTCATTTTTGTAAACAAGTGCCCTGTAGCAGTGGGGGACGGGCATGCCTGGGAATGGGAAGCAGGGAGGCTTCAGGGAAGCAGGCGCATCCCTGCATCATTATTACAAACGCACTTCATGAAATGTCTTTTCTTCTCCACCTGTCTGCTGCATGTGACTGACCGATGTCTGCCGCAGCTATGTGTGGTGCAGAGATAGGAGGAACAATCAGAATGGCAGATAGGAGCAGAGCATTTTAACCAGTTAAAAACAATCTGAGATTGTTATTTTTCCTTCCTTGACTAGTTTTCTGACCAAATGTACCTGGCCTAGATGATCTTGCTTGTCAGTGTCTGTCCTTTCATTTCTCTAAGCACGGGGTTCAACCCAGTTGGAGTCATGCTCTTGATTTCATTAATCTTCCACCATGAAACAACCTTCTGATGGAAGTAGCCAGGAAAGTACGGGGAAGAAAAAATAAAAATCTCAGAACCTAGAGACCTCCTTATCCCTGCTTAGGGAGAGAATCAAGAGAATATGACCGTACTCTTTCTCGTCTCACTCTGGGAAATCTCTGTTCTAGATTCCCCAGCAGAGCTATCTCTACCTTTGGTGGCAACCTGGTAACTGTTTTTTCTGGGATTGGGAGGAGAGTATCTTAGCATCTCAGGATGACCTGAAGTCTTGTGCAAGACCCTGGAAAGCTTTTCTATGCCAACATGAGAGTCCTGGAAATATTCCTCACTGCTAGGCAACAGGTACTGTGTAAGCAGTGAAGTATTTGGGGTGCAGGGGGAGTGGTGTAGAGTTGTGCAAGGAGCAGATGATGGGGAGAGCAGCCTGGTGGACCAGGCAGTGGCAGAGAGATGGGGACTAGAGGAGTGGCAATGAGGACTTTATCTAACCATTCATTGAACAGATCGGAGACTATGTCTCTCTCACTCAGAGGCTGTGGTATGGATTCCCCAGCTCTAATACAGAGTCTGATATACAGTCATAATTTCTTCCAAATAATAACCTCTGCACCTTCTATGCATGTAGATGATAAACAGTTACTAGATGTCTGGTTGGATATTTGGTTTATGAGACAAAATAAGTTCCAGCAATCCACTGCCAGCAGATGAGAAATCATCAGAAAATGTAGTATTCATAAAATGTAATAACTGAAGAAAACAAAATACTGGAGATAAATCATAATGTAACTAAGCTATAAGGGTTGGAGCTGCTTGGTTTCTTTATTTTTAAAGAAAGTACTTGTGGCCAAATAGATCATAATAGATCTGACGAAAGAGAATTTGTGAAAGAAATAACTGCGGCTGCTCTGCTTAGGTTTGGCTGCAGTAGTGAACAACATTAATAATTGTTTTCTATTTCTGAACACACAGAAGGCTTAGCCCACCATTGCAGTTCTTATGAAATCTATTTTTTTCCATTTATTCATTAGTAAATATTAGCTCGTGAATGCTGATAAATATCTCTCCTTTTCAGTCATCTGATTCGCTGCTTGCAAAATGGTAGTTTACATTGTTGAGATGTAGCAATTCCAACAATGTTATCATCCAAGTGCAAACAGCCAGTGCATTTTTAGAGGCTGTCTCAGACGGGCCTGTGTATATGGGAGTCTGCTCTTATCCCCTGCTAATAAATGCTTCATCTTTGCCTGTAATTGTGGCAGAATGGAAATGGTGCTTAGGAGCCTGGCTGTGAGATTGCAGCAAATGGCTGAAACCTATGTTTAATGTAGTGACACTAATGAATTCTGAGAATTAATTTTCAGCTAAGAAAGCATGATGGAAGATACTAGAATTTCAAATTAGGTAATGGATTGAGTTGCATCAAGGCAAACATTTACAGTGTTTGTTTCCTTTTCAGTCTCTTACTTAGCCTTCCCGTTATTTTAGATCCAAAAAATAGACCAAATATGATCATATTTTCATCATACCTTATATGAAACCCATCTTGTAGTAGATTTACTAGTCAATTTGCTCAATGCAAGGCAGTCTCACCATGTTGTGTTTTTTTGTTTTGTTTTTTTTTGTTGTTGTTGTTTGTTTGAGGTTTTGTGTTTGGTTTTTTGGTCATTTCTGTGGGCGAAACAAATTGGCTTAACTTGCAGTTGCAGCACATATGTTGGTTTTATATGTAATTGCAGCATGGTTGATGTTTGACAGTGCCTAAGCTAACTGTCCAAATTGGTCTTAAAGGAATGCTCAGATGAGCACCTGAAGATATTTTAGTTTTCTCCTTTCCTCAGAAGCAAATCCTTCAGTGATATGACTTCTTATTGTTTTTTACTTGCACAGCTCACACACTGATTTCTGTTGGCTGCATTGAATAAGAATATTTTCTGATAAGTGACATTATAAAAGCTGTTTTGTTACTGTACTCTTCCTCTTTCAGTGTTAATATTGCTGGATTTTTGTGTATTACTTCTTGATTTCTTTTTTTCTGGCCGTTACATGGAATACATCTCCTTACTGAATGTACTGGCAACTTCGGACTCAGGCACCCATATGATTAACTTTTTCACACATTATTCTGTTTCAGGTTGCAGGTCAGTAGAAAACACCGTGATAATGCTCACCTTCATGCAGACTTTAGCATTGTAAGAGCTGATGTTCTATATTAATTATTTTTTTTCTGAAGAGCAGTATGGTGTCAGTACTGCTTCCAGTGCAGGAGTTGATGCCATACTGAACACCTGCAGTGACTCTGGCAGTCTGATGCCTCATTTTTCACTAGCCCATACATAGTGGCCCAAGAATTGTTATTTTACAGATAACAGCATGCATGCATGCATGCATTCAGTGTGGCAGTGAAAGCAACATAGTTGAAATGACAGTCTGTAGAAGCAGAGCATGTAAATATACCTCAGAATATTAGTAGGTCTTGTCTATGTAGAGAGGAATTAGTAAGAAGGAATATGCGCCAAGAGGAGAAACGTAAGGACTATCTTATCAGTGTCACATGACAGCTCTCCATCCTGCACTCCATCGCAGCAGGCCTGGTGATACACCAAATTAGCACTGAATATCTGAGTGTGCACTGAGCCCACAGTACCTACTGTGGCTAAGCTGCAAGCTGGTTAGTGGCACTTGAAACATAATAAGGAGTAATTTCTACAAGTGACTGTCAACACTTCTCCTGTTTCAGAGCAAAAGGAGAATGTATATGCTGTACACACTTCAATTCCCTGTGGCCTGCCTGGTCTTTCTGCTTCTGTGTTCCTAATGTGCTAGGAACTTGCCATTTAACTTGATGAATTAAACCAGCTTCAGTGGAGATGTACGTTCTCCTGTCAGTCTGTTCCCTGAACTGGAGTAGAAGTACTCCAGACATGAATTCAAGCAGCTGTCCCTCACCCTTGCACAACCGTTAGTTACTAGCTCTCCACTTTGTTGTGTCATCTTACTAAACATCTGAAAGGGCTCTGTTCTTCCAATATAGGCACAAACTTTTGGGACCATAGTAGGTGTGCTCTGTCTGAACTTGGAACAGAGGCTGATCACAGAATCATGTGGATGTGTCTTACGTCATTAGCTTGGTCATCTTAAGAATTCAAGAAGTTTTACTTGTGTTTCAAGTGAAGTCCTACATGACCACAGGTTGCAAAAATATCCTACTACCAGAGAGTGAAGGCTGCATATAGATGAAACAATATATTAAACTTTGATAGTTGCAAAGCAGAAGAGTAGCATGCATGCAAAGTGAATAATCAGCGGGGGATTGGCAGGAGTATGCAACAGAAGCAAAGGTAATTCAAAAGTAGTCTTCAAGGCTGCCTCCCTGACAGAACTTACCTATACTCATTAAAACACCTGCCAGACCTAAAGAGCTAACATTTCAGGCACATAATAGAGAAGCTAAGAACTTTTTTCCTTAAAATGTTTTACTTCCGTCTCTTCTTGCTGGGCTTCCTTAATGAATGCAGTATCCTGGATATTTGGATGTTTCACCTAGGGGCCATCTATATGGAAAAATTTCTCTTGCAATTTCTGGATCTTGTCTATAGAGTGTCTTTGGAAGTGCATTGTTCCAGAGCTCAGAGTAGAATTCATATTAATAATGACATACCATCAGGTAAAAGATTTGTTGTTCACACTTCCAGCAAACACAAGATATTCTGTCTGGAACTGTGTAATTTCTTGCAGAGAATCCATTTAAACTCTAATGTTATTTTCTGAAAAGCAACTGCCATGACATTAGGGCCTGTCACGATAGGACAAGGGCTAACGGTTTTAAACTAAAAGAGGGTAGATTCAGACTAGATATACGGAATAAATTTTTTACGATGAGGGTGGTGAAACACTTGAACAGGTTGCCCAGAGAGGTAGGTGGTAGGTGCCCATCCCTGGAAACACTCAAGGTCAGGTTGGATGGGGCTCTGAGCAACCTGATCCAGTTGAAGATGTCCCTGCTGATAGCAGCGGGGTTGGACTAGATGACCTTTAGAGGTCCCTACCAACCCAAACTATCCTATGATTCTATGATTCTATGATTCTATGACATAGCTTCACTTGGATTCAGTTATATTACTGAAAAATTCCTAATGTAATCAAATTTAACAAGAAAATTTATATATTAAAAATATAGCATAAACACTATAAATTTGTAATTATTGTTAGAATGGTAAAAATCACAAGTGCACAAGCTTTTCAGACTGAAATCTCCACTTCAGATACTCGCCATCAGTCTGTGATTTTGTATACTGCATAGTTTTTTGTTGTTTTGGTTTTTTTTTCTCTGCCTTCCTGATTAATGTTATCTTCCTTTTCAATGCTTTTTTCCTTTTTCTCAGGAAACACATAAATTTAACCAGGATTGGCATGGACCATATTGTCTGTGTGGTTGTATTGACTTACAAAAGCCATGGATCATGAAAGGAAAAGTTGTGTGTGTGGGAGAGGGTTGTCAGAACCTGTAGAAGGCTAATGATGGATGTCTTCATGGGGGGGAAGGACTGGTATTTATAGCCTTGCACTCAGAGGGATGGAGATAAAGCAGGTTCTGTTACTTTAGTCTATCAGGAGGCTACAGTTCTAGCCTATAGCAAAATTCACCAAAATAGTTATAAAACCGGTAGCACATTTTACAGACTGTCTTTTCTGGACTAGATGTACCAAGAAGAGGTTGGGGAAAATGGTTTTCAGGAACCTAAAGTATTAAACTTACATTCAAAGATACTTCAAGGATCATTTTAAGGCCAGGCTTTAGGCTTCAGTAAAGTATTTGAGGTGAGGCTAAACTTTATTTGCTAATGTGTTTGGTAGTATTTGAAATCAATTAACGTGTATGATTTTTTTTTAAGATGTAGTTTAAATTTTGCAAATGGTTATTGATACTGATAGAATATAACTTATTCTAAAAGGTATTAAAGTTTCATTGAACTTTTGGCTATAAAGATAATCTGTATTTGTGATATTTGGCCCTGCTGAGGAGATACTTTAGGTGTGTCGCTTAATATCAGCAAATATGAGATGTAATTGTGAAGTATGTAATACAAATGCATCTCATCAAATAAACTCATCTTGGGCTATAATTCACTGAAATGATAGGTGCTAAAAGGGATACTGAATTGCAGCATTTTTTCACATTCTCAAATAATGTCAATATTATTATTTGAGCAAGATAAACAGAATACATTAATATAAAGAATTAGAGGGTACTTTAAAGCAGTCCAGTCCTGTTTGATCATTCTTCTGTTTGGACTGTATTATTTCAGCTTTATTGTACAGAAAAGAATTAAACTTTAATGATGGCTTCCTCAATTTTAATTCTCAATTATATAAATTAGCATGATACTTTATTTTATGCTAATTTAATAGTATTTATCTCTTTACTCATTACTAGATCACCTGTTCCTGTCACAAACAGAACTTCGATATGCTGGCTAGCATTTAATTCTGACTCATTAATTTCTTTTCCAGTCTGAATTATGTAGGTTTGCACAATTTTCTATGATTCTTATGCTAACACTTATTATGGCAATATAGAAGATCTACCTGAAACATTCATTTTAAAAACAAAATAAAGCTCTACATCAAATTGTCCTGACTAGTGTTGTATCACTAGTGTTTCACTTGTGGTTTTTAATAGGCTATATCCTACAGTTCCTAGTCAAACTCTCATCGGAGAATAGGTAGAAAATTAAAGTGAATGAAGTATTGTCTATTCATCTTAGGTTATGCTTAATGTGTATTAACTGTACAGCACTTATAAGATATGATGCCATTTTTTCCTAGTAAGCTAGTTACAGTTAAAAAGAGAGATTAAATAAATTCAAATTCATGGCCTTTATACTAGTATACTTGTAGGGTGAATTCACTTAGTTAAGTATTTCATGCCATTTTTATTCCGATGTAGAGGAAGACTCTTGTTGCATACTGAGGAACTCAAATTTGTGGAAAAAGAAACTACTGTACAATAATAGCCACGCAATAAGATGACTCAAATCATGCTGTAATGAAATAACATCATTGCCTGAGACCACTATTTCTCTGTGACAGGTGTCTTATAAAGGATTTTGAAAAGCGTCCTTCAGTCACACATCTTTTGGAGCATCCGTTTATTAAACAAGTACATGGTAAAGATATGTCTCTGCAAAAACAGCTGGCTGAGCTCATCCAAGAACAACAGCAGCTAGGTTCCATAGCCAAAACAAGGTACAGTACAACATATATGCTGCAGCCTTCCTTCTCCACACTACTCCTGGAAGCACAAGTTGAAACTTTGAATGCACAGACATTTGCTGTTTCAGATGATCTAGATGCTGTTTCAGATGACTAGCAGTATTGTTAGCAGTAAGTGGTGCATGCCATGTAAATGCAAGAGACATGTTTTCCCATTGATACTTTTTAAAGCTAATTTGATTAGCTGTAGTGCAACCTTCTCCTTAGTCTTCTTTCTTCCACTGAACTCTTTCTATATGTGTTCACTTTTGGCTCAGTCACAGAGGTGCTAATAATTCCAGAATGTTCTGGTTTTTGGAAATACATGTTGGCATGATGAAAAATGGTATCATATTTTGGTAGTAGATCTTTAAAAATACAACTGTGAGCAGTGAAGTGACTACTAAAAAAGGTTAAGAACAGAACACTTTAAAGTTTGCTGTTTGATTAGATATTACTAGTAAGAAGGCTATTCAGTACTTAAAGTAATTGTTTTGTCTGTAGTTTAGTAGTAACTGCTATTTTTCATTCAGCCTAGTAATTAATTCTAAAATGTGCTTAAACAGCCGTGAATGTTTATCAGCAGCAGTGGGATTTTCTACTTTTGAGGCCGATTGTAAATAAGTCTTAGTTTAGTTGTTGTCCAGAGGGTGGCAGAATTTCACTGTTTCAAAAGAGAATTAAATGCAAATGAACACACCTTCCCAAGCTCAGCAAGCATTCTGTAATACGAAATTTGTCTAGAGTGAGATAAGCTTTGGCCCATTATTATAAACAAACACCTACTAATGTTGATGAAGAAAATTAAATGTCATGATTCATAAGTCATAAGCATGTATATACTTATATGCCATAAGACTCTCATAAGACTCATAAGCTTAAATGCTAAAAGCCCAAACAAAAAGGTACAAGTTAAAATAACGGAATAGCGGTTAAGTACAGTTTCAAGGTGAGGCTGACTTCTGAGGGTTTGTTGGGTTTTTTTTGGTTTTGGTTTTTTTTTTTTCTTTTAGGAAAAATATACCAGGAACTGCTTACTGTGGGTGAGGGAGCTATGCCAGTGTTACAGTAGAAGTTTCTGCTTTGTCTAGCCTCCTAAGCAGACCTCCTCCCTGTAATACCTCACAGATCAGGTTGCCTACAGCTGTGGATTGGCTGGCCTGAAAGGTATCAGTTTTCTCAGCTGTTGGCCAAATAGAAGATATAGACAGAGTGAAATGATCCTTGTGCTAAGAGGAGCTCTGAAATTGATTCCTCATGGTATTCCAATACATTCTTCTGGGATCTATCTCCATAATGTGGAGTGAGAAGGAAACAAGACCAAGACAGTATTTCTTTCCTCAAGCCTTTCCATATATTCACTGGGAGTGCTGTGGTAGTACCTGCAGATTGCAGTGGTGAAGGGGACTCTATTGCGATGGGTTTAGTCCTAATCTTGTCCTCCCTACCACTCTAAATTCTATTATTGTCCCTGAATGCCCCAAATTTACTTGGCCAACTAATCCCAGGTTCCCTGTCCCAGGTCGTTATCTGACCCATCTTTCCCATCAGTCTCCATTCACTGTTCATTCTGTTTGTTCTTAAGACTTTGTTCTCCTGTTAGAGTCAGCTTCTTGTCTTCTTCCTCTACCACTCCAATAGCTCCTGTTTCTAATCTCCACCTCCTTCAGCAAGTCCTAGTCCAGCTGGTTCTATTTTTCCAGCCATTTCGATGTTCTTAGTGTTTCTCCTCACTTGATAATGCAGCTTGAAGCCCTCTTGTTCTTTCTTATCACTGAATTCACCTTTCTTGGGTCTGTTATAGTTTCTCTTCTACTCTTAAAGCTCTACACTCAGCGGACTCTTTGTACTCATCTTGTTCTTTCCTGGACTCTTGGTTTGCTTTTAGCCATGCCTCTGAATTAGGTGGCTTCTTCCTCTGCCAGTGAATAAGAGGGGAGACATGACTAGGCTGCTGGAGAAATAGTCATCTTTACTTTCACTTTGAAGCCAGTGGGCCTTGCTGTTACCTTCACTTTGAAGCCAGTGGGCCTAACTGCTATTAAAGAATGTCTTTCTGATTGTTGTAGCATTGTACTGTGGTATCCTTACTTGTTTTTGAAGCTGAGAGCATGCTCAGTGAAGACAAAAATTTAGTAATCATTTACCATTGACATCCACAACATATTGTTCAGAATGATGAAGTGCTGATTTTCTAAAGATTTGAAACTTGATCAAATTGGTACAAACTTTAATGAGATTGCAAAAGTATATCCCTGCAAAATATCAAGTCTGTGGGCCAGACAGTTAATACTGGACTATGAACGTAAGATTATTACAAGAGAACCAACCACCAGGAGCATCTAATTATAATTTTCCCCAGAGTGTAGACATAGTCTCATAATAGTAAAGAGCTTGGCTCTGCAATAGGGAGATAGTACCCCCTAGGAAAATTGGTACCAATTAAAAACCTTTAAAAACCCTGTAATGCGTTTATAAAATAATTTTCAATACAGAATCTGACATGCAGGACACATGACCAGATGGTACTTTAAAAAAAAATGTACTGGCACTCATTTGTGGTGATCTTTAGAAGTCATCTGAATGTATAGTCACCACTTTGAAGTAAATAGGCCAATTAAAACCCATGTTGAGTAAAACCTTTCTATGATACCATTGGATATGTGCATGCTTTTTCTGTTAATTAATGTTACCATGACAGGTACAATGAAATGCGCATTAATTCCGTGGTGTTCAGAGATAAAGAAAAGTATATGTACTTTTTTAGTACAGCGACACCACAGATTGATCATTTAAAAGATAAGTAAAAGAAGATGTTCTCAGAGCACAGGATGAAAATTTCCAGGAACTGGAAAATCATCAGGATGCTGGTGTTAACAGCACTTCTACTGTGAGGGAACTCAGGGAGTCACTGATGATGACAACTGATCAGGAGGTATCTGGGTTTTGTCTCATTTGAAAGTATTCCAGCATCAGTGCTTTGCATTTGCATCTTTTGATTCTTTATTGACTCAGCACTTGTGGTTTTTTTTTAATAGGATTCTCTTTCCAATTGAGCCATGCCAGTTTTGCCTATTTTGGAATATCACTTAAGGTCATTGTGCCTGAGAGCAACCCTGCAGACTAGCAAGTCAGTATTACTGATTTAGAGGGTATGATGGAGAGATGTGGAGAGCTGATCTAGCAGTTTACTGCTACTGAAAAGGAGAGAACTGGCTTCTTTCTCTCATTTTCCCACAGCTCACAGGAACAAGCTCATGATGCTGTTTTTATTGCAGCTCCAGTGATTATCAAAACCTCCTGAGCTAGAACTTCTAAAGTAAGAGAAAAAAACTAAGCCAGCAGAAACACACAGGTAATTTTCTACTCTGTTAGTGATGGCAGAGGGGTGTTTCAACTGATATAGCTGAAGTAAAGGAGGAATACTTCACATGACTGGGGGTAATGGGGAGAGGGGTAGGAAGAAGCAAGCTGTCCCCTTTTGGCAGGATGATCTGGGTCGACCTCTGGAGCCACAGACTGAAATATATCCTGAATTCTGTTTCTTTCATTCTTCCTTTATAAACTTCTTTGTGTGCAGTATAGCTAGGCTTAACTTCAGCACAGTTCTTTGTACCTCTGAACAGAAGGGGCACTTCATTGCCCTTCCTGAGCTCAAAGGAGCCTGCTAACACACACATTTGTTGCTATCATCAGTTTGTTGCTGACAAACATGTTCTTGTCACTTTGCCATGAGATGACTTACTAGAGTGCTTTATACTCCATTATTTCCTCTAGGTTAGAAAATAATAATAAAAAGAAAAGGTTTATGCTAGTAAAAGCTGACTTTTAAAATGAAAAATAGCATTAGCAATTGCTCCTGCTTTTTTTTACTGAAAAAGATGCTCTTTGAAACTTTTCCACCAGCTTTATTTTTTTCTAAATGATTTTCACCAATGAGATGCAGATATCTGCTATCCTTCTGCAAACCGGTGTTTTCAGTTTCAGAAAAGCCAGCCAGGGATACCTCTCTTTCCATACTTGTAATGAGGAAGAAGGTTTTTTTTTCATCTGTTGGCACCTTTCAGACTGAAATCCTTGAGTTTTGCCATGGTGAAGCTGAAATTTCATCAGCAGCACTCCATTCCTGCATTGCCTGTTTCTTACAGTATCATGAGGAAAAACTTTGTGAGAAAGTCCAATGTCACAGCTGCATAAGGATGAGCTCTGGGTATTATCTTTATCTCTTCTCCCTATCCCTTTTGTAAGCTATCAGTTAACTATGTATATGTTTTGTCTGGTTTCTAACAGTACCAGGGCATAAATGCTAATAAACAACAATATACTTTTCATTAACAGCTTTGCCATAGAAGCAGTTATATGAAGTTTAATTTTAAGAAATGTATTCAGTGTTAAACAGTCTATAAAAGTTCTAATAATAGTTTATAAAAGTTCTTTAATCCTTAAAAAATAGAGGTTAGCACATGAGAACATTGCTTCACATGTATTTGTTCCAGCAATGCTGAATCTTTCTTTTCCATCTATTCTGAAGTCAAATACATCACTACTTTTTAAACACATGGATACTCATTTGTAATTTCATCTCAGGAGCCAGAGCACTCTTATTCCTATCAATATATAGCTGCCTTTAGGCAGGAAGCATTTCTTAAGGTCAGAGAGGATGCTGTCACAGGCTCTTAGTTTTTCGGTTTGGTTTTTTTTTGTTTTGGGTTTGTTTTTTTTTTACTTTACCAATCCTGTACTCATACAAGGACTGTGAAATACTTTCAGGTTATTCAAATAGTGTCCTCGTGCATAATACCATTGTGAGAATAAGAAATGTAATCAATTCCTAAAGACTTGTACCTTATGTAGCATTAAATTGCAGAACTGGAAAAAAGTAAGAATCTAAGTTACAGTAAGGTGTGGACAACAGAACATGCAAACATTGGTCAGGAATGATAAGCAGAATTATAAAAATGTTCTTGGTACAGTAATAATAACTGAGTGTTGATAAAGACTTTGAGGCTAATTCTGTATTCTCTAAGTAAAGAAGGATACACAAGTCAAGTTCATAGTAATCTTGCTGTATTTCAGGGATAAGTTCTTCAAGATAGAGATTCATGCAATTGCATGTCAGTAAAATACGGAGGATGTTTAGGCACCCTCTGAGTTATAATACAAAAACATGGTAGAGGTTTGTGTTTTATTCCTCATTCTCTCTCTGAATTACTGTGTAACCTCTGTTATATCACCTACCTTCAATATTTCTCTGTTCCTCCACTTATGAAATGGCTATTAATAGCTTTACTTAATACATGATACCTACAAAAAATAGATAGCACTTTCTCTGAGGCAAGAACTTTGTCTTTTACTTGTTCTATAAAGCCGCACTATACCTTTGGTCACTGTAAACCTGTTAAGAGTGAAGAGAAATGTGCATAATACCTGAAGCTCTAGCCATTTTTTCTTTCATTCTTTCTGCCCTATAGTCTGGGAAGACTCTAGGCAAAGCTATGTTACAGATTGAGGATGTTGTTTATTCTCACTTAATAGTAAACATTTGCTATGTTTGTGTAGATTATATTTTTGTTAAAAAGTGTTTGAGTGTGTTTGATAATCCATTAAGGAAGAGTGTAAGAGAGAGCTGCTCACTTTCCAAATACACCTTTTGATCTCTTGAACTCATTTGTGTGGTCAGTTGCTTTTTTGATTCATAGTACAAGAGATTCCAGCATCCAGGCTGATTGCCAGCCTGCTGAAGGAAGAAGTCAGAAGGGATTTAGACTGTTTCCTAATATTCCTAAATGTTAAATGACTCCTTGTGCTGTCTAAATTGGCAAAACGTACTGCAAAAAGCGGACGTGTTCACTGGAGTTTGTTTATAAACATCAAATATTATCCCTGGTTTTTGTCCTTGTCAGGATTTAATCTAAACCTGGCAAAGCTGGCAGCTGGTTCAGCATTGAAAAACATATGTCAAACCACTTGCCTTTAAGCTAGGCAGTATCTCAAGTTCCATAAATAATGTTTAAAAATACCATGGAGCTTGTTATGGAGACATTTAAAAGGAAACTCAAATTTGCAACCCCAGTATTCTGTCTATTGTCCCAGCCCTTCCTTGCATAAATTTTAATGATAAAATCTTGCATCCTTTAGGAAGACTTTCTCAAAAAAATAAACTCCATTTTATTCCGTAAAAAAAACAAAATATAAAATGTATTAGTGGCTTGTGAGTAAAAGTAACGGAAAACTGGAGGATTTTTAATGTTTAACTGAAGGTTTGAAAAGTACTGACTATCAGCAAAAGTGAATGAAATAGGTATGTTCTGGGGTTTTTTTCCCCCTTTGAATGTACAACAATTAAGAAACCTATTTATGAACAATCTTAAAATAACAGGTTGCTCTATCCAGTATAGCATGCAGGAGAAAATCTAAAAAACAAAAGTCACAACAGCATGTGAGATGGAGAAATTCAAATGTAGTAGCAGAACTATTAACTGCCTTTTGACTGTGGTGGAGGAGCAGGACATCAAGGAGGAAAATATATGATTAAAAACTTAGAATTGGAAACAAGGAAGAAGAGTCTTCATAGAATACATTCTAAAGATTTAGCCTTGGTAATATTCTTATGTGCTGTCTTTCAAAATTTTAGATACTGTGGGTCCTCATGTGGCGTTTGGCTGTTCTTTAGGGGAAGTTACTGTGGGGCAGCTATGAAATGGAGTAGATAAGTCTATAATAATTTTAAAGGAACAAACATTTAATAATCACCGGTTGCCATCTATGTTAATTTTGTTAGCCCTGTCTATCAAATGTCTCAGTAGCTGAAGTGAGCAAAACCATGGTCTTCTGTATTTCCTCAAGTGATTAATAACTCCTGGCCTTAAAATTCTGTAATTGATTTGATGTTTGAGACTTAATGTTGATCAAGTATCAAATGGTTTTGGTTATATGGTTCAAAGTGGTAGTTTCCCAGTTATCAGCAGCTTTGAAGAGGCCAACTCCAGATGTGGCTCATTCTTGGATGTTTTCCTACAGACCAGGTAACTTATGTTCTTGTCTATAAACAGGCTTCTTCATAGGAATCAGCCAGAAGAGGTCTTCTACCAACCTCTGGTTTAAGTTTTTAAAAGAATGAAAAAACTGCAGTGTTTGCATGGATAAGGTTTTAAACAAGTTCACTGTAGACAGTAAAGAGTTCTGAGTTTTCTGTTTTGGGTCATGCTGGGTCGGTGTCCTGCTGCTGGTCACCATTTAGAAGTTTGTCTCTGTAATGGGGAACAGACAGTTATGAAACCTTGCATTTTGAAGGATAAAGTGCAAGTATGTACATCAGGAAAAATTAAGCTTGAAGAAGCCTGGGGGAAAAAAAAAAAAGAAAAAAGGAAAAAAAGGAAAAAAGAAATCTAAGCATCTAACAGTCTGAGAAAGGCAAGTATGTTCAGGCTACCTTGTCAGATATTAGGATGAGACTGTGGTGGCTTGGCAGCTTCCCCCTTCTTACTAGCCAGCTGGATTACAGCAGCAGTCCATCCAAGGAAGTAATTCTTACAACCAGATATCTAACTTCTCTGCCAGCTCACATTTAGTTTTGAAAGCAATTAACTGCAAGGAACTTGATTGCATCCAGCCAGTAATTTCCTTTGGACTCAGAGATAATATCAGAAGTAGGACCAGAAATAGTCCTCTGATGCTATACACAATGTAATTTAATGAAGTTCTTGTAGCCTTCATCTATATGAGTATCAGGCAAGTGAGTTTAAAACTTTTTTTTTTTTTTTAAATTGCAAAGCTGCTGGGGCCCCCAAAAGTGATCCTTGGTCTGATTATAGTGTATGTGTTTTTACTGGAGGTTGCACAGATTTTCGTTATAGCTGGAGCATTTGTATTGTAATTAAGGCTGTGTCAAAGTTTCTATTATGACCTTGCTTCAACAAATTACTAGAGGCTGAAACTTGATGTACACGAGCAAAATTCACTCTTTGCAATGCACAGGAAATAGGCTGTGTTTCTCTGTGTGGCTGTAGCACACTCTCCCCTGTTTTTTCTTTTCTCTTTGTGTTGAGTATTTTTCGTGTAAATCTCAGTTTGGGTGCAATTCATTTTAAAATTGGCAATAATGTAAAGAAGAACAAGTACAGAAACAGTTTTTCCTATGTGAATCCTAGGAAAAAAAACAGTAAACATAAATACTTAACTGCACCAAGAGGCCAAAGGAAAGGCATTCATAAAAGAATGTTAGGGGTGGAGGGGAGAGAGATCAGAGAGGAAGCTTCCCAATGAACATAAAAATTCTTGGTCTATACTCCTTTATTCCTGAGGTTGGACCTGGCAGCAAGATGACTTTTTGATCTAGAAGTCTGTGTGGTTCATCTAGCTTTTCCTTCCCCATCATCAGCTTGATAGCAGGGTCATATTAGCATATAGCTATTTGCAATGCACTTCTATTACTATGGCTGGTGTCTAGTACAAAAAGAGGTTTTTTCTTTCAAGCTATCTCTTGCCCACGAGTAGAACAAATGAATGCTTCCCACCCTCTACATGAAATTGTTCTCCCCAGGAAGAAACGCTTCTCGCCTTTTGCTCCTCCTCCAAAATCCAAGAAAGCTCTCTCCCTTTCAGCTATTCATGCCTGATAAAAAGGCAAAGAGAAGGTGCTTGGAAGGATAGAACCTTTTTCAACATACAGTGCTTATCACTAGACTTCTGGAATAAATCTAGTGCTGCTCTTCAGGCTTGATAAGGTTAGGTACCTTGAGTGTCTGGCCCTTTATGCCACTTCTTTTGTCAGTGAAGAGACTACATCCTCCAGGGGATAATTCAGAACACTGCTAGAACCTTAAGGCAAATAACCTAACACCTTTGATTTTCTTTTTGCTTAGGATTTGTACATTTTATATGTCATCAGAAAGGAAGGGTAATTGAAAAAATGGCTGATAATTCTGCATTTAATGCAAAAAATATAACAAGTATTTCCCCAATTAAGAGTGTTTCCTTCTGCTTTTTAAGTTTTTTTTTTAAATATTTTAAAAGCAGATTGTACTTCTGATGTCAAATTGTGGAAATAATTAAAGGTTACTGTCTGTATTCTTCCTTCCCACTCTGTCAGTGTATCCGCAGGACACAGGGTCAATAGAAAACTGATGAGGCCAGCAGGAGATTTGAAGCTAATGTGATGTTATGCTCCTAATATCCTCTTCCTAATCATGTACTTAGGAAAATGAGTTAAGCACAAGAAAATATATGCACAAAGGTACATATGTTTTACTTATATTTGACTAAGACCAGTTTTCTTAGTTACTTATTTACATAGTGTTAAACCCCTTTCCAATAAAAAAATTGGTTTGTTTATCACTTAAGGAGAACAAACAGTGGGAGTTTAATACACAGCCAGATAACAGATTAGTTTACAAAGCCATTCTGCAATTAGAGATGCTTAGGTTTGAATGTGCCCTCTTCTCCCTCCTCCTTGCATCTCTGGTAGTTACATCCGTACTTGCAGCTTGTTGCTCCAGGAAGAAAAAGCTTCACAGATGAGTTATGTTAGCTATAACGTCTAGCCATTGCTTTGTTAGTTACATCTCCATGAAGTAAAGCAACTGTTAAAATATTTACTTCATTTGTAGACTGAGGGGTGCTCCCATCTCTAAATGATTTACATTATTCACAACGGCATTCTTTTCTGCAGTGAAGTAAGATGTTGCATTATGGTTTGAAACAGAAACAACAGTTAGAAAAAACAGTAGTACATTAAGCCACTTACATGCATTCCTACTCCTTTGAGGATCTGGCTTGTCAGCAAAGTGTAATATTCTTGAATGTAATGACTGCTTAAAAAAAAAAAAAAAAAACAAAAAAACAAAATAGCCAAAAAGAACCCACAACCTACCACCTAATCAAATATCTGAGAATGGAAAATTTAATTGAATGGAACTTTGAACAAATTCACACGAATCACCATGCTGCCCACTGGAAATAATACCCACTGTAACAGTTTTTCTTTCATAGCTTCTTATTTGTGTTCGCCTTCTTTCATTTTTTCGTATGTACAACATCAAGCAAACTGCCATCTCTGGGAATGTAGGATGTAAAATGTAAGTGGGACTGTCAGCAAAACTTGCTATGTTCCCGCTATTTTATTTCCTAGCTGATAAAACAGTTTGCACAGTTTTATTTAGTTACAATTCAAATAAACCATTACAGAATAGTTTTCCAGAACTCATCAAGTAAATAAGGAAGATGAATAAAAATAGACATAAAAAAATTAGGATCTTTAAATGTGATTCGCAATTATCAAGGAAGCTATACTCATAGCTAACACTCTTTTCCTCCTTTCTCTTTGTTAGAGGCTTTCCATGCAATAATTCTTCTGATGATATAATAGCTCTTGGATATTAAAACATTCTCTTTACTGAATGAAAGCTGACTAGCTTCAAATGTAGAAGAGTACATAAAGGGGAAAAAAGCAAAAGCCTCAATGCTCATTTTTGAAACAGGATTCCATGAGTATATGAAGATATGATTAAAGAAAAAAAGGCCTGCTACATCTTACATTAACTTTCAACAGTACAGATAAACAGTGTTTCCTGCCAAGTCACAGTACCATTCTGTTAGTGCTTGATATAATATTTAGTGTTGTTTTGGGATGTGTGATCATGTGATTCCTACTTTCTACATGGCAACCAGTGCAGAAATGATCTGTCAGGGACTGTCATTGAGGATCAATGCTAAATGTTACTCAGCAGGATGCAGACTGTATCTCGGTGGGTGTCCCCCTACTATGCTTTGATTATGTTTGTTGTAAAGAAAAGCCTACTTGTGCTTACAGCATTCATATTTCACCCCTACTGTGGAAGACATATTACAGCTTCTTGATTTGTCCCTGTTTCAACAAGATGTGTTGTTTAAAAACATACACACAGCATTTTCAAAGATTCCTTCAGTATAATCTGATTATAAAGGGGTTATGTGACAGTTTGTCTCTGGTGCTTATTGTGTGGCTTAAATCTCTGAGTACAAGCTGACTGAACATCCATACAATTTAGAGTCTGATGGCAGCTGTGGTTCAAAAATTTTGCTTTGGGCCAGATCTAGGGTCATCTGAGGAGGTACTTTGGCATACACCAAGGTAACAGAAGGATTTTATATTACTTATTGCTTCTTAGAACTTTGTTAGATGACAATACTGTAGGCTGAGTACATGGTGGGAAGATTTAATTAAACAGAATGGTAGTTTATTAAGTTAGAGCAAGAAGGGGGGAAAAAGAGGGAGAATTTTTTTATACCTTACTGTGTGAGTGGGGAGTAATAAGTCTACAGATAAATCTTCATCTCTAAGCATCGATAAATAGATAGAGTTATACATTGTGAAAGAGAAAACAGATATTACACTGGACAGCAAGCTGACCTATTGCTTTTACAGAAGGATATTTCAAGCAAAAATATGTATTTCAGAGAGAGTGTCTGTGTTTTCCGCATGACAAAAACACTCACCCATGGCTTCCCATTGCCTCTTAACGTTTGCTGTCTTTGATACGGTTTTATAACAGTGGTGCTCTACTAACAAACTTCCAGGCATGAACGAATACATACTAGAAGACCTTACCATGTGGATGGAGCTGACAAGTACGCTGTAGATGACGATCTGGTAAATCTAGAAGTTCTCGATGAGGTACTGTACTGTCTTGAGTAGCAGTTTCTGACAATTGTACCTCACATTTTGCCTGTTTCTGCTTTTTAGGCTTCTTTTAACAGAATGAGAAGAGTTCCTTCCTTCAAGCTTTTTTCTCTCCATGGCAAAGGAATTGTCACATGACTGATCTGCTATCATCTCACTTCATTAATATTCTATATAGTGACATAAAAGCAGTGGCAATGAATCCTGTTATGTGGAAGAATTTAATTATGAGCGATGCTAGTTTAAATTATTTTGTGAGTTTTCTAAAATGTGAAGTTTAGTCATGAAGATACAGATTTAAGTGATTTTTCCTAAAATTGATGAATTTATAAAGAGTAATATGGTATCGACAGCTTCTGGATAAAAAGTGATAATATCAGTTGCATATTTCACTATATCACCTATATGCAGAGTATCTGTAAATTTTTGTTTTGGTGATCTTTAAATTTCGTGCTAGCAAGAAAAAGACATACTACTAAATTGTGCTAGTGGCCTATTTAAAACAGTCTCTTACTACCACTTAAAATGATTATCCTAGTTTCATGGTCAAATAAAAAATTAAATGGAAATGTACTATGAAGTGCAGCAATAATGTGCATGGCCATTTTCTCTTCAGGAGGTTTGCTTCTCAGGCTGGTATAACAAAATATGTATTAATCTGGAAATAGGAGTTGCCATTTAATTTAGTTTTATGGCATTAGCAAGAATTTTGAAAGTATTTGTTTGGTTTTGTGGTGTTGGCATTTGAAAAATAATTAGTAACATTTATAAGTATTTCTTAATTGGTGTTCTCAGTATATTTACAAAAATCTTCCTAACTGGGAAAATACTGTTTAACTATCAATCTTTTTGTAATCTTTTCAGGACACAATTATCCATCAGCTGCAGAAACGCTATGCAGACTTACAGATTTATACTTATGTTGGAGACATATTAATAGCCTTAAACCCCTTCCAGAATCTCAGCATTTATTCCCCCCAGGTAAGAAAGATTCCAAGCTGTGGACAGTACTCACTTTACATCTTATATTAACAGCACTGGCTAAAATACTTAAGTGATGTTGGAAGCTAGGAGCACAGACTAAACTCCAGCCTTTTCTTCTTCCAGAAAAGTGTGGCTACAAATCTTTTTTTTTTTTTTTTTTTTTTTTAAATTCAGTCTCATTTTATTTCACTCCTTTCTGCTTGGTGGCATAAATTCCACAGGAGGGATGAAGATTACCCCAGCCACAGCTGTGCCTCTTGTCTGGCATTTAGAGCTTTCTTCTGGGAAATGGAAGATGGTTATATGAACCTCCTCATGCTGAGGCTGTTGCTTCATGAAGAATTGCTCTGACTTATTGGGTTACTACATGTCCTATGCCATCAGCTGCTACTTGAAAGAAACAAGTGAATCAAATGGTGTAAAGATAGAGGCAGCTTAATTCCCTACAAATATGAGGAGAAACAGAGACATAAATCTTAGTCTCAGTGGGTGCCTAAATCAGGGTTGCAGGTAGAGGGGCCAGATTTCAGATTCACTGTTGTCTTTGAAGTTTCTTTTGTATAGGTTGGGTATTTCCTTGGTTGAATGCTTGTGTTTGAAATTCTGTTCCTTGTGATACAGTTCACTGTCTTGTGCAGGAAACGTCAGAGTGCATTTTAGGTGTTGAAATTTGTATTCTGGAAATGGGGCAGTGCCAAGAATTACCACTCTTCTTCTAGGTGATTCAGTGGAAATTCTGTGGTAAAACAGACAACTACCTTCTGTTGAACAGGCAGAAGATAGTCACTATCATCTTTTCAGTTCTTAATTATGTAGCTAGAGTTGCATATTTTGACTATTGTGTTCTTTTTTAAATTTAGTTCTCCAAGCTTTACCATGGTGTGAAGCGTTTGTCAAACCCCCCCCACATATTTGCCTCTGCGGATGCTGCCTACCAAAGTATGGTTACCTTCAGCAAAGATCAGGTAAGAATCTGTTCATTTTGGTTTAGATTTCATATTAATTGTACTGCCATTATGCTACCTGGCTATGGCTAATGTTCTGTTATGTTGTAGTTTGGGAGATTTTTTCTTTAAGCCTTTTATTCCTACATTAGGAAAACCGAAGTAGAATTCTAGTCAGGTTTGGGAATTCTGAAGAGGACATGGTGGCATAAAAGAGACAAAAGGTCAAATAAGATGATAGGGTTACCTGACCAATAGAGTTTCCTGGACATCCATGAAGTCCTGGCAGTTGACACCAGCTGCAGAGTGTTGCTACACACTGATTCTAGCCTCCCTTGCACTAGGTACTGTAATAATTTACACCTGTGTAAAACAGGAGGGTCTCAATGCCGTAGCAGATTAACAGAGTTTGAACCAGTTTCTGCTGCATGAAGTCACTATCAAGCAATGGATAATCAATTCCTTTAACTACAAGTCACAAAAAATAAGAACCATTAACTAATTTTTTTAGTAAAATTTATTAAGGGTAGGTCTAATACAAATGTAATAAGGACACAAATCCAATTATATAGCAATGATTTTAATGAGAATTAAATACCATGCTGTAGAAGCTAGATTTCTTTTTATTACATTCTTAAGATTGTAACTTTGTACTTTTTCTAGTTTGTTATGCTGTATGCACATGACTATTGAGGGCTAATAATTATTTTTATTTATAAAATCCTCCTGATTTTACCCTGTACATCACACAGTAATTCATAGAAAATGCTTTTTTAAAATCACAGCAGCAGAATAAAATAATAAAAAACCTGCAATCAGAAAACGCCAAGCAAAGAAGACAAATAAAAGGGACATTGAAGAGGAAGAAAAAAGGAATTATACTGAGTGTGTGGAAGTACACTGGCCTGAGAGATGGCTAGTACTTCTTTAATGACTTAAATGCTCTTTGATGGAGGCATTAACTTATTTTATAGGAGTATTTGTTTTCTTTATGTGAGAACTTGTTATCTGGGGAAAAAAATTAGTTCTGACATCAGCCCGTCAGGCTAACTTTGTACATGTTTAATATTACATGTTTCATACCTGTTTAAGAAGTAATTTGCATTTAGATCTAAATCAGGTTCCTGTTCAATGTTTGCAAAGAATTACAGGAGCATGTTTATCTCTGCTACCTGGCCAATGTTATGTTGGTTCTTCAGGTAAAGGTGCATTAGATAAACACTGTAGCCAGATCAAAAATGTATTGATTCTGTTTGTTTTATCCATTGAGCTTTCCCTTGTATTTTCCTGTGAAGCCTGAAAACTGACTTCTGGTTTAACATTTCTCCTGAAACTAAAGTCAAGTTCTGGCCAATTCTACAAGAGTTTTGTGAGTTCTGCAAGAACTCATGGGCTTTAACTGTATAAACTGTTGTACATGACTTCTCTAGTCACACAAAGGCAATTAAGTTAGGTATCGTAACCCTGTAAGTCCATCACTGGGTTATCTGTTTCCAAGAAGAACAAAAGTACCTGACAAGAAGCAAATAAATGAACTGCAAATGTCATACTGCAAACATTATTTAGAGTCAGTCTCTGCACCTGCTGTCAAACACTGCAAGACACCACCAGAGAACTGCTACATCCTTCAAACCTTTTCACAAAGCCCAGTTCTGTATGAAGTGTTATTGCATCAAGTATTTTAGGACGTTGTATCTTCTCCCAGCCAAGAATCTTCTATGTTCACAGTGTGGTGTGAATAACTTTCAGGTGTTTACATAAAAACACACGAATCTATGGAACTGCTCAGTGTTAACATTTTAATTGTATGTCAGTTGATACTGTACCTTAAGTAGACTAATATTTGTACTGGTGATCGTAGAACACATAAAAATATGGGAAAATAATAAATACTGTTAGAATGTTTACTTGCTGTGACCTGAAGTGTTCATGCTTCAGTGTTCAGGTGTGAACTGGCCTTCAAGGTGTACTCACCTTCTACTTCCATCTCGTCTATGAAGAGCAACAGCAGAGAGGAGGACACCAAGTGATTTACACCATTCTAGCTAATACCTGAGTCTGGAAGCCATTTAGAGAACCTATAAATTACCATGTGCTAAGGACTGTTGACTCAGGAAGAAGTTGGATATGTTCTTCCAGAATTATCCAATGAGCAGATGCATATTTTTCTGAAATGTTTAGATGCTAGTTTGCTGTTCGAGCTAGAATATCAGCGTCACCTACAGAATAACGTCTCTACACAGCAGCAATTATTTAAGATTATTTTTAAAGCCAGGAGCAGACTTTTGGTCAGTGTATTAAATACAGCTGTACCCTGTGTTCCTTCGTGTAGCTGTACCTTCATGTTCATATGAAGACAATGCAGTGAGCTCAGATGCACTGTTGAAATATGTCACATCAACTCAGCTGTGACAATTTTCTGAGTTTTAAGCATTTGAAACAAGCCACATGTGCATAGCGTATGTTAACCTGTAGACGTGGTCACTTGTTTATGTATTTTAGCCCTTAGAAATTCAACCACTGCTTCACGTATATGCACATTGGTGTCAGGTATTGTGAGATGCATTTTACTAATATACGGAATAAATTATTACACTGAGCCTTTGCTGATCTTTCCTTTCAGAAGGGAGTTTAGGGAGCTGACCCTTGAAGTATTTTGTAGTCTTGGTACTTAACATTAAATAACAGATAGGAACAGTAATAGCTGAAACTGAGCATGTGGTGAGCTGTGCACTTAACTGTTTCGTTTTGTGTATTCAGTGCATTATCATCAGTGGAGAAAGTGGTGCTGGAAAGACAGAAAGTGCCCATCTGATCGTCCAACATTTGACCTTCGTGGGAAAGGTATTTCTTAGCCAACCATGTAAAACTATGAACAAATCCTCCAAACCCCACCCCCAATTTCCACTTTATTTAATCTTTAATACTTAAAGCTGTTCATGTGAGTTGTACCACTTGAGTTAGGGACAGAGTAATCATGCATGTTGAGAGTATTGAATTAAGATACTGGAGTATGACGCACACAAAGCCATTCAGTTCTTTTTTAAAGAGAAGGTGCCAGATCCTGAGTGTTCGGTACCTGTAGTTATCTACAGTATTTATCACATATACTGTTGTTCATTTATACAATAAAGAATGACAAATCTTGCTATGGCTCTAATCTTAGAAGCTCTTACACATTTAAATGTTATGAGTAATGCTGTTAGTGCAAAATGATGAGAAAATCAAGTGTGTAAGGTTAACCTTAGGTAGATGTGTTTAGTTTTGGTGGTTTTGGTACTGTAACTAATTATATGACACCACAGAGGCAGAACAGTTGCAGAGAAAGAAGAATCTGTTTTTCCTACGTGTGGGAGACTTCCTCATCAATTTGTTGGTCCTGTTGTTGTATAAGTAGAAAGGTTAACGCAGTATCCAAGTCCATACAAGCATGAAAAAGGGGTGCTCTGCTTCTGAAGCAAGAATTGGATTGTGGGTAAGCAATATGTTCTTTTAATGACCCTTCTGATCTGTATCTGTTCTGTCAAGGCCAATAACCGTGCTTTGCGTGAGAAAATTCTTCAGGTGAATCCTCTGGTTGAAGCATTTGGGAATGCCTGCACTGCTATCAATGACAACTCAAGTCGCTTTGGAAAATACCTGGAAATGATGTTTACGCCCACGGGAGCTGTAATGGGGGCAAAGATTTCTGAATATCTACTTGAAAAATCAAGGGTCATAAAACAGGCTGTGTAGGTATAGTAATTGTCCTTTATGTTTGGATTCTGTTTAATTCTCAAGAATTCTTTATTTTAAATGCTTTTGTGTCTTCTGCTAAAGCAGTGATCCTTTGTACAGTGCTATGATGACAAGAATAGTCAGGTTCTTTTGGAGTGGAAGCCAGAGCTGCTCCATTCTTTGGAGAAATATTGTGGTTGGCTGGGTTTTCTGTTTCACAGTTGCTGATCCTACACCATTAAAACAAATGGGAGATTTGCTACCTACTTCAGTAAGCTCATGATAAGAACTTCTACTTTTACATTGTACAAGATGGCACAAGAATAAACACAAGTGCTTTACAAGGATACTTCTTTTTCTTCCAGGGGAGAGAAAAATTTCCATATATTTTATTATATTTATGCTGGCCTTTATCGTCAGAAGAAACTTTCTGAATATAGGCTTCCTGATAAAAAGCCTCCTAGGTAACCATCACTCACTTGTTTTAACTGCTTGTTGTAATTAGCTATTGATCAGTTCTTGCTTTCAGTATGATGCTTTAAAATCTGTCTTAATCCTACTCCATCCCTTAAGGATCTTTTTTAATCCTCCCAAGCAAAGAAGAGGATGGACAATAAGGCATTACATTATTTGTATCTATTTGAGAACTTGAACTATTTCAAGAGGAGGGAGGAGGAAGAATCAGGCTTATTATTATGTAGATATTCTGTCATACTTTCAAATCAGGACAATCACCTTATGATTTCTTACTGTAATGTTTCAGTAAGAACCAAGAATATGCTTTGGAGGTGTGGTATTTTAATTAGTATTTGAACTTTGGGTACATCTGATCTGTATTGGGTGAGAGGATGTGTGTGAAATGTCGGTAACACTATAATAGATATTAACAAAGAATAAGCAAAAGTTAGTGCAACAGAAACAAAAACTTCTTTTGAATTAGCACCAAAGTATAGAATTGGAAGATACTGAAATAAATGTTCTTTCCTGTTACTGAGGTACTTGCATTGAAGTCACTGGAGGTTGTATTGGCATATCTGCTAATATGGTGCTTGCTTTCTCCCACTCTATTTAGATATATTGATAATGAAACTGGAAAAGTAATGCATGATATTGTTACTAAAGATTCCTATGGAAGACAATTTGAAGCGATTCAGCATTGCTTTAGAATTATAGGATTCACCGATGAGGTAAGAGATCCAGTTGCTAAACCATTATTGACCTTTATAAAAATCACCTCTGGTGCTGCCTGTGCATGGGCTGCCATTTGGCTTTGTGGATACACACCTGTGCCACAGAATCTCTCTTAACGACAGAAGTGAACTGTGAAAGCATAAGCACACACTTGGAAGCCAAGACCAGCCTGAGGTCTGAGTTGGTACTCAGGTGAGTCCATTCACAATTCTGTGTCACGCTGTTTTCTGTGTCAGTAGGAGCTTATTTGAATTTGTAGAACTTGGTCTCAGAGCAAGCTACAAGCTTTAATAGCCATTCCAGTGCCCACCTTTTTCTTTCATAGCCTAAATAAGATCTATATATCTAATTGGATTCCTTAAAAGTGCTTCCTGTCATCTTTTACAGGAAGTGTACTCAGTGTACAGAATTCTGACTGGAATCTTAAATACTGGAAATATCGAGTTTGCTGCCATTTCTTCACAACATCAAACAGATAAAAGTGAGGTTCCTAACCCAGAAGCCTTAAATAATGGTAAATACATTTTAACATTGTCAGTTCTGTAAAAGCAGTTTGATTGTATTTGTGAGAATCTCTAACTCATGGTAACAGTTGGACAATGCAGGTGATTTCCACTGCATAATCACAAGTCATATCTTTTTTCCACTGTCTTTTAGCTGCTGCACTACTAAGTATTGGGTCAGAAGAACTTCAAGAGGCCCTAACCTCCCACTGTGTTGTAACACGAGGGGAGACTATTATCCGAACAAACACTGTGGACAAAGCAGCTGACGTGCGAGATGCCATGTCTAAAGCACTTTATGGCCGGCTCTTCAGCTGGATTGTAAATCGTATTAATACGCTGCTTCAGCCAGATAAAAATATATGGCAAGTTACACATCACTGAATCATGTGTATTTACTGTGCATATGTCTTTGATGGGTTCATCCATTTGTATATTTTTGATTTTGCAGAAAGGGTGTTGTGTTTGTTTTGGCTAAGACTTCAAAATGGCTTTCGTGGTGTGATACTGAATTCCATTTCCAGGGCATTAACCCCAGCATTTTCAAAGAGCTGAGTGGAATTTAGCTACTGAACCCAATGGAAATTGAGTGGTTAAAGTGATGTACAGTTCTTTAAAAAGATGCTTCTTATGTAGTGAGCATTAAAATCATACCAAAGGCTGGTAAATAATTGGAGTACACTGAAAAATATTCAGAGTCCTTACAGTCCTTCTGCTTTTGTAAGCTAGTAATAAATACAGATCTCGGATTATTATTGTGCTGCTACTTGAGATGTAAGTGATGATTTTTTGTTTTTCATAATTACAGAAATGTTCACATTGTGCATCCATATGATTTCATTGCCAGGTACTCATCTGGCTGCTTTGGTCTTTTCAAGCAGCTGTAGAGATTTTTAGAAATGAGAGAACCCCTTGGGTGATGTGAAAATGCCTCTGATCTGAGATCTCTACTTGGCACTTCACTATATCATATAGACATGTCCTCATCCATACTTGCAGTTCTAGTGGTGACTGTGGTATACTTGAGCTAGCACAGTCCATCTTGTAGCAGCAGCAGACTTGGTAATTACCATTCTGACTACAGCAAAAACATACTATTAAAGCCTGACACCTTTTGTCTACCTGGAGGAGCACTTGTTTCAATATGGCTGCTAAGTGTCTATTATGTACCTATAATTCTCCTGCCTTCTTCATGGAAATTTGCAAGAAGCAAGTGGAAAACAAAATTGTTAATGATGCTGAACAAATGCACAAGTTGTCTTAGATTCAGCTGCACTTTTTCTCCTCTCTTTTTGCGACGAATTGAATCAATTATGCAATCTTAGTTACCATGTTTATTTTTATTTTAACTTGGTGTTGCCCATGATGAATTTTGTTTGTGTTTTCACATGCAGTAATGCTGAAAACGGGATGAATGTTGGGATACTAGACATATTCGGATTTGAGAACTTTGCAAGAAATTCCTTTGAACAGCTGTGCATAAATATTGCTAATGAGCAGATACAGTTTTATTTCAATCAACATGTCTTTGCACTTGAGCAGGTAAATTCACCTCTGATGAGGTCTAGTTGAATCAGCCATCCTGAGCCATAGATCATATTCAGGAGTAGATTAAAAACTATAAAAAAAAAAAATAAAATAAGATTTAAATGCAAGATAATGACATCTTTCAGTTGAAGTTTTGTAAATAATGTTATTGAGGCTTATAGAGTATTGCTGTGCATCATAAATGACCTAATGATGGTGTGGCTTTTACTGGTTCAATATTAAAACTGTGCTGGTGACTTTGTAGATGGAATATCACAGTGAGGGAATTGATGCTACTACAGTGGAGTATGAGGACAATCGTCCACTTCTAGATATGTTCCTCCAGAAACCCATGGGTCTTCTATCTCTGCTAGATGAAGAAAGTCGATTTCCTCAGGCAACAGACCTAACTTTAGTTGGTATGTGCAAACAAAAATTCTGTGAAATAACAATTATATTTTGAGTGGGCAGAATGATGTCTTTACTCAAGTTGTACTGGCCTAGTTGTTCTGCTGAGGCTGTGCCATTTCATTTGATATTTTAAGTATATTTTTCATTGTGCTTCATCATTTTTCTTTGCTTACGTGTTTTCTGTTCTTTTTATATTGCAAAATTTATCTTATATATCAGGTGTCAAGGGGTTATTGTCTTTCCAGTGTTACAAGGAGATAACCTGTGTCTTGTCCCTGTATGTGGAGTACATCAAGCAGCATTTATCCCCATTTACTGAAGGGAAGGCTGAGATACAGTAGAATCTTGTGTCTAGGACCACCCTGTGAGCAGCGCTAGTGTTGAGAGTAAAATTTAGGTCTCCCAGGCTCCTATGCCCATGTTTATCCAAATAGAAAATACTGCTTCACTCCAGATTATCTCATCATAAATAGAAAGTCTGTGTTATTTCTGGTGTGCCATCTGGCTAAGTATTTCCTTTTCTTCATGCGTATTTTACGTATATTTTAACAAATCTTGGTGCCAACTTTAAAACATGCAGCACATGCCGTGTTTAAAACTGTTGTCTTGCTTTTATTTACTAGAGCAACAATTTCCCTGCAGTAGGAAACAGAGTTCCAGTTCCTTCAATGGAATGTGTGGCAGAGATTCAAGCTGTTAGTCAGAGAAAAATAACAGCTGCCTGTTAAATTGCACAATATATGTATGAGATTTTTCACTTCTACTAGGCTGAGTTGAAACTTGAATTTAGGTCACAGATAGAATGAATGCCATAGTTTCATTCCAGTCCTCATTTGTGTACTAAAGCTGTGTGCCTCCCTGTGGGTCCTGTAAATCAGTTAATACTGAATATTGAACTTAGACTTTCACAGAGGCACTTTCCTTGGTCCTGTGCCAATCAATCTTACTGCTGATCTGTACACAGTATAGCAGGATCCCTCAAGGAGACAGCAAAGTGGGATATTTTGCTCTCTCCAGATGTGCTAGACAATCATTAATTCCACCACCCAGCGCCCCACCACACCAAAATTCCAAACTTAGTTCTTTTTGCTTTAAATACAAGCTTGATTAAATGTTAATAGAAAGAAAAACCTAACACAAGATATTAATGGATTCTAACATTAGAAAACACATTTTTATAATATTTTCTGACCTACACAACATGACAGAGAATTTTATGAATTGATTCTGGCCTCAAGTCTCCAGTTGCTTGCTCAAATAAAGAAATATAATAGCAAGCTTTACAGTATTAGCACTAATTTCATTACAAAATATTAAAGAGATGCAAAATATCCCAGGGCATAAAAGACACTTTCTTAGAAAGTGATGTTTCTTTTTTTGTTAGCTCTTTAGAGGTAGTCATAAGAACTCAAAAGCATCTTTAGAAGAGGTTTTAGATAGAAGCCTCTTTTTCTGTAGAAGTCCAAAGGTAAATGAGAGATGATCCCAGCCTTAAGACATTAACATATATTTAAAACATGATGCACAAAGTTAAATGAATGGGGAAAGGAAGATAGGGAGAATACAAATAATAGGCATTTAAGCAAGCGAGGTACATGTACAGCTTTGAATGTACATAGTTGACGTAAACCCACTCCAAACCCTATATATACATATAAGCAAATTCACAGCAAAATATAGGAAGTCGTCACCCCTTCTCATTTGTCCCTCTTATTTGATAGTTTTCCATGCACAAAATTATCCACAAACAGTGGGATTTGAAAGACAGTCTTACTGCGCTGGTTTAGAATTAGCTGTTCCATTCAGAAGTGGCAGCTTTGAAGAAAGCACAGAGCTATTTCTGAGCAATCTGATAATATATGTGCTTATAGTAGTTCTGGCTTCTTGAGCAGCAAACTGTCCCTAAATTAGGATGAAGATTTTACCTTGTTACTCTAAGTCACTTGTATCAATGTCTCTTCTCAATGTCTAGATAAATTTGAAGATAACTTACGATGCAAATACTTTTGGAGACCAAAAGGAGTAGAACTGTCATTTGTTATTCAGCACTATGCTGGAAAGGTAAGGTCATGTGATTTTTATTTAGTTCAAATAACAGTGGTATGGTCATTATTTGTTTTATCCAAAGCTTCTGCTTTATGATTTTTTTTTCTCATTTTAAGAGACAAAATGATAAAATTTCTGGAAACCTAGAATCTACAATAAAATTTTCATGTGTAGTAGTCCATTTTAGAACCTGTCCTTAGGGCTTTTTCACAAACTGTGTAGACAGTAACCACCTTTTATTCTGAAAGAAATCTAGCACCAGAAACACCATTACTACAGTCATTTCAAAGGAGCAACTCTCTGGAGCCAGAACAGGCTATACACGATTGTTAACATCATGTGAATGCCACAGTAGTTCTGTGTGTGAGTGTACATAAGAGTATATGGATAAAATGCAATGTAAAACAGCATCTGTAATAGAACTTAAAATCCTATAGAGAGCTTTGGAAAGACTGGAGCTGGCTAGCACAGATGTTTTCTTGTACTCTGTAGCACCTAACTTCTTTTGTTCTCAGCAGTTCACGTATTATTTTATATGGGGGATAATGGTCCAGTTGTTTCACATGACATGAGCTTTGCTTATGATTTCAGGTCCACCTCTTTCGTTATAAACAAAATCAAAACGAAATAGCAGTGCTTTATATAGCTATCAATGAAGTCTCATCTCTGGCTCATTGTAAGACTCCAAAATTTTAAGATATGTTCTGGTAGACTTTGTGCAGCTTTCTGACTTGTTAAGAATAACTGTAAAATTTCACACAGGTTTAGTAAATTCTTTGTACCCAAATAGCCAAGTCATAAAACCACTACTGGCCAGTTTGCTATTGCAGGAGAACGTTCAGTTTCTGTGTAAACTAATGGACTTCATTGGAATTAGGGTAGAGAGGAATATTGCTAGTGATAATAAAACAGGTCTAAAAAATCACTGCAATTAAAAAAAAAATAAAAAGTTAAGCAAAATTAACTGATTCTTATATGAATAAAAATAGCCAGGCATTAATTTCTAATATCAACAATTAAAATAATTGAAGTAGATGAATGTTTTGTTTTCCTACTATCGTTTTTGAAGCAGTGAGAAGCCTATTTTAATGTACCTGGATGTGCAACTTACTCCTGTTCCTCTAACAGGTCTAGTTACAGATCACAAATTTGGTGCAGACAACAAATAGATGATGAGCACCTGAGCACCATTTCTTATTTCATACGTAAACTGTCAACTTAGGCTTTAATGATGTATCTCTCTTATATTGCATCATGCATACCATAGTTTGATGTGACAAAGCATAATGCAGTGTGATTTAAGCCATTTAACCCAATTTGATGTGCAGTGATGTGCTATGAATATAGGTGCTGTTTATAGCCAGTTCACATTCTGAAGACACTGCTGTAGCTGTACAATTTTAAGTCTTTTGCAGATAATTCATTGGCTTGTCAGAGCCAAACTAACTGGTCTGCTTGGTCATTTTGACTGTTCACATTTTAAGGAGCATAGTAGGTTTTGTGTAACCCTGTTTGGCAACTTTTCTGGTTCTGTTTCCCATGCTAGGTATTATATGATGCCTGTGCATTCCTTGAAAAGAACAGAGACACTCTTCCTGCTGACATAGTGGTGGTGTTGCGAACTTCAGAGAACAAACTTCTTCAGCAGCTGTTCTCTAGCCCGTTAACAAAAACAGGTATTTTCTGCACAGCTTTGCTAACATTGCAGCCTCTTCAGCTACCTACTTCTCTAAAACTTTAGTTGTTTCTGGGCAGATTTTTTTAGTTCTTTTTCAGCTCTGCTGTTTAAAGTTTCCTAGATATCTAAAATGTTACGATATTTTTTTTTTTTAAATATGTGGACATGAATTCTTCTAAAAAACCCAGGCAGCAAGATTCATCCCTCACTCCAGAGAAAGGAAGATTATCTAATGTGTAGGGCAAGAATTCATTCTCAGAGCAGGATGAGAATATGGGAGTTTCTTGGTTCTTAGCCCTTGTCGTGGTTTAACCCCAGCCAGCAACACAGCACCACGCAGCCGTTCACTCGCTCCCCCCCCACCCAGTGGGATGGGGGAGAGAATCAGGAAAAAAAAATAAAGCTCGTGGGTTGAGATAAG
>JAVKLA010000001.1:31383995-31424079 GCA_034782735.1 Sagittarius serpentarius | reverse complement strand
CCATCCCACTGGGTGGGCGGGGAGCGAGTGAGCGGCTGCGTGGTGCTGTGTTGCTGGCTGGGGTTAAACCACGACACTAAGTATGTCTGATTCAGTTTTGCTGGAAAATTGGGCGTGTTGCTTAAAGTAGCCATTAATACTCAAGGTTGTGTTTTAAAAATACCTTGGGCACTACCACTAACTAATTATATACAAGAATCTGTTGTTCTTTACTAGGTAAGGGTAAAAGTTAAGACCTTTCTTACTGAGATCTTACATTTACATATCTTGGAATATAGTAGGCAGTTTGACCTTCAGTTCATCTCAGGTGCTGTCAGTGTCTTTCTTCCCTTGCATTCTACAAGAAGTGTGCTAACCTACTGTGTTAAAACAATATTTAAACATAGCAGTGATGATGCTTACAAGCAAAGTTTTATTTGTTGCTGTAAATGTCATGCTATGTGTTTGCCAGCATGTGCCTTACTAATGTGGGAAGTGACCACTGAAGTGTCTGTGATGTATGCAGTAGAAAGCATAGCAGCACTGAATTTACACTCATGTTCTCCAATCCCAGTCTAGCAGTGTAAAGCTTTTAAGTATATATAAATACGATATGTGTCTACTTCATGCTAATAAGACTAAAGAAACCTTTAATCTAATTGAGAATCAGGATTAGAATTTGTCAGTTCACTGTGGCATGGATTTTTCATTTCAAATAATCTGGGCCAAAAAGTGCATCTTTTTTGCTTCTGAAGCAATTACTCATAATGAGGTTATTCCCAGGTGGGCATGACTATTACTGTTTTCATGGTTATCGGATTCTGTTTTGTAGTATGGATCTGATTTGGGGAATACTATTTCTCAGTAAAGTGGTTCTCTTTTCAGAATAAGCAGCAGTGGAAGTGTGTCTGTATTGATAGTTGTTTTCTACAGACAGTATTTTTATAAATATATTCTTGTGTAAAATGTGTAGTATATGAGAAAATTGGATTCTCGGCTTTTTATTGCACAAGATTAGCTTAAATTACTTCAGTGACTCAAAAGAATAGAGTTTTGATAGTCAGTGACCAGATTAAAATTAGTACCCAATAAAAAAGTACATTTATTCATTTATAGTCAAGCTAAGAAAAGCTTAGTCTCACAGTAGCAGAAGATGAAAATGCATTATGGAGATAAGCAGTCAACTTCCTTCGGCTAGATAAAATGTACTGAAAGGAAAGGCAGGGAAGAATCTGTGTATGTCAAAGACATTGTCTGACTCTGTACCTCTTCTGGAGTGCAAGTGCTTAGCTGTGATTAGAAGTAGTGTCAATGAAATATGAATGCATTGTAGCATTTCTGACCATATTATACTGTATCTACATGGTGTTTCAACTAACCCCTCTTTATCTGAACCAGAAGCATGAAAGAAATTAATAAAATATGTTAGGATAAGGAAAGAGCTTGTACTGTGCCCTGTATCTAATAGTAATATCCCTGGTACAGCTTGTACAGTAAGGTGACATTGTCATTAGGCTCTTTCTCTGTAAGTCATTTGCACTTCACAAACTAAATGTTATGTCAAAGCTTAATGTAATTCTTACCTGACATGCTCGTACTTCGGGAGGAGTGATCTATTGCAGTGATAACCAAAATGACATTATAAATACAGTGCTAATACTAATAATATTTGCTTGATACTCCTTATAGAACCCATCACCTAAAAATAATGAAGCACTGACAAACCATAAGTAACATCAGAACATCCAGCCAGGGTGTACTTTTCCTAATTAGTATGGAAAGTCAGCGGCTGGACAAATCATTAATTTGGCCAGGGATACAAGTGAGAAGCCAGGAATGCTGACTAGTCCTTTCTGAGATCTAGAGAGCACTTCCAAAGTCCAGCCTGAAAAAAGAAAACCCGTTTCTTCTTTCTGTGCTGTAAATACTTGAAATACTTTCAAAACGTCTCCTGCTTGGCTTTGCATAATAGAAGAGATAGGGTACTTTGACAGTATGGTCTTTCTCACCTAGCTGCAATGAGGTATCAGTGAAGAATATGTTTGCAGAGATGTGAGGTTTCCTATACAGCTTCAAGACAAAAGGAGTTTTGCTGAGCACTGGCACGGTGAGCTTAGCCAGTGAGTGCATAGATTTTTGTGCTGCTACTTCTCTTTCTGCTGGAAGCTCTCAGAGCATTTCAGAAACTTTAATGACTGAAACTTCTCAAAGCATTAATGATATTTCTAACGTTATTGAAGAGGGAAAAAAGAGAAACATTGGGGCTGACTGACTTGCCCACTGATACAAATGAATCCCAGAGACCTTGGTCTCTGCTCCGGCAGACGCATAGGTAGGAGCCTTAATTTTTCAGATGAGCAGTCCTGTTGAACTGAAAAGGAAATGTGTGTGAATAAAACTAAACATGTACATGTTTAAAAGATTAATCCTAATTCTAACCATTAACTTCTCTCCCCTCCCTCATGAATGCCTTTTCCAAGAAAAACTAAGAAAATTTTGAGAGGGTTTTAAATTGCTTAATTGGTCCACTTTATGGACTTGGATTTAATGTAAGTAGTATTTTATTTAAGTCTACATGGATGTCACTTGTATTTTCTCTGAAGTGTTGACCATATAATAGGTGTGAAGCTAGACTTCTGAAAGGCACAGTGCAGTCTTTTAACCTTTAACCGGTTTAACCTTTCAAGGAACCCGTGGCAGTTTTAACTGGCTATGTTATTATCTAAAAACATTTGTTCTTCAAATATTGATGTTCTTCACAAAGTGGAATAACATTTAATTATTTTTGGTGTGTAAAGTAATAAATGACGTTGTAAATGAAAATCGAACGCAAGGACAGGTACCAAATGTTTACTGAGTATAAACACCATGCTAACTCTGGGTGAAACATTTCTTATTATGTAGACTAATTTTCAAACGACACTTGTTCTGTTTTTTAGTTTTAATGTCTTAGACATATTAAAGATGGGTAGTTATTTTCCTGAACATGAACTACTTGAGATGACTAATTCACAAGCTTTTATTGAAGTATCATTTTGTGTTTGATCTGGAAAAGAAAATCCTAATAACATTTTTTTTCTATGGATTTCATCTGATGCTACAATTTGGTAGTTACTGATTACATAGGAATTCACTTGACACATGAAATAAGCACTGATAAGAATCCATTCCTAGAAGGAGGTAACTGATGAACAAAATCACAATATGTAAAGCTTTTCTTTTTTTAAGTAGGAACTGACCACTTAGGGGTTTTTTGTTTGTTTGTTTGTGAAGTCATCAAAGATTTTTGATTAATGAAAAGGTTTATTTATTTGCTTGGTTTGCCAGATCAGAAATGCTAAGTTTAGGTTTAGTTTTGCATGAGGAGCTAAGGGAGAGCTCAGGGATATTAATCGTGAACCCTAGAGACCTAATGCCAGCAGTGAGTGTGGTGAAACTTCAGCAGCTACCTTATCATTCTAAATTTTATTTGGTTATTAGAGTTTTGTAACTCATTATAAAATGCAACAAAGCTTTAGTAATTTTAAACAATCTGATTCAAATTTGTTTCTTCTCCCAGCTCTCCTCTTTTATCTCATGTTGTGTCACCTGTTTTCCAGTGCAAGGCTTTCAAGCTTTAGACTTGCTAATCTGAAGCCTAGCCAAAACCAACCTTTCCAGGTTGTCTGCTTTAGCCAAAAAAGGCACAAAAGAGTAATTTCTAACATACAAAAATACCAAAATTACAACTAAGAGAAAAATAAATTCACCAACTACTTGCGCTTTAAAGTCCTCATTTTAATCTTAGAGAGAGATGTGTAGGTACCATATGTACCATGTGTGTATATAGGTATACAAGATTTTCAAAACAGAGTTGCAGTTGTCATTAACCTACACAGTACAGCCTAAAGCAGTTTCCAAAAACATGGACATACCTTGTGTTCTGCACTGTGATTTAGGGTATCGGGTAACGTACGCTATTAGATCTGGAAATGACATGCCAGTGTCAATCCCAATGCCAGCAGCTTAAAAGAGAAGTACTTTTTAAAATTAATACTGAATGTTTAAATCACTCCAAAGAACATCATGCCTGTGTTTGAGTGCTGGCCCCCAGATTGTTTTCAGGGGATTAGTATTTTTCTTGTTCGGAGGAAAGAGCAAAAGTTCCTTTGAGTGTTATGTGGACACTGGGTTTGCTCTGCTCCCTTGTGGAATAATTACCAGCGATTAAGTGTTCTTGGTTTTCGTTTTTCCTGTCCTGCCTCCTTACCGGTTATGTAATATATAGTTTAGCAAAACTCTGAAGACTGTTCAGTTACTGGCTTTCTGTAAAGCAAACAGCTAAACACTGGAGTTGATGCAAACAAGGCACTTAGCATCTGAAAGAAGTGTTAACACTTTATTTACATTTAAATTAAAATGGACACTTATTTATGTGTTCTGGTTCTGAAAGGTGTGTGGTACATCTGCAGAGGCCTATTGTTTATTCATGCTGTAAATCCTTTGAAATGTGTTAAAATGCTTCCCACTCATTATAAAAATCCTGCCACCCATGGATTAGGGCTTTGATGTCACCAATCCTGCTTCAAAGGGTTCTTTCAATGCTATTAATCACAGTTTAGCCTCTGAAGATATAGCCAGAGAAAACATTTGGACATCTTGTGCTAGACTTGCTAAAACTTTGAAATATACAGAGTGTCTTGCATATGCACAGTCCCGTTTCACTTCCTCTTTCTTCTCTGAGCCTTTATTTTGAAAAGCTATTTTGTGATGACTTTGGCTTTCTACAAGTACAGAGGAAAAAGGTTAGGACACGTCATACTGTACATTTAAAAAAAGGCACTCTTCTTTTAGTTGACACCACAATATGTTTTTGCCTGAGGAACTGAGTCCGTCTTTAAAAACCCCAAGGGACAATAAGACTGGGGATTAAGCAGGCCTATATGTCAAAAGGTCAAAAAAAGATACCCTCTTATCATTTTCTCATCTCTTTCATTAGTTTGTGAGCTTAAGATGCTGTCTAAACACTTCAGGATCCACATGATTTCATAGAAACAAGATTGTTTCTGCTGTCTTTTTCTCTTTTAAATCTCTCAATGAGTCACAGAGAAATTGATTACTAGTGATTGAGCTGTATGCCTTTGTGCTGTCGTTGTTTTCATCAGCTCAGTAGCTAAGGTCAGTGACATACCACCTTATCACTGACTTTTTCCTCCCTTTTAAATCAACACTGCACTCTGTCATGCCTGTGCTGAATGCTCTGCAGGCACAATTGGTAATGAGCAGGGTGTGGAAAAAGTGTGGTGATGTCTGTTATTTTTAGTACTATTGTACAAACTGATTTTCCAGCATACAAATTTTTCTCTGCTAAGCTTCTTGAACAGTTTTTGCAGTATGTTATTTCTTTCCTTTTGAACAGGTAACTTGGCACAAGCAAGAGCCAGAGTGACAGCAGCATCTAGGTCTTTACCTCCACAGCTTAGTGCTGGGCGTATCAAGGTTAGTAGTGTTCCCTTTGAAGACAGGCAATTGTTCATAAAATATTACAGCGAGGCTATGGACACAATGCTTAGCTGATGTAGGTATATAGTGAGATTCTTACCAAATGAGCGTCTGCCTTAATACCAGAAAACGTGTGCCTCAGCTGGGAGCACTGTTTCCAGTTTTAGTGAGGACCCTATTCTACAATCCAGTGAAGAATCAGTTTACTGCTGATTAATCTTTAAACTTTTGGAGTGAAATCTCAGTTACATTGATACTGATAGAAATATTCCTCTTTATTTCAATGGGGTCAAGGTTTTCCTCTGGCAATTTTGGCCTAGAAAGAGATGTAATTAGATAAAATTTGAATAGTGTATTTAACAGTATGAAAGGCAAAAATAAAAATAACCTGTTCCTTTTTTATTCAACTTGCAAATGAAAAACCAGGGGACATTTGTGACTGATAGATGACCAGAAAAGAACGACTTGGCAAAACCACTGTTCTTTAAAAACAACTGTAGAATTTAAATGCTGCTGAATTTTGCCATAAAAGTATGTGGCATAATTGCAAAAGGATGTGTTGCCAACTGAGTATACTTAATTTGTGAGGAAAACTCTTGTGCCTCAAGCAGATAGAATGTACACCCCCTCCCTGCTTCCTAAGTAGTACTGTTAGAGTTAGCTTAGTTAAGTGTTTGGTTTTGGGGTTTTCTTGCCTCCAAAGTGAACAATAATAATTTTTCAAAACAAATGTGGTAACAGCAACTGTTCAAAAGTCTACGGAATTTTATGTTCTGGGCTTTCTATTTCTTTTCATTCTCTCGTGTTATTAGGAGCTCATGCTCAAATGTTGATTAAAGTAGTTCATGTCACCCAGACGTGTATATCCTTCACTGTACCTGCAAATACAGATGTGGATTTCGGAGATTTATTTTCTCTCTGGTATAAACACTTTCAGTGCTGAAGGACAAATAATGGCCTTTCCAGTTTTCTTGTATTATACACACATTGTCTTCCACATCCAGCTATATTCAGCGTAAGCTTTCTAAGCATGCATTTTATTGATACAGCTGGAAAGGAATAGAGCAGTTCTCTCTTAGAGCTTTAATAAACATAATCAGTTACTAAGTAGTGTTTAAGTGGTTTTTACTCACCCTTCAAATTTTTAAATTTGAAAAAAAAAATGCTAAAAGACATGCGTAAGTGCAGCAGTATTCAGAAAATGTTAATTGAAATATGTTTTAGCTGAAAAAAACTTTCTTATAATTTCATAAAACTTCTAATTAAAACAACTTCAGAAAAAAGATTTTAAATTACTATTTTACAGTTTGTTAAAAAAATGCAAATGTAATAATTTTGTTTGGAAGTTTGGAAGTTTTCATTTATTATTTATTTTATGAGGTTTTTTGATTAACATATTTTTTTGGTTTTACCATGCCAGCAGCAGGTGTGGTCAATATGTGAAAGTAATAATTTCCAGTGACTTCATAAGGTGACATGATGTCATAAATCATTCTTTTAATATTGTTTCAGAACTATTATAAGCAATTTTTTTAGTGATGGAACAGTTTGTCTTTTGTGGGTCAAGCTGTTTTCCATTTCAGTTGTAATCGTGTGAAAATATATTGTACGTCACTACCACTGTCATGTAAAAATGTGACTTAACAGTTGAAATATTCTTCATTTTAGTTTAGAAAGAGTAGCTAGTGATTTAAAACACAAGATTATATCATGACATTATGTGCTATCATTTTCTACCAAGCCAGCTGTGATAAAGCCTATTGCCTGTTGTACACGCGGTTATTGCCCTACCATAAAACTGCATGGCTTCATAGACACGCAATGTTATAAATTAACCAGAGACAAAACTTCTAAAAATTCTTAAAGGAAAATCTCCCTATCTTCAGGGTCTATCAGAATTTTTCAAATGGAAATTTTAAATGTTTCTTGTAAAAAAAATTTGGAAATTGATCCTAGCCCTTACAGACTGCACAGATCTGAAATTACAACTCTATCTGTAGAAAAAGGAATCTCATGATACTGGTTTTACCCTGATCTTCTGAGGAAAAGTATATTACATCTCCTCTGTGAGTGTTTCTGACCATCTGTCTTTGTGTGTTCGCTCCCTTCCCCCGAAAAAAACCCAAAACAAAACAAAACCCTTTTGAACCCAGCAGGCTGTAGTAAACCATATTTGACAGAGTGGCAGTCTCAAAGATCATAAGGTTCCACAGGTTTGGTGAAAATAAGCAGCTGTGAAAAGGAGATGCTTACAGTATCCTACTGCCCAAAAGGTAGAGCATAAACTCACCCTTTATTGGCCAGCAGATATTCCAGATATGCCTGAGAGATCATTAGTGCTGAACCTCCAACAACAGTATCACTAAGAGTCTCTGCTTTTCTAGACAGACAAGAATCCAATTTAGAAGCTCAAATTCATGGGCATTTGGGCTTCAGTGCAGTCCTCAAACTATTTGCTTTTGCTCTTTATTTGGTGTTCTTTATGATTAAATAGCCTGTCTTTTGACATTAAGTGTTCCAGTTATTTTGAACTTACTGTGAGTATTCACTGGTGTGGCTTTTGTCTTCTACCTGACTTTTACTAGAGATTTAGATACCAATTTTGAAAAAGCAGTTGTCTTGCCAAGATAGTTTTGAAACATTCCCATATCCTTCCCCATGGACATGCCTGCTGTTCTGATTAGGTCATTGATGTTTACTTTGTCAGGTGACCTCCTAAGATGTTTGATGTTATCTGTACTGATAAGGCATTTTTCCTGGGATTTATTACAGAGTTTTCTGTTAACATCCTTAAAACTGAAATCAAACTGCATCTTTTCTTCCATTCCCCCTCCCCCGACCCCCGTGTTAGTTTGAGATGCGTACTAAAGCATGTACACCACTCTGGGCTAGAACATCACAGATTACAAAAACATACAGAAATTTTTATGGTCACCATTATGGAAATCTGTCTCCCTTTGCACCATCTGTATTCTGAATCTTGTCTCACAAGTTTTCTTTTGATTTCTTTCCTAACACAAAATCCATTTTCTTGATCTATTACTACTTAGTGCTTCATTTCCTTTATATTTTGCATGCAGTCTCCTAAATATCTCCTGAAGGTAAGAGACACAGTTACTTTATTGAGAACTGTAATCTTTCAGCAATTACTTTTAGTGTTCAGAAGAGTGGTCTTAAGTCAGTGAGTGTTGGAAATGATCGTATGGAGCAAAGTCCAGGAAGTGTAGCACAGGTGCTGACAACAGCATTATCTGGTTTATACAAATGCCACCTGGTCAGAGCAGATGGTAAACTGCCACAAAGCAAGTGAATGCTAAAATGTTGTTAATGCTCCATGCAAACAGGATGCTGGTTGATTTTCTTTAATTTTGTTGAGCTGTAATACAGCAACACAATCTGCTTGTGATTGGTAACCATGGTTATACTCATTCATAAATTCTAGTTTCATTTTGATAAGAACAGCTGTACTGACAATATAACTAAAATATACAAGGAGCAATATGTTTGCTGTCCATGTATACCCTCTAAAAATAACTCTTCTGAAATGCTGAAAAAGCGCTATTTGAAGCTATGGCAGTTCAGCTGAGTAAGACTGCTGAAATTCTTGGCATCAAAATGCCAATTTAAAGTAATTAATGGTAAGCACAACAGCAAGAAGGAGAAGACTTACACATTCTGAGATTACCTGCTTTGTTTGCTGCTTGTTATCCAACAGTAGCATTTTTTTCCATATGTGAGCAAAATGAGGCAGTTCAATTTACTTCCTGGTCATTACAAAAATGATAACTCTTCTTATATAGAAAATAAGACCTGATGGAGTGCATTGCAGTGGTGATAAAAGGAATGCTTTTTAGAAATCAGTTCATAAGGTGTTGCATCTTGACAGCTGCCTCATTGGCTGAGTGTTATACTATCATAACAAAAGTGTGAAATCATTCAGAACATTTACAGCTCTCTGAAATCAGTGCGTGTCCTGCATCTGTTAGAAGCTGGCCTTCCTACCTCTGATGAAGTACTCTGAAGTACTCACACCTGAAGGAATGACCATAACAAAAAATGAACCCAGCTTTCATGGGTAAGGTGGGGTGGGTCTGCAGTGTTTCTGGAACAGCTCTAACATCTGAGTTTTGTCTTCCAGGTTGACACGATGGAAGTTATGCGACACCCTGAGGAAACAACTAACATGAAGCGGCAAACTATGGCTTCCTATTTTAGGGTACAAAAGTTAAATTGTAAACAAACCTTTTGGTGAAGAACAATATATATATCTAAAATATTTGTGGGATTGTGAGATCAAAGAGAATAATAGAGAATTTTTTTTATTCTGTTGTGAGGCCTTTGTAGACTTATAAATTTTCTTTTGCTCCTTTCCTTTTTGTTTCCTCATACTTGTACTTTTATAATTTTGCCAAGTACATCGATAACAGAATCTAGAGTCTAGACTATTTCCATCTAAAATGCTGGAAGTGTAGAACAGGCCTCTTTATGAACAGAAAACTCATTTTGTGCAGATAAAGTAACTTTCATTACTAAAGCCTTCATATTTTTTCACAAGCTCAGGCATACCTGCTTTTAAAGATTAAGATTTGTCATTTGTGCTAATAAGTAAAAACAATCCATCTTTTGGAAGTACTGTTATGTATCATATGGATTGCCATTTTATTGTAGTAATCCTGTCTGGGGTAATGTACATTCTGTATGTGTGTTTAAATTAGACAGGTAAGGAAAAGGCATTGAGCATCTTGGAACTGGAAGGTTAGGAGTCAGGAAACCCAGATGCCAATCCAAGGCTGTTGGTTAGTGGTTTTTTCTTGCGGTCATTACAGAGTGGAAAAGTTTTGAGCAGTTGGTCCTTGGGCTGCACTTGTACCATGCAGAATGGAAGTTCACAGGGCTGTGCTAGCCAGCGTGGGTCAGAGCTTTGTACCATGTAGGAATACCTGTTTTCTTTATCATGCAAGGTAGTGTAAGGAAAGGCACAGAGGAAGCTGATGTATACTGAGATGTTGCCCCAGTATGGAGGGTACAAGGACACACTTTCAGACTTGTCTAGTAATACAAGCATGGATTTAGAGTGCTCTTGCAAAGAACTACGCAGATGTTGGCTGTGTAGGAACAGTTTAAAAAAAAAAATAAAAAGTGGAGTGGGGGAGTGAGTGTAAAAGTACACCATAATATGGATCCAGCCTACAGCAAAGTGACCACAGCTTGGAATTGTACATGTTTTTGATATTAAGTGTATTTGCCACGAATACTTATCGTGCAGTGGATTAATGAGGTGAGGATGGAGCAGAAGTATCAGTATTCAGAGGAGTCATTAGAAAAGCAGATATATATGATCTGATCACACTTTTTAATTTTACTGTAAAATGCAATGGAATAAATTGTTTTCCATGTCCAGAGTGGACAGGAAAAGAAGTAAGGGGCCTATGTTCCAGCAGGAAGATTTAGGTTAGATGTGAAGAACATTATGAACAGTAATGATAATGTAGCACTTCAGTAGATCGTCCAGGGAGATTGTGCAGTCTATATCCTCAGTGATTCTGGAAAATGGATTAAACAGAGATGTTCCTGAAACGGTCAAGTTACATCTAGCGTTCTCTTTGGGCAGAGGACTGAACTGATGACTTCTTGCCCTTGACCCTTTCCCTATGATTTTCTATGAATTTCTGTGATTGATTGCTTCACAGTAAAGCTTGTTCTTCTGTTGGAGATACTTGATTCATCAAATGTGCCTACCGTAGAATTATAGTGAGGAAATTTTTCACTTAATTTTTTTTAATATGGGCCTTCTTCAACTACAGAGATGTGGTATAAGGAGCGATGAAGAGAAAGGTGTAAGAAGTAAGAAATCAGAACTAGAATAATAATATTTTTTTTTTTACAATTGAAAACTTTTAATACGTTCTGGGTTTTAACCAAAAGCTTAAACATTAATAAAATGTCAGTGCAGGTCAACATTAGAGATTAAAATATAATCAAGCATTACATACTGTTTACAAATACACATTTCCTGCTTAAGTAGTTGCATGGCAGTTTTGTGTGTATCTTTTTTATTTTCCTCATTAGTATTCCCTCATGGATCTTTTATCCAAAATGGTTGTTGGACAGCCTCACTTTATCCGCTGCATTAAACCTAATGATGATCGAGAAGCACTGACATTTTCTCATGAGAGAGTTCTACTGCAGCTACGATACACTGGAATTCTGGAAACTGTCAAGATACGTCAAAAAGGGTATTCTCATCGCATCTTCTTTGAAGAGTTTGTGAAAAGGTAAGACTTCTATAACATGGCTGTTGCTTTAAAACTCCATTAAATAAAATATATTCTATTTTTAAGTACAGAAAGTTCTACAAACATTGGTTTGTATATATATGATCTGATTCTCTAATGAGAGCAGTGACTATCAGAGATAAAGACTACAAGAGATACCTGAGCTCTAATGGAGAAAAGTCAGTGTGAGACCAGCAGTGAGCACTTAGTATTCAGTAGCAAGCCTGTCCCCATGGTTCCCTCAGTAGAGGCACAAGTGGAAATTATGCATCACGCTCAGATAATACAAGGCTTTGGAAGGTCAGTGACCTTCAGCCATCATATGAAGAATGTGCACATGCTTAAGAATGAACTGATATAAAAGCTTTAGATTTAGAAATATTCCTTGTAATAGCTTCATAGCCTCGTAGTCATTTATCTTGGAGATACCATGAATTATAACCAGATTGCTGTTCACCTAAACACTTGTCATGGCTGCTATCACTGACTTTAATACTATTCTCAGTCTCAAAAAGTTATAAATTTGATTCAGGAAATGCTGTTGTCTTTATGATGACAAAATGTTTATATGGTCATTATGGTTTCCTCTGGATTTAAAATATGGTTTTGTGTAGTATTTACTGTTTTCCAATCTATAGGACTGATAATTCAATAATGGAGCAGGAGCAGAAGTAGTACCATTAAGCAATCAACTACTCAACAGTAGGAACAAGTAGTGAATGGCTAAATCAAGCATTTAGTGATGTTTTCTGAACTGGGGGTTGCTTATCCAGACAATATAGAGTTAATCTGCTGAAAGCAAGTCATTCATATGATGCTAGAGGGAAGGAGCTGATTATGTTTTTGAGAAAGAAGAGACATAAACAGTTTCACAGGCCTTTCGAAGACCCAGAGACTAGGTAAATTTACGTGTGTAAATCAGTCATTTGGGCTTGGAAATCTGTGGTCCTTGCATTGAGACATGTTGAACGATAAACCATAGCTTAATCAATTCATTCTGAAAAATTATGAAATTTTCTGATTTATAATATATTAGTATGCCAAATGTAATAGGAAAACACTAGAGATATATATTCCAGGAGGGATAACTAACGTGTTCATTTGTCCATCAAAGCAATTTAATTTTCAGACATGGTCTCCCCCAGTTTTTTTGTGTTCTGTGACTAATCTTAGTAAGGTCACACGGTTCTAAAGCAGGTTTAACAAAGAGATTAATTTTTGTGATCACTAACACATCTTTGCAACATCCTGAAGATGCTGAAGGCAGAATTATTAACCTTGACTTTTATGCAATTTACACATAAGTGAACTAAGTTTAACTCCACTGAAATTAGTGTAAATTGAGAGGAAATTAGGCCTCTTCTTATCAGTAGATTCTTTTTATTCAGAAGTGCACTGAATTTGAGTACAACCTTGAAAAGTAATGGTAATAAAAGCAGCGTTGACTGTAGCTTTTCATTCCTGCAGATAAGGGCAAGTTGTGTTTAGCATCTTGTCAGATACCCCCCAGGTTTTTAGTCCAACTTGATGTAATTCTTTCAGAAAAGAAAGTCAACAGACAAGGGAAGTGGGGCGGGGGAGATTTAGCAATTTGCCCAACAGCATAGAAGACTTCCTGAGTTCAGAATATAAACGGGGGGCAGGAGAGGGCATGTTCTTGCTTCATTGTTCAATTCATGCTTTATTTTTAAACAAATTCTATTCTGTTTTGCTCTTGAAAAAAAAAACAAACAGTGGTTAAAAAAAACCTATCAATGGAACAAGAAACATTTTTCTTCAACTTACAGTCATGACTAGTCAAGTGTTTTTAGTAACTAAGTAGTTGAATACATAAAAATGTTTGAGAAAACAGGTCAAATGCTAAACAGATTGGCACTTCTTTGTTCATAATCAAAAAGACATTAGGCAAATATGAACAAGAGTTTCAAAATGTCAGTAAATGTGAGGATATCAAAGATTTTCTAAGCCAGCAAGTTAATTGGTATTTTGATCCTTTTGAGCAACCGAACAACAAAATGGATGAGCCAGCACTTTTTCTCCCTTGATGTTATTAAACAAATAGGTGTGCTTCTTATCTGCCTGTTCAATAATGCTGTTTTGTAAACTCTTAGCAGGAAATATGAGGACAAAACAATCAAAGGCAGGGAACAGAACCATTCAGGGTTTATCAGGTGGGAGGTAAACAAAAGATAAAGCTCTGTCTAATGTTACTCTTTACTGTCTTCTGTTTTCATGTAGAACAGATTATTACAGTGTTGCAAACCTGGAGGTAGTTTATTGGGTTAAAAAACGCATGGTGAGGAGAGGACTTAATTGTAACTCATTCACAGTGTTTCTTCAGCCAAGTATACAGCCATCTGTTTTATGTATATAAATATACATATTCTTTTACTTAAAGTAGGTAAATGTAATCTGCAGCCCCTGTAAACACTGTAGACCTGTCAAGTTTTAGGCACTTCATCTCCGTTGGCCTTGTCTCAAACCCTATGCCGTCATGCGTCTGTCTTAGGGGCTGTGCTGCTTCACAGCAAACACGTTTCTCAGGCTGGAATCCTACATTTCAGACACAGGTTATTAACCTGATCAGGCAACCAGGTGTGCCTGGGTATGGGGCCACATAGTGACCGTGCACTGCACAGCAGCTAAGAGAGGTGTGCGTTCTATCAGGCACCTGCACTGAAAGTCCCACTGGATGGGACACCCCTTGCTATATCTGAGTGCCCAGGCCCCTGGACCTTCACGTGACATGATGTGGTATGCAGGTGTGTCCTCACCACATATCCACCAGCTGTATACATCTTTTATGTAATGTGGCATATACTGTACCATGGGTTGAAAAATATGGGACTTGAGAGTCTAATGGTGCTAAATGCTGTCGTGCTGGAAGCGCCTCATTAGCACATAGGAATGTGTTGAGAAGTTTTATACAAGTTTCATTTAAGGATTGTCTTTTTTCTTCTTCTCTGCCCGTTTACATTCTGTGTTAAAGTTCTTTGTACTGCGTTAGGATGCAGGATACACTTTCCCTATAAGCACTACCTCCTCCACAGTAGCCGGATGATGTTACCAAGATCATACACTCATGGCAATACCAGTGCTGTTACTGTAACAGTGATCCCAGTGAGGTTGGTTCTGCTTTTTTAATCACACAGTGCATATTTGCATAAGGTGACTGTTGCTACACCTGGTACACACAGTCTCTAAACCATCAGTGTTACATTTCTCATGACCATGTATAGCCTCATTGACCTTAATGAGTCACATTCTGCGTTGAGTGGAGTTAGGAATAAAAACTGGTCAAATATTGCAAAATCCTGTAAAACATATACATGCTTTCTTCTAACCGCCAAAATTCAGTGGTGATAGACTTATTATTCAAAATTAGGGAAGCACTGAATTAAATTAGAAGTCAACAGGTTTACTACAGAGAAAAGAAATGCTTGCTTTTAAAATGATGCATTTTTAATGCAAACTTAATTTTAAAACAGTCTGCGCTCTACCAAAGTCCTTAAGTGATTTCTGGAAACAAAATTGTAACACCCTCCATATTTTGGTTTTACTATTATGCATGGAAATATTTGTTACTTGTTTCAGTGGCTTAAAGATTTCACTAGGTCTGTATAATGTTCCTGTACACTTTAAATATGGTAAACTACTCTACCTTCCACATGTACTTTCTAGAGTCTTGTCATTCACAGAGCACTAGTAAACAGTTGCAGGATGGAGAAGACAGGAAACCTCTAGGAGTGAAAAGTCTGCTAAACCCTTATGAATTATATATGCAGAATGGACCAGATTATGCCATTCTGAGAGTATTTCTGGGATTCTATGTTTATCTGATGATTTGCAGCATAAGTGTTAAGTATCTGTTACTGAATTTCAAGAGTATCTTAGATGTTTTTTCATTTTTCATTTACGTATTTTCATTCACATTTTTTCATTCATACTCTCAATATAGAGTCAAATGTAATTGTATGAACTCAGATGTGAAAGTTTCTGAAAGAGGTGAGGTACAACCAATACAAGTTAGGAATTTTTGAAAGTTATTTAACAACTCTTTCAGTGCTAACTAAAAAAAAAAGTGTTTTTTTTTAAACTTTCCAACTCCAGGGATGAGAAGGAACGAACGTCTTCTGGAATGTTGAGAATCTCTCTACTATTGCTGGGGGTCTGGTTAGAAAGGGATTTTGCCCTCTTGCACCTCATGCTTTTCACATATCATTATCCATTCTCCACCTCAGGCCACTATATTTTAGTACAAAGATTTGTTTTAAAGAGAAAAAGGGTTAATAATTACTTTTTTGAGTTAATTGTGTAGAATTGATGCTGCCATTAAGTATGGAATGTGAAGGGAACTTTAAGAGACACTGGTATAGTAGTTAACGGTGCTGTTTACATGCTATTTATTGAACAGTTCCACAGTTCACCCTTTAAGGAGGGGAGAGAAATCGAACCCTTTGTTTACAATCAGTTTATCTAATCTAAAACTACCAACACTAAAATGCCTTGGCCATAACCACACAGTTAATGCATAGCATCATTCTGAAGTTTTCCATGTCTTAGCATACTTGGATGTCTTTAACATTTAACCTTAACTCTGCGTGTCCTAGCTTTGCAATTGTTGTTCTGGGGATAAATTCAACTTTTAAAAAATGTTGGTTTATGCCTAATGACTACTAAGTACAGTTAATCCCATTTTAGTATGTTTTGTCTGGAATACTATTCATGTCCATGAAGGATAGTTTGTAGTGCAGTGTAAGAACCACTGGTTAAGAAATACATAATTCCAGAGTTTTATCAGCTCTGAAAAATTAGTTCTTCTGAGGGGAAATTACTTTTCTCTTACTTAGTCTTACTACTAGCGAGAATGTGTTTAGGCAAGTACTTTTAGGAAACATGGAGATGAATATGTATCATGTGTTGGAGACTTTCAAACAGGATGTATAACCTAAGAAAATAACGTATTTTTGCACAAATATGTGCATGCTTATGAAACAACACATGAAGGACCATAAACTTTATTTTTAAAAAACATAAAGTATTGGCTTAACATAGAAGAGCACTGAAATATTGAAGACTTCTGCATTTTCTGCTGGAATAACAAATGCAAATATGGAAATAAAAAAGTAGAGTTGTGAAATTTTCATCTCATCTGGAAGCAAATGGGATTTCTAGCTCTGCTTTTCTGAAATTAAGTATCGGGTTTCTTCTCTTGGCGAAATGTTGGAAATAGAGGTCACTGTGATCTCTGTACAGCAGATTTACATAAGTATGATAGAGATGAAATTAAGCCAATAAATCAAAATTAACAGTTGTAGTTGCATACACCCCAAAGTTCCATGTGCATTCCCAGACGTTTTCTCTACCGTTTCACCACATACAATATTTGTACACTATTACCAGATACGTTAAGGTGAAACATTTTACCTTCCTCCAAAATATTCCATATTGTCCATTGCTGTACAAAGATTTTAGATTAGGTAAAATAATTGGATGACCCTATGTGGCACATGCTGTGCTGCCATGCAGTTGCTCTGAGCACATCAAGTCAAACTGCTTGTGCATCTGTAGTTATGTGATTCAGTCATGAAAACAGGCACCAGGTAGAAAACAAAGTGTTTGCTCAAAAAAACGACATGGATTTGAGCTTTGGAACACTTATCTAGAGACCTTTTACTGTGCAGAATGCAAACTCCAAAAGCAGTTCTGGAGGAGAAATAATCAAAAAGAAATTGCCAGTCTCATAGTGCTAGACCTTATTTCTGATGAGTAGAGTCATTTCTGCCTTACTTTTGATTACATAACTGAAAGGGAACAGGAACACCTGGTATTGAAAATGTGACATCCCAGCACATTTAACCAGTTACAGGAATTTTCTGTGCAGTGGTTGGATCAATCAAAACATTTGGAAAATCACCATTTAAAGGAAGTTTTTATGAAACATTGGGAGACAATACGTTTACATACAGAAACTGAAGTTATTCCCATGGTTTATAAAGTTACTGTCATTTGGAGTGGTTTGTTTTCTTAGAAGACAGGTAAATTTAAATTTCTAAAAACATTTGTTAAAACAGGATTTGATAAGAAGAATGGACACTGTTTTATTTATGGGGTTTTTTTTCTGACTACCAAAAGCAGCTACATTCTAGATCATGAAAAATTGCTAATGGAGAGGGTGCTACATTTGAAAGATATTGAAGTTTGTCATAAACAAAATGGTGTAGTCACGTGTGTAAACTGCATAGCTCAAAAATACTTTTTAGTCAGGTATTTGTCACAAATAAGAAGTCAACTCTTCAGTAATTAGAATGTCATTAATAAGGTAGTAAGATTCAAAAATTGAGATCCCCCCTTGACTATTTTATTGCGTCAGTCCTATGTAAAACTGTTGTGTGGTTTTAAAATTCCCAGCTGCAGAGTGCCTTAAAAGATGTATGAACAACCAGAAAACTAATATTATCACTCACTTGAATCCTTCCTTCCTTCTAAGGAAAGGAACTGCTTAAGTTACATACATGTGTAAATAACACGACTATCTGAACTGGCTTTTGAGGCAAACAGCAATTTACTGTTAGTGCAACTTCCCTGATGTATCTGTCAAGTATGTGTTGAAGTTGCATGCTATTACAAATTGTTTGTGATACATATATTTTAAATCTGAGTTTTATTAATGCAATTCATAATACTGTTTGTCTTGTGAAAACTGGCATCATTAAGTTCAGTAATAAGGTAGAGAAAACATACTTTTTTCTTTTAAATACACCGTGTTTCTCCATACATACTAAATGGCATGACTTAGTGTTTTGAAAGACTTGGCTAAAGAGTTTGCAATATCATGTTATTGAGAAAGTCGCTGCATTAAAAATAACTCCATAATACGTAATCTCCTATTGTTATCCAGAGTGGGCAATGTCTCCAGTTGGTGAATATCTACGTCACTGGTCCAGGACTGATTCCAGTGCTTCTGCCTTCAGACATTATTTTGTTCCCCTTTGATCTTTATTGACTATTTTAGTGGTTCTTTTTTCTTTCTTGTGACAACTGGAGCTAATATCTAGAGATTAACTGGAGCTAATATTTGAAAATCATGTTCTCCCTGATTTAAAAAAAAAAGTCTTACGCTATTCCATTCTTTCTAATTGCTTCTCCGTATTTTCTTCATGGTGGGATATTTTCTTGTCTCTATGTGGCTACGGAGGAATCTGTCTTTGAGGTTCACTGGTCAGATTCTTTTTATGTTTTAAAGAACATCTGATGGCTCTTCCCATGCTAGTAATTAGGAGAATGGTTTGCTCAACCTGCCAGTTCCTCTCAAACATAATGTAAATAGAGTAGCACCTGTAGAAGTATAACTTAATCAAGACCAAGACAACATGGCGGTTCATAAATGAGAGCTGAGGTGGCAGTTGCTACCATCTAACAGTGTACTTGTGCTAAAATAACCTTAAATTTGTAAACTAACCGGCACATCTTCTTGCTGTTACTTAACATAATTGTTTGCAAGCAGAGTTACTTAAATACTGTAAAACCATTCTTCATTAATGCATGGTGGCTTTACAGGTAGGTATTGGTCCATGCATTAATTCGGTTCAAGCATGTTTGCATCCCTTTTTCATTAACTGTTTGCACAATAATGTTATTTCACATTTTTAGGGGCTATTTGCAAGGGAATGTGGACAAAAGAAAAGTCAATGTTGTTTAGTATGGGCCTGCTCCAAAGGCCACTACATTTGATCATAATAGTTCCAATAAATTGTTTATCCCAATGAAAGAGAAAAAAGACATAATGCCTAATGACTTACAAACCTAATCATAACCACAGCAATCCTTGTGAGTAAAGAAAATTATTACCTTCATATGAAGAGTAATTCACTATTTTTTTCTTTAAAATAGTTGCTAGTTCTGTTTAATCATCAGCACTGATAAAATCCTTGCCAATACAATAGCAATGCCAATTGTTTTAATTATGCATATATATGACCTCTTCTGGAGGTGTGAAACACAGGTGGGGGTATTCATGCATTCTGAGCACTTTGCTCTCTGTGAATTAAGATTGATATGAGAGTTGGTTTTACTGTAAACTAATCTTTATTCTTCACACACAGTGGCAGCCTTTCAGCTTCAATAATCTCTCAGAATCACTGTATCATTGTACTGCCTACCGTCCTAGCGCTGGCCTTTATCTTCACCAGCTGAGAATCCTCAGTCTTTCTATTAGGCATACTGAAAACGGGAAGCTCCCCCGAGTTCCGGTGATGGGACTGATCTTGTTACAAGCTCAAGAGCCTTGGAATTCTTATGTAGATGTATGCTTCCCAAAGAATGTCAAGGCCATTTGTATTTCTTTGTGAAAAATCACAGTAACTAAAATATTGAAAGATTCTGAAATGCCTTTTTTGGCATTTCTTATAAGAAACAGGCAGCAGGTCATGAATAACTTGCTTTTGGTGCTTTTGTCTTTCTTTGGTGCTAGTATTTGACTTTTCTCTCACTCAGAAATCTGTAAAGGTCCATTGAACGCCTCAGGGAGCGCCTGCTTATTCAACAAAACGTGCAGACTTGCAGTGAGATGTAACTGTGCCAAAGTGTGTTATTCAGCTCTGTAGATGGTGTACTTATTTTACACGTTATGCAAAAGGTTTTATTTTTGCCTTCCTTTCTGTTACTCTGATTTCTAGCACTTTTCCCTATTCTCCCTCTCATTCATTCACTTGCTCGTCTGAAAAATTTGGAGCAACCTTGGGCATTTCCTAAGTTGCACTGGTTTGTGAAAGACCTTTATGGATGATTACATGATTACACTGACTGGAGATTTCTCAAATGCAGCAGATTCTTGTCACCACTGTGGTACTATTTATTTTCCTATGTCATGTATATGCTCAAATATATGTTCGTGATAGCTGTGTCATGGTTCATGAAGAGGACTGAGTATAAGGGAGAATTTGGCCTGTGAGTTCTAGAGATGCAGCTCGGAGCTAGAGAAGAACAGTGAAAGTACATATTGATTGTCAAGTCAATTCTTTCTTTGTCATTTGGTTTTGCAGGTATTATTACCTTGCATTCAAGGCACACGAGACTCCCCTTGGTAGCAGAGAAAACTGTCTTGCCATTTTGGAGAAATCTAAACTAGACAACTGGATTCTTGGGAAAACCAAGGTAGAGGGTGCTAACATTTTCTCAAGGATAGTATCCTTTTAGCAAAACATGTCTAATAGTGGTTTGAAAAGTACTGAATGAATGAACAAAAGAGCAAGGAATTTGCTCCAGTTAGCCTCCCAGGTTATGGAGGTGCCCTCCCAAGCCAGCTGAGTTAGTGCTGCAAGAGTGCATTGGGTACCTCCCCAAAGTGTATTCTGCACGTGGCTGCTTGATAAGGACAGTACATCTGTCAGTGCCTGCTGTGGTAGTGCTGCCCTGAAGTTCCTCCTGCTCTTAATCATAGCATGACTGAAACTTCACATGCTAGCCCATCCTGTGAGCCTGGTTAGTACATCATCCATTTGTGGAGTTTCAGGTGAGATCCTTCTGGCTCTGTCAAGAGCCTTTGTTCATGGTTTAAAATGGAGTGGATGGCTTCTGTAATAAGGATGTTCTACAGTATCCTGAGTTGTTTTACAGTACACTGAAGAAAAACAAGGAGAATTCTCCTGCTCAAGACCCAGATAAAGTGTATGTAAGCACCACAGGATTTGCCTCCTGAAGCAGAATGCTGTTAGACAGTATTATGTCTAAAAACAAATTCAAGCTAGGATTTATCTTCCCACTATCAAGAAAGGCTATATTTCAAAATTGTTGATACCTGAAAATATCCCCCTGGCCAGTTTACTTTGTGAAGGGCATAAATATGTGGTTTATTTTGCAATGGGGTGATTATAATCAGTGTAATAATGAAATTCCACAAGCACACTGAGAGAAAATACTTGATTCACAAGATTGCTATGATATCAGCAACCAGTATTTTACTAGTTTTCTCAGCAGCGGTGCCCTAAAATAGGCTGACGTAAGACTTATGAAAAGGCAGAGTATAAGACGTTAAGTTACTGCCTGCATGTAATACTTTTTTTTTGTTTTGTTCCATTTCAGGTTTTTCTGAAGTATTACCACATAGAGCAGTTAAATTTGTTGCTACGAGAAGTTATAGGGAGAGTGGTGGTCATGCAAGCCTATATCAAGGGATGGCTTGGAGCAAGGAGGTACAAGAAAGTCAAAGAGAAAAGAGAGAACAGTGCTGTTGCCATACAGTCAGGTAAATGTTCACATTGCCTATTTCATTGAGTGACTTAGCATTTCAAGATGTTAAATTGCATGTACATTATTTATTCATTTGTAATCGTTTATTATGAAATCAAAATAACCGGAGGTGCTTTTCTCTCCAGCTATTTGATGCAAATATTATTGATTTACTTCTAAGGTGTCATCTTAGTATTTAGTAATGTCTTTATTTAAATATTTTAGTATTTTGGATGTGCTGTCTTTGCAGAAAATGAAAATATTGTTAGGTATGTCTGTGCTAGTGTGCAGCACTTAAATGAAATGCAGTAGCATGCTCCCCCCCTACCCCATGCATACCAGAATTCCAGCTAACATACATCGTGGGGTGGGCCTGAGAGGCTGATTATCAGTAATTTAGCAGGCTTCCTTATATTGAGTTTGGGGAGCTGTGTGAGGAGGGGAGTTCTTGTGCTGACATGATCATGCACCTTTGCCTTTTGGGTTAGGATATCAGTAAGCACATGGTGACAATTAAAATTTGGATGAGCGAAGTGGTGTTTGAAGTTGCAGGGATGTGAATACTACAGTCGTGAACCCAGAGTTCAAGATGTGGGTGGGTGGGGAAGAGGTACTGGGCGGGGGGGCTGGAGTGGTTATGGCAGGAGGGATGAAAGTTTCAGCACATCTCTGACTTTGTAGACTCTGTAGCGCTTCCTTAAATAAATATAATTTCCAGCACATGGTTTTGTATTTTTAGCCTGGAGAGGATATGAAGCTCGCAGGAAGTACAAGGAAATAAGGAACAGAAGAACTGATGCTGCTATACATATTCAAGCAGGTAATTAAAACATTATTTCATTTGCCAACACCTTTTTTGCTGTGGGTAATTTCATGTGTCAGTGTTTATAGCCGAGAGAAATGCATACAGTCCAAACAAAAGCTATAAGAAACATTTCTTCTGATCATTTGTTCTTCAGTATCAAATGACATCAGTGACAGGTATCAGGCACTTTGGGCTTCTTGTAAGTACTTCTCTGGAAGCAAAACATACTGATTAAAAGCTGTTGAATTAATTCTTTAAGATTCTTCTGAGCACTGTCTGTATGATTCAACTACGTGTAGAGCTGGTATGAAGCACTGGATTGATTTGACTAAAAGTGTGGATGGGAGGCAGTGGACATACATTTCTCTCTTTGTGTCAAGCCCTGATCTTGACAGGTTGCCAGGTTTTTGTTTTGACTGCTTACTGGGTTTGCCAGCTTTGGCCAATTTTTTGACTCTCTGCCAGACTCCTATGCAGCCATATCAATATGAATTTGAATAAACTTTAAAGAGATTATTGGAGGAACAGGCCCATAGGGCTGTGTAGGTCTCTAGTAGAGAGCAGGGTACCATATGGCACAGAAATCCAAGAACTAGAGCTGTGAACTCAATGGTGTTTTCAGATGCTGCCAATATGAAGCAGCCTCCATGTGATGCAGTGCAATACACCTTCCCTGTCCTAACCCCAGCTTGAAAGACTAGCCTATCAAAAATGAGTTGTAGCAAATATATTTACAGATAAACCAAGGTACTACCTTTATTCTACCAGCTTCCTGTGCTGTAATTCCTTAGGCTTTGTCACCTCTCTATTCTGTATCATATAGTCTAAAGTCCATCTGAAAAAGATGTGTTCTAAATATTCTTTTACTTTGTTCTCAAGCTATTTCCAGTAGATTTGTTTTTCTTTTGTCTAAGTTTGCTACTCTGAAATTAAGCATTGCTGTGACTTTCAGCAGAAAACAGAATACCTGTCTAGTTACAGAAAGGAACAGAGTATCATTAGGATAAAATAATGGTTTATAGTTTTGCATGCATACTGTTATGTAGAATCATGAACTATAGCTCTAGGGTCAAATGTAGAATACTCTATTAAATGGAGAACTGTTAAGGAGAAAATTTTTCTTCCATTACAAGCAGCACTGAAGGACTGCATAACCACTCTCTCCCCTTCTTCCTTTCCTTTGTGTTGTCATTTTCTATTGTTTTCATGATAGCATAAACAGTAGATCTTAAAGTACCACCTGCAACTATTTTCTGGAGTATTTGCTACATTTACATTTGGCCATACCTGAACTTTGATTTCCTGACTTACAACAGCCTTTTGCCATAAAAAGGAAAGTCAAACAGTTGACCCATTGCTGTCCCACTATTACCAGTTCCTTAAGATGAGAGTTATCTCACGTTCCGTAGGAAGCTGGTATATAGCAGTATCACTTGGAGACTGTAGGGGACATTCTACCTTAGAGTTTTATGCAGCCAGATTTCTTAGGCATGTAGGAGAACCAGCTCTTTAGAGAAAGCAACTGATCTATTCTGCTCTTTGCACACATGGGAGAGATTCAGAGCTGTGTTCCTTTGTGCCATCTCTTAGATACTGCATTGAACATGGCAGAGCGGAGGCAGTGGGAGTGTACCCAGACCCTTTAATTTGGACACTTCTGTTGAGCCCTCTGGACCTAATGCTGGAGGAATGCTGTTCGCACTCTTCCCAGCAACACACACACTGTTTTCCTTTGTAACGTGGCACTTGACAGTTTCAGTGATCAGTCTGGGTGAATAAGCATTAGGACTATAGGGTTAAGAGTGACACAGTGCACCTTTGTATTAATTAGGCTGTCTGCTCCTCCTATCTTTGGCACTGCATTTGAAGGGGTATAGTAATAATAATAATCCTCAACACATTTCCATCCGCCTTTGAAAACCTATATCTAGGACTCCTTATTTGAAAATTCTTCTTGTGCACGTTCTCTTCTCTACATGCTAATTATTCTGTGTTTCAAATTAAAGCTCGTGCTTGCTAATGATGGCCATTTTCCAGGTTTTAAAATACACCGACAGTCTTTCTGTTGTTTACATCACATTATCCAAGTGCCTAGTTGACATGAAGACAAAAGCAAATCTCTCCCTTCCCTGTACATCTGATAATGTGAGTGTGGAGTTCAAGGTAGCTTTTCAGTAAAACAGAGTATGACCACCTTTGTATTTTTTTTTTTAAATGAGCCATTTAAGGCAGTGAGATAGATTGTTTGCATGTGTCATCCAGACATTAGCAAAACCATGTAATTAAAATATATGTACTTCCCTTTCCTTTCCCTCCCCCCTTGCTCAAGCAGGCCTTGAAATTTAGGAAGCATTTGGCTTACATGTTTCTACAGAACAGCGCATATTGAAATTTGTTTTCCTTTCATCTCTTTCCCAATAAAAGCAGCCGCTCAGCTTATCCCTTTAGCTTCCTCAGAACTTCCTTTCAGAATTCCCGATCTATTACAGCACATTCACATACCAGAAACAAGATGCCTTTTCATGCTGTCAACCTTTTTCATCTGAAATGTAAATTAATTCTTGCTGGTACGCTTTGACAGAGATCAAAGTAGGGGTATTAACCTTATTGGGCCTTCTCTTCATCAGAATTGGTTCCAAAGACTGCGAGGGTAGTGTTAGGAGGCCAGTCTTCACTGTTATCTATGGCCCTCCTCCAGGCAGTCCTCTGTCTACAAGTCAGCATTTCAAAGGCGCTGATTTCTTTTGTAAATGACCTTATCATTACTTTAAACTGTGTGAAAAATGATTTGCCTGAATAATTCTTGCAGGATTATCCTGCTCATTTTAATTGTGGGGGGACTTCATTCAGATTCCAGGATATTGTTTAAGTGGTTTTGACAGCAAGTGATCATAGCCTGATACAAAGGAGGAACAACAGCTCCTGATTGGAAACCTCTTGACTTGTTCAGATTGTTCATTTCTTGCAAGTCAGTCTTTGAGGTAGGCTGCATTTGCATTTTAAAAATAAACAGATGCCTTTCAAATACATGAGCTGGTGGTCTGGAGATCTCTGTGGGCCCGACAGTTTGCTATCCATTGAAGAAATGTTGGAAGAAAAAACAAACTTAGAAAAAAACCAACCCTCACAATATACATGAGGATACAATTCCTTCATGTATTATGTTACATGAAAAAAAAGTCATTATTTCAGATGGGGGAAAACACCCTTGCTAGGAAACAAAATATTTGTGAATTTAAATAAGGTGGGGAAGAAAAAGCTACCCTACTTCATCATATCTACATCACAGGTTCCCAGAATACACAGATATTATTAGACTCATGGCTAAAATTGTACACAGGGTACACAAGGTCTTTCCTACTTCTCCCAGTCACACTTTCCCAAACTGTGAAGGTTAGAAAATGCTAATTTTTAACTTAGAGACAAATTGTAAAGAATTACTTTGTGTAAAGTGTTTGAGTTAACAATACTTTGCACTTCTGAGTATTTATTTGTAATTGGGATTTGTATTGTTTTGATTTACATCTCCATAAAAGGAAGAATATTTTGTTAAAATAAAGAATTTTTTAAAATTATGTTGCCAGATTCACAGCTGGTTTAAATCAGTGTATATCCACTGAATCATCTGACTGAAATGTTGCTACACTGATTTATCTCACATGCGAGTCTCATTTAATGTTTCTTTCTATTAGAATAATGCATTAATTAGAATTTAAAACAATAGATAATACAATTGAAAAAGTACATTTTCTAGTTATGATAGCATGTATTTCCATGCAGTGGGACTGTTGTCCCAAAAAAACTTAAGGGAGGATTTTAATCTGGTTATTTCATTTGTGAACTAAAATTGCCAGAATGCCAAATGAGTGGTGCATGCGATTCACTTAGATCCAAGGTGACATCACTGAATTCATTTTAATTAGGCCCACTTTAGCCATCTGGAATATACTGTGCAGCTCTGGTCAGGACTGAGTTTAACTATGCTTCCAGAGGTGAAAGGCAAATGACTAATCCATTGAGCCACCGTCTCCTCCTCCAACACGTGCTCGCACACTCACCATATGTCACATTGTATTAGAAAATTCTTTATCAAGAACTCAAGATTTGGGCTTTTTTTTTTTTTTTTTAAATAAAAAGTGATGGATGTTCTGAAGGAAACCAGATGAAGCATCCCTTTGTAAATTGCTTTCTCTCTGTAACTTCTGCCCGTGCAGTGTTGCTCACTATTTGCATATCTCTAACATGTGCTTCTGGCAAAATTTACTCCATTATAATAAAAAAAAGAGGGCCTGAGAACAGCTGTAATTTATATTTTATATTTATAGTAAATGTAAGCTTTTAATAAAAGTGTTACCTTTGGGATTTTCAACAGCAAAGATTTAATGTTGTCTTCAATAGAAGACAAGGAAGTATTTCTTGAAAACTCTGTATTTATCTATTTACTTATATCATTATGTACATGTGTGTGTACATGTATTCGGCTAATCCTGTTGTATAGATCTAAGAATTACATGAGTAAAAAAAACTTCTAAGCACTTTATAAATATGTCTAAAAATAAATGTTTTTAAATTTTCCTGAAAATAACAACCACTAAGTAGCAGATCCAGTTTTACTTTTTTATATCATTAATTTTTTTTCCTTTTAACTACATTGTCAGTGTAAGAACCATTGAAGAGATGTATGTGTTTCTCTGAATGGCAGCTAAACTGACTCATTGTATTACCTTGATTTCACATTCAGGGTAAACCAGACTGGTTTGTACAGGCTGCAGAGCTTCGGTTAACTTTACTGTTCCATCTCTTTGTATTCTATACTGGCTTAGGGCACCCAGTAATTCTCCACTTTTAGTATCTATCTCTAGTAACTATTAAAAGGCTGCTGCTCATGTGCAAGGAACACGTTGGGAAGAGTGAGAAGACCTTATGGTTTTGAAGTATGAGGTCCTATATTCTATCGCCATCTCTGAGCTAAGCTCCATCGATGTGAATATGTCTGCGTTTCCTTTTGTTTTCTCTCCTGTTTTTGAGGAGATGAAGAGGAGACCAGTCTTACTAGATTTCATGCCCTTGCTAAAATCAGGAAGGGACAACAACATACGTTGTCCAACAATACATTGGAAAACCTATTCCATTCCCTTGCTGATACTGACAAAGAGTTTCACAGTCATCTTCACTTTTTTTTTCTTTGACCAAATCTCAAGATCAGAGACTGTAATGCATGGTAATTAAAAACCCTATGTCCAAGAGGTGATGTGCATCAGTGACACCAGTCCTGATGGCAGCCTTGGTGAGTCTTCCTAATAGTCATTGCTTGTTACTGATAGTTACTGCTCGTTTGTGAGAACTCATAACTTGCTTTCTCATAATGCTTCTGCTGGAGAACTTGAGTTGTGGTTTTTTCTGCTATTAAACAGGCATCACCCCATATCCATCCAGAATGAGAGGTAAAAGGGGGGAGGTATTCATGGGGTCCAGCAAAAGATGTGACTCTCCATCCCTTTTACTGTTCATTAGAATTAATTTGGCATGGAGTGAAGAATCAGATTCATGGGCTCCAAATCCTCTCAGATGTTGTTAGTTAAGAAGCTGCTGAATGCTCTTTTAACTAGGCAAATTAAGAAAGTGATATGCTGTTCGTAACAAATCAACTTCTGATTACAAACTACCATGATATCTTCTCTTCAGCAAGCATAAGCTTTAGTTTCCAAGTTGCTGTTATATGCTATTTTAGGTGAAATTATAGATTAAAAATGTGTCTGTTTAGAAAATGTCTGCTTAACATGATTTTTTATGACTGAGAATGAGTCCTTCTGCTGTTTAAAATACTACTTCATTCCTTTCTTTATACTTCTTGTATGTAGGCCTGTGATTGTTTAGCTTTGATCTTTCTACACTGTGCTTCACAATTTGCTCTGTAACTATATATTTCCTATGGGAATCAGAGGCAAAATGCCTGGACTTTTCCTATCTGGAATTGTGCAACCTTGTGTGTAACATATATGCCTTGGTACTTAGACCTTAAAATAAAGGTTTTTAATTGCAGGACACCAAATTTGAGACTTCCTGAGGTAAATATATTCTTGGTTTGCTAGGTGCTGGAGCTGACAGAAAACTTGCTTTGTGTGATAATTGATCAGTACAAGAAGAAAAAATTCATATTAAAACATTTAACATTGAGTGCTAAATAATAGTGCTAAAATTAAGTTCAGTTCCTATGTTGCTTTTCAGATTCCGTCATCTTTGGCTATGTAAAGATCAGGGTTAAAGATACTGTTGGTAGAAAGTTTGGAATATAGACTGGATAAGGTGAAAATGAGGTGACAGCTGGTAATCATTCTTCTTCAATGATGCAGTGATTGTTCATGGAGCAGTAGCAACATGAGTCTGCTAATTTCACACTCTTTGAGCCAAGTGCTTAGTGTCAAAACCAGCACCAGTCAGTAATGCAAATTGCTGTGATGGAGCAGCTTCCCAGCCTCTTATACTCCCCCAGTAGAATTCTCTGCATATGCATTTCTTTTGAAACATTATAGATCCAGTTAATAAATGTTGAAAAGATGCAGTCCTACTAACGCCTAATGAAGCTTTTGAGAGACAGAGAAGTTTGTTTATCCTGCCACTTTGGTTATCCCATGAGTCAAAGGGAAAGTAGGAAAAATACAGCTATTTACCTGTCAGATTCAAGGTATTCTACAAGAATGTTAGAAACCAGCTTGCGGAAAGGTTAAGTTGAAGATGAGCTGATTTTGAAAATATGTATGAAAAGAAAAGACAGAGTAAAAACTATGTTTATTAAATCAGATATAGCAGGTTTTATGTAGTGAATGAGGGAAAGACCAAAATGGTTATACTGACATTAGTATGAGTCTCCGGGAAAAAGAAAAAGAATTTTAAAGAATAAAATCACAGTCGGTATCAGGGTTGATTTTATAGATACACACACACACACGCAAACAACTAATAAAAGCTGAGAAATTTCTAAGGATAAAACTGAAGTTTATCTTGTTAGTTCAGTTGTTTCAGTACTGCTTTATCTTTATAGTAGCCCATTGACTGATACTCAGCATGTTTCAGCTGCAGAGAAGTGGCTGCTGGCCAGCTGTCTCTGCTGCCAGTATTGGAGTAGGCTCCTTGTCTGGTCAGTAGGGATAGTTAAGGATTGGAAGCCTGATCACATGGGGCAAGAGAATTCTTGCCTCATATCTGCCAGATAGGCAGACTTTTCCAGTCTGATTATTAAGGGTGGAAAGTTCCTCAGCCTCACAATACCTGAGTTCTGTATTTGGTACAATGCCTCAGCAGGCCCAACTTCTGTCATGCCTTTTGTAAAGTGAATGATTTTTTTTTTTTTCAGTAACCTCTCATTAAAAGGCAATTTTTGCTGCTTCTTACCCTGGAAACCTCAGTAGCACTGAAACACTTAGATTGTTATGGTGCATTGCATGCCACAGCTTAAACTGTTCAGATGGTTTTCATTTTCTTACATTGCTCAAATAAGTGCAACACCACATACTTCTGTGGAGGTGGGTAGCTGGAAAGAAGACCATTAACACTATACAGGAATTAGAACAGAAAAGAAGGGATTAGTTACAGCCCTTTCCTAAGGGAAACAGCAGATGCAATCAAGGTAGCTCTATTTTGTTTCCTCCACCATCTTTTCATTATGCAAAAAAACCCCATGAATGGGGAGCTGAATTTTTAAGAGTAGTTAAATGGAAGAAAAGTGAAATCAATTATCTCATAATTTGGTAATAACTGAGGGATTGCAAATTCTACAGGGTCTTTATTCTCTGTTGTGTAGGTGATGTCTACTTCTAGTGTTTTCATAAAATCAGAGGTGCGAGATACAGGGGAAACTTGTTAATCTTCTGATCAACTTCTCTGTTCTCAGTTTATTCTATATTCTATATTTATTCTACCTCCTGATTTTCCTTTGCAATCTCCAATGTTATCTTGACCCTGATCCTACATGAGGTTACCCTAGACCCCATTTCTGTGCCTACCCAGCATCCCACTGTCATATTTAACCCTAGACTCTAGGAACCCCAATGAGAGGGCTCTTCTGCTCTGGGTAATTAGTCCCCAGACTGACTCTGCTTTTGAACATGTTTAGTGTGCTTAAGAGCTTTCCTGAACAAGGAATTTTTTTTCCTCAAAATCATAATATTTCCTGATCGTAACTCCAGTTTTCTTCTACGTATTGTCTCACTTTTTAAGTTGCAGTCCTGCTAGACTAATAAACAGCTCCTTTCCTTCACAGCCCTCAGCCTTCTAATTCAGCAACTGGTTGTTGTACGTGTCAGCTATGGCATTGATAACTGTACTTACTTTCTTCATTATTCAGCCCTTTGTCCCCTTTTATCAAGGTATTTCTACTTAAAATAATGCTTGAAATAAACCCTACAGAAAATAAAATTTTAAAATTTCTGGGTTTAAGTGTACATTGCAATACCTTTTAGTCTTTTGTCCTAAGTGCAGTGTATATCACTATTTGTGTTTTATGCTGGAGCTTTATTACTAACCACTCACAGGTGTCAAGAATTCAAGCAAATTCATGTCAGATAAAACTACAGAAGTAATTAAGTAATTTAGGTACCCAAATTCAGAGACAGTCCGTGGAAATAAAGGATGCAGATATCTTCCGAATCTTATTCATTGCCATTTTCTTTGCCATTTCATTTCACTGCATGCTTGTTACTTCATTTAGTATTTCTAGTGAATGTTTTATTCTGTTCTTTTTTTTGTGAATGGTATAAATTCCAATCTCTGTAGATGTTTTTTTCTTGATTATTTGTATGAGAGGTATTTTAAATGTTTTATTATGGTTACAGTTAATTGAAAAATAGGAAAAGACATTATTAATTTTTCTAGTTTTAATTGAATATATCTGTTCCTTGCTCCTTACCCCGCTACCCCACAATAAAAGCAGGTAAAACTTCTGATTCTGTAAAATTCTGACGTAGCTCAAATCATGGGAGTTGTGATTAAAGCAGGTGTTTTGGGAGTGATTTTCTACTATGTATTTTAATACAGTCTAAGCTGGATTCCTATTTAAATTAGACATGTTCTTATTTCGAGGCCTGTTTTCCTTGCCTGGGCTGTGCCAAGTGGTCAGAGAGTGTAACAGCTGTTAACATTGCAAACACTGGAGCCACCCCTTTGAGGTGCTAAGTGTTCTTTCTGTCCACTGGTTCAGTAAAAGTTGAGGGCATTCACACAGTAAAAGTCTGCATTTCAGGCTCTGCAGAATTTTTCTCTGATTCATAACTGTTTTTTAGCTTTCAGGGGATATATTGTTCGTAAAAACTACACAAGTCTGAAAAACAGCACTGGCTGTGTAGCAGACCCTCAGCTTATGAGCAGCTGCTCTACTTCTGATTTTGGCTGTGAAGAGCACTGGTGAGTTGAATCCTTTGCTGTCTGTTATCTAACAGAAGTCATTTTCCACACAATGAGATCTGAAAGTAGCAGGCGTGTCATCATGATTCAGCCATCTCTTAGGGAATCTGTCATTTTCTAAGGATGAGCACCTGTAGGTTAGCCAGTCCCCCCACCAGCTTAGTCATCTCAATGTTCTCCCAGTTAGCGGGGTTAGATTTATTTTTGGTGCTGGTTGTCCTTGGTTGCTGTCCTGTTTCTGTGCACTTCTCAGAAGTACCCAGAATACTGTAGAATGCAGACAGGATTGCAAGTGCTCAGCATTTCAGAATTGACTGCAGTGCATGTTATTAAATTCTCAAGAGTAGAAAGTTACCCTTCTGTGTCTGTAAAGCTCCATGCAGACCAGCAATGAAATAGGGAAAAGAGCTGTAAAAAGCAGATGGACGAGTCACTGACAGAAAGCCTAGGAATACTGTAAACCATAATAGTGGTGCCCTTCTCTTTGTAGAGGGAAGGGTATTTTAACCTTCCTTACCAATGGAGTCACTCCAAACAAAAGTCCCCCTGAAAATTCCTTGGGTGTGAGGGGCAAGAGGGACCTGTTACATCTTAGCTGTTGTCAAAGCCTGTCTCTTCCACAGTGTTCTGGGAGAGGTGGCTGCATTTGCTGGATTAATCCCTTTGATTAGCAAGTTTCAGTCACTAAGAATTAAGAGATATCTCCTGCTGTGGTGTGAGCATGAGGACATCTCAGTGCTTCTTCCAGTTCCTGTTTCTGTTATTTTCTATGCTTCCTATATAGCATATAAATGCAAGTTCTGTTATACCTCTGAAGAGTTCTCTGAGGAAATAAATGACTGTAACTATTATTCCATTAAGAAGGTTGTTAACTTCTCCAAAATGGTATTTCTTTCTCTGTGTATGCTCACAACATTGAGTTATGTTAACTTCCATGCTAACTTTGGTTGGTTTAGATTGAATAATGTCTGCTACAGCCTCTGGTGCGTTATTGTAGGATTTTGTTCAGATGTAACCGCCTGCATTCTTGTAGGTTCATAGTGCTGCAGAATTTCTGTCTTGCAGTATTCTGTTTTCAGCAAGAAAAAGGTGCAGGCCATCGGACAAGGACTAAATACATAAAAAAATGTTTTTGGTAATGGTTTTCAGGGAAAAGAATGAGCCCACTGCAATTTACCATCATAGCTCTGTCTTTGGGTTGCCTTACTGCTCACTGGGGCAATGAGTTTCCGAATTTATAATTCCCTTCATGTGTATGCAGCTCTTTCTGTCTCTTAAGTACTTACGGGGTGTGTGTCTTGTGATCTCTTTAGAACTATTGATGTTTCCATGGTCATTTGTTCTCTGATCTGCACTGATGGTTAAAAGCAAGAGCTAATAAGCTGTCTATTATCAGTTTTCTTTGGCATCCCAAATTATAATTATTTACAATGTAAATAGACTTTTTTTTTTATTTTTAGTGATCTAGAGCTTTCACCTGGGCTTCGTTGGAGGCACACGGCCTCTTTAAACTTTTTTCTTCATCTATTTTATGTGTAGTTAGCCAGGAATGGTTTTCTTCCCTTTTTGCATTACTCTTTTTCTAGAATTCCTTGTTGCTCTCCAAACAAATTTATTTTTCTGGATTAGGTACATCTTGCCTAATTGTACATCACACGAGGCTCACAATTATTTTATGGTTCAGTTTGAGGTGAATTTGAGCTCTATGAAGCACAAATACAGACCTTTAAAGATACTCAGCTGCTGAACTTACATTGAAATCAATGTCTAAATGCCTTTAGATATCTGGCCTGAAGGTGGCCATGTAAAATACATTGGCTATTCAGGTCTTGCACCCAGTTCTGATTGCTATGCACAATCAGACAGATAAATAAATTCATACCTTCTTTTGCCTGGAGTTGCTAAACTGCCATTACTGCTGGCAGTTCTCAAGTTTAACCCCAACAATTATTGCGGATTATTTGCCTAATCCTATAAATTTCTCAGCAGTGGCCTTAGGTTCCAGTGATTTCAGTCTTGAAAATGTTAAGCATTTCACAGGTGATGTTCAGAATCTTAGAACTAAATCCAGTAACTTACTTGCCATAAATCAAGCCTCACTTCTACATGTAGCTGTTACGGGGCTGTTGTGTTTTAAGCATATGGCTGTTCAGTCATACAGGAAACTTGTAGGAAACAGGAAGGCTGCTGAGTAATAGTGCAAATGTTTAACACAGTAGCTGGTAATCTGTCCCTAGAGAAGACAGCCTCACTGTGGCTTCACATACCATGGAACTAAAGTATAGAATAATAAAATATTCTTTTCTCTTCATTTCCTTTCATTTCCTTTCATTTCTTTTCATTTCTTTTATTTTTATTTCATTTTTTTTCTAACTGGTAGTTACAGAAAATGAAAAATGACCTTAAAGGTACTCAGGATCAGCAAGCAAAATCTTAACACAGTTCTCTTCTGTTGTATGCACAGGAATATAACTATACCTTTAAATGTATGACAACCTGCTGCTTTTTCAAAGATAAAAAAGAGGTTAGAGTATTATAATACACATAAAGCACTCAGTTTTACTATGTAATGAATTTCAAAGTGTTCAGAAGAAATGGGCACTCAAAAAAAAATTTAATTCCTTCAAGAAAATAGAAACTCTACACCTAATTCATGCTTTTCAGTCAGTGAATGCAGGACATAAGCAAACTCAAGCTAATAAATGATGTAGGATGCTAATTAAATGCACACATTAGTTCATTTAACATTGCATGCTAGATGTTTCCTGCATTTATATGCTTGACTTGAAAACCAGTATTAACTGTTCGAATGCAAAAATCTTTCCTGTATGAAGCTGATGTCACAGGTAAATAAAGACACATTGAGAATTGGCAAGTATCTCTGATAGGAATATAAATAGGTATAGGAAAATAATGTAAATGTTAGCAGGAATGTGGCTTTGTCTCATTGAAAAAATGTTTTCCCATTCAGTTCCACCGAGCTGTGAAGTTGCCTGTGAGTCCTTCTACCAAAAAAGGGTCATGGGATTAATTGTATACCTGGGAGACTGACACTAAGTCTGAATTCCCCCCGCAAAACCCAGTCTGTGTATGCGACACTTGCAAACCTTTTCTTGATATCATCAGCCAGTGAGAGGAACCTGCCGGCCTGCGTGGTGTGATGGAACTGAATCACAATCAAACCCTTTCCCAGAGTAGCTCATTCAAAACTTAAAAAGGGCAGAGTTATTTTGAAGAGCCAAATGTGGTCAAGACTAAATACAAATGATGAAAGTGAAAATCTTTCAGAGCCCTTTTTACAACCCTGCTGAATAGCAGATTTACCCTTCTGCAGAGAGCCGAATAGGCAGCAGAGGAGGGAGGAGTGCGACATGGTCTCCCCTCTCACAAGGCCAGTGCAGATGCCAGCCTCACCTCATGTCTGCCTCCATTTTACAATTGGTTATCACATGAAATCAAAGATGCTGCATTTTGCAATGACATAGCTACAATTTCAAGTTAGTATTGGGGATCTCTTGAGCTAATTAGGAATCATCTGTGGAGAAGGAATTTTCTAAAATGTCCTGTGATTTTTAACTTGTTAGACTGACAGATCTCTAGTGAATATATTTTTCATAAATGTTCTTGTTCCTAGCAGTGTAATCTACAGTTCAGTGACTAAGGACCGTGATCTATGCTACGTTGTTCATGTTCTTGTTCAGACAGAGCTGTCATCCTCAAATATCTTTAAATCCCTTTAGAATCTCATCAAAGCATCTGTAACCTGCATGTTCCACCATCTTCTTATCCATTTCCCTCCTAAATGAAAATTGTATTAAATAATACTGATCTGATACTTACCCTGGAAAATGCTTCATGAATTGTTCTTTTTTTCCTCTAACTCACTGAACTGTAGCTCACTGACGGCTAAATATCACAATATGTTAGCTATATATATGTGATCAGTGCCTTATACTATGTAGTACAGCAGAAAGCATTGTTTCCACATAGTGACTTTGTTACACATCAGTTATGTCTGTAACTATAACTGCATGTAAGTGAGTATCCCTTGCTCCTTTGTTTCCTTACAGAGCTCTGTGAGTTAAGGACATGTTAGAAGATACCTGACATCAACAGCAGTTTACACTCTTGAGTCGAATTCATTGCGATTTTTCTCCTTACATGTTCCTCTTTTTAGCTAGTTGGTATCATGTTCACGCTTTGGTCAGCATAGGCTCTCAGAAACCATTCATTTTAGTAAAACTCTTGACATTCACATGAGACTTAGGTAATCAAGATTGGATAATAAAGCCTTGAACAAAAGTACACAGGCATACCAGTTTACGTGTTTGGAAACTTACAGACAAAGAATAATTATCAGCATTTCTCTGTTCTACAGGAAGTATGCATCTGAAAGTTCCAGAAATGGGTCTATTTCTACTCATTAATGGCTTGACTGATGAAGCAGAATCCGATTACTAAATTTGTATCAGTACGAAGTGAGTGATGGTTACAAGGGTTTAAGAGGGCAGGATTAGAATTAGAAACAGAGGTACATGGACTGTAACGAACCACAAAATGAATGTTGGTCAGTAATGGCACCCTGCTTTGAAGTTTACATTGGGTAGTAGCAATGAGGATATATACTACCTCACATGTATCATAATATTTTCTCATCACTGTCAAGACCTCAGTTAGTGTAGTATATTAGACACTGCACTTCAAGAAAATGAGCAAGTCCCTCAGCAACAAAAATCATCACATCTCTATAAACCATCATGAGGGGACATCTCTAAGGGAGATGGAAAACTGAGGGTACGTGTGGTATCATTTCTCCAACCATGAAAGGCTAATGTGAAGAGGAAAGGAACAAACTGTTCTCCATTGAGAATCAGGCAAGAAATAATGGGCTTGCATTGCAGCGCAGGAGAGTTAGGTTAGGCATCAAGAAAAACTCGCTGATGGTAAGCTGAGTTAAACCCTGTGTAGGTTACCTTGGGAAGTTTTGACATCTGCATCACTGTAGATTTTAAAAATCAGCTTAGAGAAACTTATGACACACAAAAAAAAAAAAGAGTAGGGAGTATGTTTAGCTGATTTTTCTCTGAAAATGGGGATAGCTTAGATGATTTGCCAAGGTTCTTTTTATGATTTATAAATACAGAGTGACTTCTTGAAATGTAACATCTCTGTGGCAGTGGGTTTGGCATTGCAAGTCACCTACTTTTATAGCATCTTAGTGCCAGCAGCCATTGCTGCATCAGTGTAAGGAGTAAGTATAGAAATTGTTCCAGAGGAATTCTTCTTGGGTCAGCTTTACTTGCAACAGCATTGTTGCTGTGCCTCAAAAATGAACAACGTTCATTTCTGAATGTTCTGCAACAGCTGGAGGCCCATTGAAATAGCATGTAATGTGGATTCACCTACATGGACACTAGCAGGTTAGCACAAAATATCCTGTGTATCACTGAGAGTAGAGAATAAGTATGATTTCAGTCACATGAGCACAGATCAGTTCAGAAACTGGTTTAATGTGAATTAAACTGTTCCATATAAAAACCTCTTCTATCTTCTGCTGTGCTTTCTTTGATTTGATCTGCAGCTTGCCTCTCATTAAAGTGAGGTTTACTCAGTCAATAACAAAACTTTCCTTGGATTCTTTTGATTAAAAGCAAAAGAAAAAAAAAATCACTATGTTAGTGTGTTTCTATTCTTCATGGATAGCTGCTTGAAGGGGTCATATCTCCACATTTTAAACCTATTTTTTTTAAGGACCTTCAGATGAATGCCATCAGGTCCTGGTGATTTCCTGCTTACACCTTTCTCACATTGCTCCATAATTTCCTCCTTGGATAATTTCAGTTTCTGTCAAGACCACACTGTGATTTCTTGTATAAATCATCTTTTCAATATGAATTTTCATTTCTTTCCACAGTAAAAGCTGGTATAAAGACATTCCACTGTCCTTTAATTGCTTCACTTTCCTATTTGTAAACATAGCAAACATTAAGGTTATTGCTTGTGATGGAAATAGGAGGTCTGCAGTTCCTGTGGCATGCAGTGGAACCCGTTGGGCCCGATTCTGCTGTCATGTGAGCTTCTAATTACTTTACAGTTCATAAGTTCAAATAGTTACTCGTGATTTATAAAGGTGTAAATGGAAATTTGGGCAGATTTTTTCAGTATCATCTTCTTTTTCCCCTCCTCCTCATCCCTTTGGAATTTTTCATCTACCCATGCTGGAAGGATTAAATTTATTCTGTTCAGGAATACATTATTTCTGCAAAATGAGCTGTATTCTTTCTAATTAAATATCTAGGAGTGTTTCTGACATTTTGAAAAACATTTAAATGATGAAAGTCCAAATTCCATGACTTACACTCATAATGGCCAGAATAACTCCAGAACTAGCTATTTTTCTCCAGCATAAATTAGTCTGCGCTACTAGTTTTATGCTGCTATGGTTTGACTGCTTTCAGTGCTAAGGATAGTGTAGCTATACGCTATACAGATGTGTAGACAGACCCTAAGAATCAATGTTTCTCTTTTTGTCAATGTTTCTTGCTAATTGAGTGATTTATAGACAGTCCATATGTGAAGACTGAGGCATATTATAGCTCAGTAGCTGAACATTCAGCAGCAAATTGTTGTATTGCCTGACTGAAACCAGGCACATGAACCTGGATCTCTTGCGTCCCTCCCAGGTAAGTGTGCTGACTGGATCTCATCTCTCTGACCCAAATACTGCTTTCCTGCAAATGTGGAAAATAAAAATTTTTGGAAACCATAGGACAAGCAGTTTCTTCAAAGATACCTGAAAATACCCTGCACCTCAAAATCGGCCTCAGATGCCACATTTGAAAACGTTAGCTATCATCACTGATTGGCTCATATGAACCTAACTGCTGCTGAGCTGCTTCCTGTTGCTATTGCATTTTTCGTATTGCATACTAGCCAAATATTCAACAGCTCAGAGGCTGATTTCAAGGTGCTCAGCATCTACAGTTGATGCCATGTTTTCAGAAGTGTTCCCTGCCAGTTTGACATTGTGGTGGGTTGACGTTGGCTGGCTGCCAGGTGCCCACCAAGCCGCTGTCACTCCCACTTCTCAACAGGGCAGGGGGAGAAAAATACAATGAAAAGCTCATAAGTAAAAGCTAGTAATCATGAAGTACATACTTATATCAGCAACAGTACATTCTGTGGAGAGATGGGGTATCTTGTGCCAAACACAACCCAACTTAGGATTGTTCTAGTCAGAAACAGAGCATCAGTGGGATCCTGACAGAGTCGGGATTTAAGGGTTTGAGAATTCCAGAGGCTGATTTTTGCTAGCTTAAGCTGTATGGAAGGCAAGTTGCTGAACTTTACCTTCATGCTTTAAACATTTAGACAATGTTCTAGCCCTGGCAAAGTTAAAGTGCTGGCAAAACCATACTAATTTCTAGATTTTTTTATTTTTTATAGAAGGTAGAGATTAGTTCAAGCTGCAGAGTTAGATCTAGATCCAAACCACCCCAAAATCTGAATATTTAAATTTGGGTTATGATTCAGTCCATTTTGGCATTGTAGGCCATTTGCAACAAACTGATCCAACAGCAGATTTTGATTTTGATGTCCACCACAGTGATATTTGAGGATTATTCATTATTTTTAGCTCATATTGGGTTTATTTCCTGCAGTATTGGGGGGTGGGGGAATGAAATATCTCAACAAATGCTTCAGTAGTTTTGGGGAAAAGTGGCAAGCTATCTAACTAATCCCACTAAAGAAAAGGTTATATAATAATATATATATATAGTGGTTTAACCCCAGCCAGCAACTCAGCACCACACAGCCACTCACTCACTTTCCCCCCACCCCAGTGGGATGGGGGAGAGAATCAGAAAAATAAAGTAAAGCTCGTGGGTTGAGATAAGAACAGTTTAATAGAACA
>JAVKLA010000001.1:31331279-31373890 GCA_034782735.1 Sagittarius serpentarius | reverse complement strand
CAGCCGAAAACATCAGGGTGTTATCAACATTCTTCTCATACTGAACTGAAAACACAGCGCTGTACCAGCTACTAGGACGACAATTAACTCTATCCCAGCCGAAACCAGGACAGCTGGGCAGGGGCCTGTTCAGCTTCACCAGCCATTAGGATGAGAAACACAGTACCTCAGTTTCAGTATTTCAGTTCTTCAACGTATAGTCCCAGTGTGGATTCAGAAAATGACTGCAAACATTAAGTGAAGTCAGTTGAACTTCTCCCAGCTGTATGTAAAGTTTTCAGCTGAGACTTGTACTGTGATGATGTTTGTATTCTCATCTGGTTCATCCATAGACACTTTCTGTTAAACCTTTTGCTACTTTGTGATGGCATGCTTTGCAGACTGCCTTTTGCCAAAGTAACAGACCAACAAATCCGGAAAGAAATTGGGTTGTTCTTAAGTTTTTCTTTACTGCTCAGCTTCTTAATTGTTTTTTCCCCTCCAATAGACAAAGACACAAACAGTGACAAGTGATAAATACAAGCTTTGATTTGTTAAACACATGTTAGCTCTATGTTTAGCCCTAGGTAGTGAATTTCATTATAGGCTGGTTTACTTCTGGATTGGTTATTGTGATTGTTTCCAATGCAAAAAGATTTGACCTGAAGCCATGACTGATTAGTATCCAAGGTGAGAGATAAGATGCAAGTAAAAGGCACAGATAAACTACAATAAAGTTCTCCAGAGACAGCTAAGTACTTGTTTTATTTAGAACAAGTTGAAATTCAGTTCATAATGGCTGCATTGCAGTAAAAAGAGACTGCAGATCTCTCTCATTGAAATATTGAAAAATAATAGTAAGAAATATGAGGGATTTAATAAAGTTGAATAATACATACACAATAGCGCTGTGCCAAAAAAAACAAATTTTAATAGGGGTTTAGTTTCTCTTCTTAACACATAATGTCTACCACTGTCTGTCTGATCCAAGCTGCAGTTCACCTGTTCTTTCTGACTTCATTTTCTATCCATGACATTTTCTATCCAAACAGGTTTGTCTGATTCCTTCTTTTAACCATTTCTTTGTTGGTAGTTAAGCTTTTTTTCATGCAGTACTTCACTGTTCTGTTGTTATTGCTTGAAATTTCTCTTAAGTATTCTCTAACAGTCTTATTTTTATTATTTTGCCACAGTTACTAGTGCTTTGAACTAGCAGCATATCTCAGATGACTGATCTACTCACGCAAATGGTGTGGTTCCCAATTCATTACTCTCTCTAAAAAACCACACCGTTTTATCTAAGTAAACTTTGTTAGAATAAGTGCAGTAGGTACAGAGCTTTGAGGGTGCACACAAAGTTCTCTCCTAAGAGAATAACTATAATAATGTTTTTCACAAATTATATTTTGTTTTGCGAAGAAAGAGACAATTCAGAATTTTTTAACTTTTCCCCACTAACAGAAACCTTTAGATAGTGTCTTTATTTCAGGTTATTCTGTAAGAAAAGGGCTAAGACAGTTAATGATTGGCCTTGATAGAGCTATGATTTCATCTACTAGCTGTATGTTACCAAATAATTTCTGGTTCTTTGCTGATATTTAAAAATGTGAGTTCACTCTTTTGAATTCCCCACAGCTAAGCAGTAACAGCTAGATTTCAGATCTTTCTTTCTAGAAGACACTGTATGTTTTCCTGTATTATTTACATTTTTACAGTTCTTCACAGATACTATGAAGAGGAAACACAGTGGTAAAGGCAGTAACATAATTACTGTGATGGTGACAGAATGGTACATAAGGTGTGGGATATCTCGGAAAGACCATAAGAAATTCATTCTGAAAATATTTAGATTTCAAAATCTTACATACTTTGCATTTGTTCAGATTTTTTTCTGTATTCTAGTTTGGGTAATTATTCTAGTGGATTGTGATTAACTGCCTAAAATCATATATAGCTTAATAGAAACCCAAAACATGGTATATAATTTGCACGGTTGATCAATGTACATGAAAAACAGTAATGTCTCAGGACAAATTATTTGCAACCACATATGTGAAGATCTAGATATTACAAGTTTCTCATGGATACAGTTTGATAAACAGGTATTCCATTCAGTAAATCATGAACTGGCTGTGAAGTATGTGAGTGGAAAGAAATTACCTTTTATCAGTTATTCATTAGCTCTGCTCATGACAATGATTGTATTCCTTGGCTCTCTGTCATTACTTCTCTCTACTCACTAGAAGTATTTTATATTTCAGTTCTCTCACGGAAAACCTCAAGTTGATTATAATGGTTAAGTTGAATACAGCAACAGCAAATACTAGCTTGTAGCAGTAATTACGAGCTTGCAGAGCTCATTTCTGTCCCCAGGCAAGGATAGTCTTTCTTGAGGATCTTCTTGCATATGGAGAGAATTATTGGGTGCCACTTGTGCTCATGTGTTGGCTGACGTTGGCAGTACACCAGAAAAATAACGCCACACTCCCACCTTCCCTGCTTATAACACCTTTCATCTGAGGAAAGATAAGAATACCAAAATCACAGGAAGTATTGTTATTGCTGCGAGTGGGAGAAAGAGAAGCTGCTTTCCTGTGTGTGCTCAGGCAGGCAACAAGCGTATCTTAGCCATAACGCAACATATATGAAAGAACAGTTTTATGAATTCTAGTATTTCTTTTCCTGAAAATATCTTCGTACCCATTCTTTGTCTTTAAGGTTTGTCCTGCCTTGTGCAAATCAGTGTTTTATGTAGAAGCACTAGTAATGAACAGTGTGAGAAGGCAGGGAACACAACTATATAATTACTAAGTATCTCCTCTTGCTTGCACGTTGGTCTGCCCTAGCAGCCAGGCTAAGTCTAATGGGGAGAATGCAGAGATAGCTAATAAGCTGAACAGCATCAAGAATACCTATGGAAGACTCTATCATCTTTAACATGTCCTTCCTCATCTGACTTCCTTACATTTTGTTTGGAGTCAAATATAGAGAATATGTGTGATTGCCTGCTGTTTAGGTTGGAGAGCTATACCAGGTCTTTAAGTTCAGCTGCAGCTACTTGTTTTCTCTATAGGCTAGGAAGTATGTCTTGCGTTCTTTGTCTGTGGCTTTGTGAGTGTAGTGCTATTCTTGGGACTCCCAGTCGCCAGTGTGCTTATGTTTGACACAGACACACACACAGACACACACAGACACAGACACAGACACACACAGACACACACACACACACACAGAATAAGGAAAAAAATACTACATTGTTCCAGCCTCTTTGTGTAGTACTGGGATTTGCACACACCAAAAATGCCCTCCAGCAAAATGCTGCAATTGTTTTTCTACATTCTTTTAATGCTGTTCTTTACTGCATATTCTTAGTTATGATAAAGAGCATGACTATCAAATGAGTAACAGTAAGCTTGTGGGTTTTAAAAGGCTTATTTGCAAAAAAAAAAAAAAGTTTGCTGCAGCTCTACAAAAAAACCTGTCAGCTGATTTGAGCAGCAGCATATATGGGTGTAGTTTTAAAAATTCAGAACAACCAGCTGCTATAGTTAAAAATTGGTAAAAGGAATATTTGTGTAACAAAAATCTTTGAGCTGTTGATTTGTTTTCAGAGACAGGTGAATATATATGAAGTTCAGATCCGCATCCTTTCTCCCTTCGTGTCCCAAAAGGGCACAGGTATAAGATTCTAGTTTGGGCTCACCCCTCATATTTTGCTCATCAGACTTAGAGACGAAGTGATATCAATTTCTTTCATCTGTTGTTGTCCATGTGCTTCCAATTAATTTTTCATTCATAAGAAACTTATAAATTGGAAGTAGTACTGCTCTTAACCTCCTCATAAGGGTCTGCCCCTTGCAATGGTATTCAGAACAGCTGTTAGGTTGAGTCTATAGTATGTATCAGTTTTTTGTCTGCTGTATCAAGGCTCACACTTTGTGCCTTTTAATCGTTGATTTAGGGCCCAAGAAGGGTGAATTCCTCAGCTTCATATCCAAAGGAGCTTAACTGCTTTAGAAAAATGAAATTTTACATGACTAGATTAGATATTTTTATTGACAAACTGTAGTCTATTTTAAAACATTCACTGGGAAGAACATAGTCATCAGAGAGCCACAGGCAGAGACGTCTCAGGGCATTGCGAATGAAGCAGGATTTTCATTATCACATTTCATCATCATAAGCAACTTGCAGCTTTAAACTTTTTAATTCAAAGATTGCCTGCATAGTAGTACCACACAGCACAAGCTAATCATTGACACACATTGAAGAAAATCACTGTTAATTCACAAAACTCCCTCTTCTCTTCCCCCACACAAAATAAACACGCACAGTCAGAAAAGCAGTATCAGTCACTTTGCAGCTTAAATTCTGTAACGTGCTTGTAGAATTGTAGTGGTTTGTGATGTGACTGGCAAAGATGGGCAATTGACGTCTTTGGCTTACTTCTAACTGCTTGTCTCCAAAAAAAGAAAAGAGGAGGCATGCAGGAAAAAAAGAAAAGAACCAACCTAACCTTTTCTTGGAGAGGGAGTATATCAGTAGGGCAGAAGACACTGTCCATGACAGATGAAACCATGCAGAACTTCATATATAGGGAAAACGGGTGAGAGACATGGACAGATGTCACTGAGTAAAAAACAAGCCAGAAGTGGAGTGGAGGAGAAATATACCATCAAAGAAGAAAACCCATGCAGAGAAGCAGGATAGAGAAAGGAGAAAGAAGAGAATGAGATGAAAAAGTGATGAAGAAAAAAGAAATAGTTTGGTTTCAACAATGACAGAACACTTGGTAGTCTGAGCATTGAAATGTACTACTGCTTTCTGTAGCATTGCTTTTCTCATATCTAGTTGCTGAAGTTTTTCGGGGAAAAGTGTTAATTCTAGCTTTAGAGCATTTGAAAGGAGGACATCACTTTATTGCTGTAAAAGAGGTACGCTTCATGCTCTGTTTTTAAAGGTGAAGTGTTTTTGAAGGGTAAGTAATACTTACTGAGCTATTTCCTTTGTAGTAGTGGCAGTTCCAATGCATCGTTAGTTTGCAACATTTTACATCATTATTTGCAACATAGTTTTTCATTATGCTTAGGAAGTGTGTGTTTCTGAAAGGGTGGAGTATTAATTAGTCCAAAATCTTTGAAGATAAAGAACAGACCAGATGAAATAAGGGAAATTTTCCCTTATGTAATGCAACCTTTTCTTCAGTGACCCTTTTTTATTTCTTATTTATGAATTTTGGAGGCTATCCAAAACAAACAAAAAAAAAAGAGAGCCAAATGTGTCCATACATAATGTCACATCAGGAGAAGAGACAAGGTAAAACACAAGACTCCAAATAGCACAGTCAGTTAAGCAATTCACTCAGCTTTGGAACAGTATTCCAGAAGTTAGCTGAGACAGGAGAAATTGAGATTACCCCCACTGGATTTCTGGCACTTACAGTCTTACATTCCGTACTTCACTGTCCCATCCATTGCAGCCATACAACTATAATGCCCTTTACCTTTTGGAAGTTACATTTCTAAAAATGCTGGTGATCTCAACAGGATCTAAATAAATCACTTAAACTGCTAATGCATGCTGGGTTAAATTCTGCCATAATTTTCTTTGTAGATGATGTGAGGGTCATTGAAAGCATAAATTAAACAGTTTGGTTTTAAGTGAGTCAAGCTTAGCTTTCAGGCAGATTTTGTCTTTGCAGGAAAGGATTAAAGAATTTTTCAGTTTTATTTCCTGATGTTAATTTTTATTCCTCTGTTTGCCTCTACCTCCTTATTCAATGTTGGACCTAAGTAAGAGCTTAACATTTTTTAATTTAGGGGTGTTTAGCATTAGGCCTGAACTCATTAATCTATGACTTTCTGCATCTTATCTGTCTTTCCAAATGTACTGGAATTTTGGCAAGAGTTCTAAGTCAAGTTCACCCTCTTCTAGAGCTTCTTGTGGTGGCTAGTTATTGCTTCTTGAAGTCCTATGACTATGTAGGGTCATCTGAAGCAGAACAAGATGTGCCTTTCTGGATATAATTTTTTAAAACAAACTGCTTTCAGCTGAATTGATAGTTGCTTCTGAGAACCGGGGCCAGATTTATTCTTTGAGTTGGCAGACAATTTAAGATCAATGTTTAAGGTCAGCCTTTATCAGTGGGTTTTCAAGATCTTTTATCTCTTGTTGCTGAAAGAGGAAGTGTGTCCCAGATTGGTCTCTGGTTAGAGCCTGTAGCTAATGAAGAAATAACACAAGCAGACTTTGGAAGAAACCATATTTTTGTGTTCTTGCTTATGCTCCATTAAAAAATAAAATAAGTGGCAGATGACATGCATATTCACTCAATATTGTCAAATTCTCCAAATAAGAATTCTCAGCAGTAAGAACATCATTGGCTGCCTTTGGATTTGCAGTTCCATTTACTGTAGTCAGAAAAAGGCAAACTCAGAACAGCAAACATGCTTAAAGGAGTGATGAGAAGGATAAAACTGAGCCAGAGAAAGCTTGGAGGGGTTCTGTAACATGGAAATACTGAATTTTTACTGAAAGGTAAATTTGGGTTGACTGGAGGAATATTGCTACCAGCAACGTAATAAGCAAACATTACAGGATGCATTTTCAGTAGAACTTAGGGTCAGCTTATTAAGAATTTCCAAAAGTCATTTTTGGTTGGAAAAATAGAACTACAGTTTCCAAAGCATTCAGTAACTCCCTAAATGACCATCGTTTCCTGGTGAGTGTTTCAAATTTTGCCTTGGAAACCTGGCTCCTACGTTTGATGCTTGAGAGTTAGCCGAGTTCTGAAAATTATCACTGCTGCATATGATCTGTAGGAGAGCTGGATCTAACTGTAAAAGAGATTGTGTCCATCATTTCCTTTGCAAGCTAACTGGAAGTTTGTGGGCACTGGGTTGGTGCACAGCAAATGCTTCTCGTAAGTTCTGAAAAGGTGTAGCAGGGGAAGATGTCCTTGACTGCAGCCTTTTATCCTAGTGGCTTTTGTTCAGGTTTGTGCTGCCCTGCCTTAGAATGATTCCTGTCCTGGGACAAGTAGGAACAAAGACACAGAGCTGGCTCTGTATGCAGCAAACAGGCCTTCTGTGCAAGGGGTGTTCTCTGAAGAGGCCTCAGGGCAACTGTAAATTGGGCCTATTATGCTCAACTTCGTCATGCATCTTCATGCTACACCATGAATAAGCATGGCTAGTCTGTAAATCTAGCCCATTGTATCTGGATTACATTTATTAAACTAATGCTTGGGTTTTTCTCTGGCTTTATTCATACCAACATCAGAACATTGAGTAAGAACAACAAATCAGAAACAAAAAACACAAACATTTAAAAATATTGCTCCCACAGATTGGAGCCCCAAGTGTGTTTTATATAAACAGTTTGAATTGTGGCTGGATTTTTGACCAGATTCTTCCCCCTGAAGGACCTTTTGAAACAAAAACAAACTGAGCAAAACAAGTTTTGATGGGATGGGCCTATGCCTGTTTTCTTGTAAGCTGATGACAAAGCTCAGAGCAGGAAGGCAGCAGTGTGCTGGAGTCTGGTGTACATTGTGTTCTGCGTGTTCCCAGCTGACTTGCCAGGAGTGATCTAGAACTGAAACAAGGCCCATTTTTACTAGGACACAGGAGAAGAAATCATCACTAATCTAAAACAGTTCAGCTGTTTGAAAACAATAGACTTTGTTAATATGATATCCTGATTGTGCCTTATTCTCATGTGAATGTGCAGCTTGTGTTGCTGGGTCAGGAGGGTGAGAGCTTTTGAGAACTGTCCTTTCTCTTGTATGGCCCATGAAAGTAGTCATATTCTATCACTATACCCTCTGTCTGCTTCAGTGTGGGTATATAACGTCATGGAGGAGATGAGGAAGTGGCCGGCTTCAACGCTTGTCTCCCAGGAGAACTGACCAGCCACAAGAGTCTGGAATAAGTTATAGCCTACCCTGCTGTTCAGCATGACTCCACCATCGCCCAAAGCCTACAGAGTTCAGCTAGCACTTGCAAAGGTGCTTACAAAGCTATTTCCAGTGAGCTAGTCAAAGATTATTTTCATGTGAATATGCCATGTGTCATGGGATTGCAGGGAAGGAGGCAGGAGGTTTCCACATCCCAGTGATGAAAAAAATGGAAGGTGAGGCAAAGTTTTGCTTGTAATAGCTGCTTGAATTTATTTTAATGGGGTCACTGTCATGAATACTCTGATGCAGTTTCTGTAGGTGCTATGTGATTGAACATTGAAGTAAGTCTCCTACCTGGAACAGAGGTGAAAGTGAAGTTGAGTCCCACTGTGGTGTATTGTGCTTAAGTTTCAGGAAGAGAGACTGGGTAAAAGTAATACAGATTATTAATGGTATTGCTTGTCAGGCTTTTTATTTAGCCTCAAATTTGAAAGCTACTCCTTTATTTCTAAACCTTCACATTTGCATCCCTTTGATATGAAATACTTGTGAACTAACTAGAGAACAGAGCTGTGAGTTAAGTAGCCAAGAGATCCTTGATTTATTAACATAGAGTTTCACAAGCTTGTATGCAACATCTCCTCCTTCTGCATATAACAAATGCAGCAGTCAGAGGCAGAGGGCCCAATACTTCGGGGTATAGCCATGGTTATCCACACATCTTGTTTAAAGTCCGTAACAATCATTGCCTAAATAAGACCGTTCAGTGTGAAAAAAGATAGAAATGTGGATTCTAAGTGACTGCTTAGAATTAGAAGTTTATAGTACGACTTGAAAAGTAAATTGGGTTGAACAGTATAGGCAACTGCATGGCTGTGAACAGACTTTCCTATTTGATGTATTTCATGTTTAAGACAAAGATAATATATAATATCTGTATTGTGAAACAGTGATGAGCAATAATTGTGATGTAAGTACATAAAGCATTTAAGCTGCAATAACGAAAAGCTGCATTGTCCCCTACAGTGCAATCAAGACACTTAAAGGGGAAAATTAAATTACTTCTAAGACGTTCTGTCACTGAGTTATTCTAAACACAATTGTGGATGTACAATTGCTGTTTAGATAAGTAATACCCTACTAATGATGCCTTTGCAAACAACTATGAGAAAACATTTTAATTTAGTTTCATAGGAATTTTAGAATAATATTTGTGGTGCTTACCAGATTCCTGGAAGTTTAAGGACACTGATGTGCCTTCTTTTTGGTGTATGTGTATGACTACAGCCTGCAGATTTCTGTGAAACAAATGTTATATTTTTAGTGTAGTCTTATGCAGGAGGGCGTCTGAAAAAAAGCCTGCTTTAAATCAGCAGAGTTAGCAGTCTCCTCATTGGAGAAACTACCATGCACAGAACTGGCCAGTTAGGCTGTATCTGCAGTAAGACGACTGAAAATGTAACTGTACTGCAGATGTATGCCAGCAAACCTTCTTGATGGAAAGGCATCTCATCACAGTAAAGCAGTTCTTAAAGCAGTTCGCCAGATGCAGTTAATTGTTCTGGTCAAAAAAATAGCAATATTTCTAGCTGAGGACTTTTATCAACCCAGATGATGGTAAGAAGTAAATGCATTGATAGCATTTGCTAGTGTAGACTAGGCCTTAAACTAAACTGTTGTTCCAAACGGGGGCCAAATTTCTGCTTCTTTTACTTATGAAACTTTCATTGCCTTCTCAGAAAGCAAGCTGTGGACCTTCTGCTTGATGTGCACCCAGGGAAGTCATGGTCTATACACGACCATTGTACCATAGGATTAAAGAGCTCAGGCTCAGGTTTTCATTTGGTATGAACCCTGCCAAACATGATATCATGTGGTTAAATTTAAGGAGGAGTGCTCTTTTCTCTTAGATGACATTTGAATAAACACCAGTATTTAGTCCTGTAGGTTCCTAAGATAAGCAAAATAAAAGCAAAGTGCTAGAAATACATCAGGCTGTCAGGCTGCTGGCCTGTCCTCAGAGCTTAGTCAAGAAAGTGGAGAAGGTCCCACGGACTCAGTGGATTTTAGATGAGATCAGAAAAAATAAAAATAAGAGGGACTAAATGGACCCAGCAGTGCCTGATTTCCCTGAAAATGCCTTTTCTGATACTGAAGAGCAATTTTTTTTTTTTTTTTAAACCAGAACATTAGTTTTCATGTGGTATTTCTCAACAGATACAGATTTTCCAAGGCTGAAAGGTAGGGAATGGATCCCCACGCAGGTGCTGCACACATGCTCTGGGGCATGCAATGTGGTTGCAGCTGCACAGTGTCCTCCCTCCACCTCTCAGTCAGAGCATGGCAGGAGCCAGCCCTGTTTTTCACAGCCATATTTTCTTAGTTTCTTCTGAAAACTCTGAGGCATACACTTCAGCAGTATAATGTAAGCAGAGAGATTTAACAGGCCTAGATACAAATATGTTATTATGTATTATAGGAAGATCAAATGTAAAATGATTGGATAGGCTTTTGTTTTCAGACTAACACATTCATGAACCATGTTCATTCAACACTAAAAAATCCAAATGCTTCCCATGTCATTGGAGATTACTTAACAGTGTGAACAGAGAGGTCAGTCCCATGCATCCTCTTTGCCTGTTGTTTGTATTGATGAGTGCCATAAGTTTCTCCTCTCCGCTTAACCATAGTATTCAGATAAATAGAAATACGTGCCTGTGCAAATCTGTTCATGAGCAGTGTGCTGTAGTGTTGGAAAAATAAGAGATAAGATAACAGTATCTTCTGTAAACTTGAGAACAAATGATTATATTTTTAATGTCTGAGATTAAAGGTAGGTTTTTCAAAAAAGTATAGTATTCTTCTAAGGCATTGCATCGACCTGTGAAAACATTCTTCTCCTTCCAGAAATTAACTTAGTTGATCCCTTTTAAGTACATGTTCTGTAATGGTCTTTGGCCACTTTTAATGTCATTTCTAGGTACAGCTGAGTCTAAAGAACTGCAGTTTACTTGATCATTATATAATTCATCTAGATTGATCAGTTTAATATCTGATTTTTCAAGATTTCCTCACAATTCTGGAATTTTAGCAATGCAGATATTTTCCTGTTGCCCAAGGCAATAATAGATGTGGTGTGCAAACACTGCTTTAAAGAGGGTGTCTGTCTGCTGATTTACATATTTTAAAAGTATTAAGATCAAAAGTAATGAGAATTTAATCCATATGGCAAGTAGAAGATAAATAGGAATATTAATACTGTATCAAATACTAATTAAAGGAAACACCAGTCCTATTTTTAAAATCTTGCATGCAGACGAAAAAAGCCATTGCAAAGTTAAGATCTGATTCTTAAAGAAATTAAGAATTAACAGTTTTCAACCACAGATTCTAACTGTGTGACTGAGTTCATATGCTAGACCAAATTCTGGTTTCGTAGTCCTTTACAGTATCCCTTTCTGTCGAAGCATTTCAGGTGACTCTAAAACTGAAAACTACCACTAGCTCCGCTACCAGCCTTTAAGACGGAAATTCCCTTTAATTAGCCAAGAAGCTGAAATACAGATGGTTTCCAACTTGCCTAAGCATACGTGCCTGCAACAGTGCTGGGCCCTAAAATAGATCGATTCATGGGAACCCTATTAGATTTTGATTAACTCTTGTATGCAGATTGCAACAGTGGGTGAAGAAAATGTTGTCATCTGCCTCATAGAAAACTTTAGACAAGAGTGGTCAAGGTGAGTCATAAGTTTGTCGTGTCTTTGGGCTAGACTAGCTTTCTGTATTTCACTGTTATGGAATTTATCGGTGAAAGTACCTTGGGATGTGTGCTTCAAGCAGAGTAGCAAGTATGCAAAAAACTGGCTCCATATGCACAGGAACTAGAAGCTTTAGTGCAGTGTCAACCTAACACTCCATGCAGACAAATTAGCCCTAGCAAGACATATGAGATACATGTAGTGCATCATGATCTCTAAGACTGTAGACCTTCGGTTCTCCATTAAGTCTTTGTTATAAATATTAAAGAGTAAGGGGTGCACTTCAGCAGAGGGGAAGTGAGCTTGCAGTGAAGAGTTACCTTTGAAATATAAGAAAAATAAACAGGAAGAGCTTAAAACAAGTTTTGCTACTACTGCAGAGTCTTGTAAGTGAGAGAATAAACTGCACTATTTGCTGTAGCAGGCTGAAAAGGACCTGAGAATAACAGAAAGAATTATTTTTCTTCATTTGTGCCTGAGACACAGTTGAGCCTGCTAGAGTGGAAAGTCTAAAATGTTCTCTCTTGCTCGGTCTTGTGCACTACTCAAACTCTTATTCTTCCTTGTAGGTCTATGGTTCCTATGTGTTTCTGCAGTAACTAAGGCAAGTAGTCATCACTATACAGCAAATCTTGCCCTCTGCAGGTTGAGAAAACAGGCTCTGATCAGTGGACCATCTTCCAGCTTAAGGTGGTAGTGATTCTACAGTAGAAGGCAGTAAAATCCTCTGAAGATTGAATAAACCTCCACTGTTGTTGCTGTGTTCCCTTCTGCCTGGTCAGAGCAGTCAGGACAAAGTTGTTTTGTCAGTGGATCAACAAATCACAATTCTTTTGCAACCTTCCATCCACTTTTAAAGTGCTACTCCATTCTAGAGCAAATGGTGCAGCAACACACCCAACAGGTACCAGTTGTTCCACACGTACATGGAGCAAAGTTATCCAGGAGCTGTCCTCTCAATGCAAGAGAAGATTTGATATGAGGGAAAATGCAGTCACTAGAGAAAGAATGTGAAGGAAAGTGCTATAAAACATTCCCTGCTGCATGTATGGAAAACCAATTTAGTCAATCAGCCAGATGATGAGTGGGAATATAGACCCGTCTGTTCCTTGTCCTCTTCCAGGAAGTATAAGGTAGATGCAGTAATTGCACACTGTGCCCCTTCTTTACAGTCAGGGTAAGGATGATTTCACACAAGTACCAGCCCCAGTCCATCTAGAAGCAGCTGAGCTTTGTCCTGGGTGAGTTGATGTTTTTTTCCCCCCAGTCATCATTTCAAATATCTAGCAAGAGTGGACTGGCCCTTTGCTTTCCATGGGGATTGGCGTCCCTGGGAAGGAAGGATGTGGTTACGCTCACCAAAGTTGTTTTGTGGACTGCTGAGTGGCTGCAGGGCCTTGTATTCCAGGCATGTTTGTTTCTGTTCCCTTTCCTGCAGAATAGCCCAGGTAGTGTTTTTAATAGTTCTGTGTATTTTGTAAAAGACCTTTTAAATATTAAATAGAGTTTCATTTTCCAGCTGGAAAATTAAAACAGAGAAGTATTTCATCAGATCCTTCATCCAGTCTTGAAGCAGTTTTGAAATGTTAACTGAAAAAATCTATCTGCCTTGGAGCATTTTTTACATCAAACATTTCATGAAAATATTTTCCTCAAACTCTTTAAGTATTTCCAAATATTAAAGAAGAAGAGAGATGACTTTTCCAAGTATTGGTGATGGTCTAATGCAGATAGTGTCAAGTTCACGTATTTTTTTAAAACAAAAAAGTAGTGTAAACATAACAGTGGGAGGAGACTGGCAGGCATCACTCTTATCACCAGCACAGGCTGACACACTGCTGATGCTGATACACATTCTGATACAGGTGTCATAGACCGAATAAACAGAGAGGATATCTGTCAGTAAGTGTTTTGACCTACAGAGACAAGAAACAGAGAGGGCAAATAACTAACACAATGAGTAGTTTTGGAGATAAGTATACAGGAGTTATCATTCCTTCCCTCCCCATACCATTCCCTCCTCAGCCCCATCTTGGTTTAGCTTTTGAAATGGTTTCTAGTAGCCATGGAAAAGCCTTCATTGCCCTTTTCAGAGATGGAAAGAGCAAGTGGTGGTGACTGAAAGAAGGATAATCATCTCTTCCCTTCAAGATGGGAAGATTTCCCAAAGAGGGAAGACTTTTCATTTGTGTAGCATAGTGTGTATAATACCTGCATGGATATGTTTAGGATGTACTGTTGGCTCTATATCTATCAGATAGTAAAACTCAGCTTGGATCAGCATTAAGGTTAGCTTAGTGCCTTCTAGAAGCTTACTGGGCAGAAGTTTTTTCTGGCAGTTTATTGTGGTTCTGGATCTAAATACTTTGTTGGCATCCTTCCTTTTCTTTTGTAGTTTTTGTCTGGATATTCCTTGTCCTCCAGCTGGAGAAGCAAAGTCAAGTACTTCTTGATCTCTGCCTATGGGCTTAAAAGATCTCTGCTGCTTTTAGTGGGGGAATCGGAGATCTGAAGCCCTCATGCCTATCATACCCATCTCTGAGTTTATGACAGCTTTATAACTGTCTTCCAGGAGAAAAATAGAAAAGCATTGTGCTGGACGTAGAGCTGAACCCAAATGAGTAGAGCTGGATTGAGAAGATGCTCATCCTAGAGCACACACTACTTCCCTAGGATCGTGCCTGTCTTTCCTTAGGATCGTGCCTGTCTTTCCTTAGGGTTATGGCTTCCGATCTGGTTGCAGGATAAGGTCAGTCTCCCAGCAGCTCCAGCTCTGTCTGAAGAGGCATCTCTGTGTAGTAGAAATGCCTTCTGAAAGCCTGGGTTGTGTGACACCTCGTGTTTAGAGGGCTGCATGGTAGGCTGCAGTATTTGCTGTAGGCATGTCATTGGGACAGCACTATTGAGCTGACTCAACTGGGCAGCTAAGGTAGCAAAGCAGAATCTCAGAGTCAACTCAGATAATACTCAAGAACAAAAACTCCTTCAAAGCAGTGCTTGACACAACCATCTTGTCCATACTCAGCCAGGTCTTTTGCAGCACACGCTATCATTTTATTCGCCATTTTTGCACCTTCCCTGAAGCCAGGGTGCTCAATACAGGCACATCTGAATTTTTCTTCCATTGAGAAAACAAATTCCCAGAAGTCTGTGACAACCAGCTGGTAGCCATGTGTGTGATACGAGTATTACTGACCATTTGTAGAAGTCAGTGTGTGCAAGGCATAGTGTGAGAGTCTTCACAAATCTCTGAGCGTAAAAGAGTTTTTTGAATGTTCAGGTCTTGAAGGGCCCCTGAGGTGCAGGCACTGTCCTGCTGTGTGCAGAGGATGTTGTAGCTGGTGTCTGGTACTGGGAGATGTCTTTCCCAGGTGTCGCATGCTGCCGTTTCCAGACTAGCAGCTCAGAGAAGCATCCTGCAGTTTCTTCAGACTCCTCATTTTGTGCCTGGGCACTGCGAGATGCCACTGCATATGTTTAGGTTTATCGATTTGTGGAGGATGAAATGCTTAAGAATGTCAGTTCCCCAAAAATCTCTTATGCAAACTTTGACATAAAAAGTAAAGAACAAAGGTATCTTTCAGGAATGCAGGAAATAATGAGCCTGTGCTTTATTTAGTCACAGCTAAGGGAAAATTTTGGTTTGATTTCAACATATTGCCTTCGTTCCCTTGACCTAGCAAATTGGGGACAAAGGCTTTTCTGCCTTTATTCCCATTTCACAGCAGGATTTCTGCTAAATGAACTTTTTTAGTGAGTTGATTAATCTCATTTCATATCTGCTACGCTTTTTTTATCTTTCTCTGATACCACTCATGAACATACCTTTTGAATCCCCCTCCCTGTTGTTGGACTTCAGCTGAGCTGAAGAATCTAGACATCATCTCACAGGTCGTTTTCAGTGGAGGTGCCAGTTACTGCAGTGTTACTGCTTCCAGTGTTCACAGGTCATTCCTGTTATTACCAACACATCTGGGTAAAACACAAAATCATCTTTTCTTTTTTTTAATCTGAGTTATATAGCAGCCAGCTCAGTTGCCTCATCTAGTCAAAACAGAAGGAGGAGAATCAGCAGCAGAGAACGTAGTCTGCTGAATTTGGCTGAATGTGTAAAGATAGTCCTAGTGGGCTGTAGATATACCCATTTACAAAATGCAAAGATGCCTATTCCTAACAGACAGGCTGGTGAGAGCATGGTATTTAACACAAATTTAAAAATATATGAACAAGAATTCAAATATGTAACTTTTTAGTAACATATAATTCCAGACTGTTCATATACAAAGAAATTAGATCAGTGAGTACAGCTAATTACTGGCTTCTGAAAGACTAGAGATGGTGACAAATAAGCAAATTAAAAAACAGCTTAAATGACCTATAAAATGGCTATTGAGCTGCACTTTAATGACCAGGCAAATAGCAGTATATGTCATCTTTGGAGCATCTGAAGTTTGGAACATCTCATCAATAAAGAGTGTAAGAATAAGGATAGTGAGAAAAGTTTCCCTTTTATGTGGGAACAGAGGCATTGCAGTGCAATATTACATCCATAAGGGTCTGTGATGAAAACTGGAAGTGTGTACCTTAGCTCTAGGTAGCCTGGCTTTCCAGAGCTGTGAGGACTGAACAGAACTGTGGCAACTTCAGTATCTCCAGTAATTTGTTAACCTAGGCAGTTGTCTGTGCCTTGAGTTGATCCTGTGAGTAACGCAGCCACCCAAAATGTGCCAAAATTCCACTAATTATTATATTACAATTTAATTCAGAGCATTTAGATATGAGACGTTGCTGGATAGATGTTTGACCACTTGCATTCAGCAAGCTTACAGAATCATCTCTGTAAAAGCATAAAAACTGTTGCTAGATTTTGCAGGCCTTTTCCTTTCCCCTCCCTCATCCAGAGATTGGTGAACTGCATAGGACCAGGAATTACGAGTGGAAATCATGTATCTCAAAAAACTAAGGGCTGTAAAGGCATCACCTAAAACTGCTGTAGAATGTAATTGTCCTAGAGCCCTGGGCATGCCTTATCAGCCCCAACATGCAACTTTCTATATACAAAACTTTTAAAGCAACTCTAGCTATTGTGCTGTCCTACCATGATTCAGAAAGCTAAGCACATGCCCTCTTTGCTGTGGAGCACCCTACAGGGAAAGCATTCCCTGAGCAGACTTGACTAGGGAGAAGAGATGAGGATGAGCCTGTGGATAAGCAATTACAAATACCCAGAAAAGGATCAAAAAACATTACTGGTGCTGCTCCAATCCAGGGGTAAAATGGCAACTTCAGAGAAGCTGCTTCATGGCCTTGTCTCCTGTTTGTGTGCGGAGGACAGGTGTTAGTCCTTCCTTCAGCCCTCACAGGCAAATCCCAGTTACTTGGAGTTTGTTCAGGAGAAGAGCAAGTTTTACCCTGAAGGAATTAGGAAGCATTATAGATTGAACATATGGGACCGTATGTCATTGTATTGTTTCCAAATGTTTCTTTTTGAGCTTTTTTTCCCTCCATTGTGGACAGCTTATTTCACGACACATTGTCTAGAGAAGAAGGGAGTTTCATATTCCCATTTCTTTCATTAAGCCACTATTAAAGCTATATCAATTTCGTAATACTGTTTGTCAACATTATTTCATCCTTTGTTTCAAACATGCACACCATAAGTGTGGTTTGAGGCAAGCGCTTTGAATATGTTGTTCAAGCACTGTCAAAGTCAATGGCAGAAATAGAGAATAAAGCAGAGATGGTCCTAAACCATCCCTAATGCAAAATACTCCACTTAGTTATAAGGCTGTTCACAATCAAACCAAGCATTTTTGCTTGAGCCTTAATAGAGGGGAACCAGCACTGGTATTTGAATGTGAGTCTAATTAAACTAAAATTGGAAATAGGTGGATTCTGCCCTCTCGTTGCTTTGCAGATCAATATCCTCATGTAACATAAACTTAGCTGTTCTGTATCTCCCTCTTTTGCTGTGATTTTCTGCTCCAGCCCTGGAGAAGAGTTCTGGTGTCCAGTGACATCTGTTCTAAATCATGTTTTGGAAAAAATGTAAATACAGAAAACTTGAGGTCAGGCCTAGACAAAGCACTGGGCTAGCTCCCAAGGCCTCTCTGCATCTGGGATTGTTTCATGTCAGGAAGGCCTTCCACGGTCAGAGCCATCAGTGATGGTGGCTAAAAGAGATGCTTCAGATAAGGCTTTCCATGGATTTGTTAAAAAGCATTGTAAGTATTAAAGTGTTGCTGAGCTCCTTATCTATAAAAATCTGTGGCTGGCTGGGTGCTGGCCTCCTCTGAAAAGGAGGGTCTGCTGGGCTGGGGAGTACAGAGGCTTCACCATGTTCAGATGAGTGGAAATGGGTCTTCTCTGACCTTTAGAGAAGTGTTGGGGTAGATGGCTCCAGCCTCAGCCACTCTTACTCTCGTCATGTTTTTCGTAATTAGTTTTTATTTGTGTCTAATTCTGACAGTGTCAGACTGTCTGTCTGCACAGGTCTGCATAATTCCTGGACTTCTAATTTGTCAGAATTGCCAGATTTGACTCGATCAAAGTTTTGCTGAGCAATGATACCTTCATGACGGACTAGTTGAAGACAACACTGCAGAAGCAGGTGCTAAAGGCCTCATTTGTAAAGGAGTTGAAGTGCCTGAAAGAGTCTACTGAAATGTGCACAGCTGGCATCAGCAGACCTTAGATTTACAGGTACATTAGAAAATTGCCCTAGACACAGGATAGCTAACTCCTTGGTGTCCGTAAGCTCAATAGAGCTGCTTTTTGTTTTCCTACTCTAGGACCTAAGATCTTTTGGCACTGTTCTGGGCATTATTGTTTCCCTAAGACCAATAACCGTGAAAATCGAGCTCTGTTGGACAAGGAACTGGGAAGCAGAGACGTCTTAACTAGAAACCAGTTTTAAAATGTGGAGTTGGCATACATTTTACATTTTTATGGAGTGTTTATTTACCAATTACTCAGCAGCCTGAGCCAGTGGATTTAATGAACTTCGTGTGATTTATGCATAGCTTTTATTAATTGTGCCAGTAGGGATAAACGCTGGATACAAATAGATGCAGATGTCTTGCTTCTTTCTCCTTTAAATAATACTATTTCTTGTCATTAAACTACTCTATTTTTAACTACTCTATACATTGGGAAGTGATGATTTCTTACCTTCCATACTACTGTCCTTCCAAAGGTAAGGCTCAAAGCTTTCACCGACCTGTATTTTCACTGGCCTGGGCTGTGCTAAAGGCAGATACAGAAGTTCAGAGAAGAAAACATTTTCTCCTTCTCCTCTTTCTCCCATCAGTGGAATGTACATTAAATAGTAAGTAGGCCACAGAAACAGAGAGCATGTGAATGACTTCAGATCCTGGTAATTTGAGCAGTGAGAGGAAAAGGGGGCCAGCACCTGGCTTTCAGTCTCTGTTTCAATGAATATTTAACTACTTTAGGCAAAGTGGGACACTTTCAACAAATGAGGCTGAGAGAAACCTACCTAAGAATATTTTCTAGCCCAGCAGTTAGGTTACTCTCCTGAGAAGTGTGATGTTTGGGTTCAAGTCCCTGTACCAAATCAGTTAAAGGAGGTGTTTGAAGCTACATCTTTCACAGCCTAAGAACATGGCCTAATCACTGAGTTTTTGGATATCAGGGGTGGCAGCACTACCTCCTCTGTTTTGGGAAAGGAGTCCCCTTGTGACAAAATCAAAATGTTTTGTTTTTGAGATGCCAGAATGAATTGTTTCAACATCTCTGAAGTTTTTTTCATGTTATTTCAGCTGAAACTGTTAGCTAATATGACCTGAATTCACAAAAAAGTTTCTGTTGCCCTAAAATTCCAGTATTAGTGAAGAAATAATTGGATAAAAAAAGATGCCTGACTAACTTCTAACTCGGGTGCAGTTACAGTTGTCTGGTCACGGCACTTCCTGAAGAGGCCCCATTAGTGGCTTTGTAGTTTTTATTGGGATGCTTCTCTTCCACATAGGTGGAAGTCTGTCCCCTTTAGAAATAAGGAGAGCTGTGATCTTGAGTACCCACAACTGAAAGCAGATTTAAATTATCCTGGCATGGCATGGTAATGGCTAAGAAGCAGGAACACCTGTCAGAAATTTTAAAGCATTTCCACCAATTAAACACCATTTGGAGCTTATACAACTAAATACTAGGCTATTTTTAAAGATAAAACTCCTTATGCACATTGGCAAGTCTAGTGAGATCCTTTTATTGACTTTGTGCACTACTTTAATAGTTTCTCATGTTCAAACACCAGTAATCTAGAAGAAACCTTTTGATACCATAAAAAAAAAAAGCATAGGCACTTCTTGTGATGGCATTGACTGTTTTTTTTCCCATTGAGTATGGACAATAAGCACATTTTTCTGATGGATACTAAGTTAAATAGCCATAGCGCTGTTTTTACTAGATGTTAGAAATACAGCTGGATGCCATCTTAGTTACACTTGGCAGCAGCAGAGCACTCCTTATCCACAGGTTTGCCATAAGTTCTTTAAAAGGATAAGAAAAGTGCGGTTGCAGGCAGGATAACTGGTCTTGTCCCTTTGGTTCTACATGAAATACAAACTTTGCCTCCTCTTCAGTGTTGCGATACATGACAGGACATGAAACATTTACTTCTGACTATTTTCATCATCCACAAATAAAACTAGAAAAGCTAATCAGGTGTGGTCTCTCAGCTCCTTGGTCTCCTTGAACCCTCTCCTACCATGGTGTCTCCTTACATGGATGAACTCTGATGGGCTCAGCCTCCTTTCTGTGGGCCCAGTTTCGTAGTTAGTGTTTGGGGACTCAAGTCTTTCTTAAATAGTGGCACAAGCTACTGCTGTTTCTTCTGTAAGAGGAGCAATACATCATGTAGCTCTTCATAATATGATTGACTGTCTCTTCCCCTGTGTGCGTTGAGCTCCAGTGAAATAAGTAATGATGATGTTTGGAATGTCATCATTAGACATCTGAATTTAACACTTCAGCAGAGATGACTGGGAAATTCATCCCTGACAAGGCCGATGTTGCAAATTCTCTGTGTGTTCAAACTGTTACTCTAGTCCTGGCTGTCTGCAGCCATGGGGGAAAGAGAAAGAAGGACAAATGTAATGAGGACATTAGCCCTTTGCTGGCACTGTCAGGTGGTACCGGCAGCTCCTCATCACAGGCACCTGTGTAGCCTGCCTGCTGGCATCCTGCCCTGCAAGGCTTTGTTTTGAAACATAGTGACTCTTTCACTAAAAAGTAAATACACAAAACACACAAAGCTAAGACTTCATATGCCAAAACAGCTACCTAAGGTCTTTTGTATCTCTGCATAAACTTTCCAGATCAAGTTCTAATAGCAGAGACACATGCAGAAAGGAAAAAAGTATGGTAAGTGTAGTTAACCTCTACTGTGTATTTTAGAAATAAAAATAAGGATTTATAGTTATCTGTAATTAATGTTGCCCTTTTTGTACTGTGGATTGTTCTGAACAAAATGATGTCAACATACAATGAAAGAACAGTAATTTGTTTTGAACAAATACGTTTTATTGGTTGACAGTAATAAAAAGGGATAAATCATTAAATAATAACATATATTTTAAAGACTATTGGTCCCATCCTATAAGGCCTCACATGGTCATAACACATTGACTTCATGTAGATTGCTGGCATGAGTGAGTGCAGTGAAAACTGAAAATCTTGTTTTGCTGTATGTGGTGCTGTAGACAGTTTTCTTCTAGAAAATTGCATCTTCAGAGAAGAAAAAATATCTTTGGCACCTCATATTTTTGTGGCTGCTTTTTGAAGTTACAAATAATGCAAAATCACCTAATCAAAAATGAAACGTGATGAGACGGAGATAATTTCCTGGCACTCTACCTTGTGAAAGCGAACAATGAACTGTAACTTATGGTCCAGAAGTCATGTTTCTTTGCTTTTTGCTATATTATAATTTAAATAATAAAAAAACCCAAACAATTTTATGGGTCTCTGAAGTGATTTATGTGTTTTGTACATTATTTGAAAACATAAATTTTGCTGATTATCTTCAGTTTGCCTCGGTCCACCCACTGGTCTCATATTCATTTAATGTAGATAATGCTGAGCAGCTACATGTGAAATTGATACTTTCCATGAAAGCAAAAGTTACTCTTCTGCTGATTTTATTGAAGAACCTAACATAAGAATTTTTCATCAAAGATTAGCTTAAGTACTCCTACGTGTTATTGTGTGTTTGTGGAAAGCATATGGCTCTCGATTGTCTCTGAATTAAAAATGCTTCATGGGTTAGTTCAAGTATTGTGTAGATAGAGTGAGTGCTGGACTTGTAAAATTTACTGTATCTTCTACAAATGAAGAAAAATATGTATTTCTTGCAGCTCATAGCCTTTTACTTCATAGGGCCTTTTAGTAATTCAAATAATTAACAGTCCTTTCTAAAGGGAGGAGTTTAAAATTCTATTATGCATTTCCATTTTAATCATATTTCTCTAAACCGTATTAATACCTATCTGGTTTTCTGATACTTTCCATTTTTTCCCTTGTATTCACATGCTTAGTGTTGGGGCTGGCTTCAGAGGAACTAATTCCAGTAGTGAAGGTGTGCACCACTGTTAGCATTTTCAGGATATGAGCCTTTCTGCTGGGGACAGGATATTGCCATTATTATTATAGAATTACTTCAATGGGAGACTTTGATGAATCTGTTCACAGTGGTAAAACTGATTTTTAAGTTTTGTCTCCATGGGAAAGTTAGTATAGAATAAGCTATACTATAAATTCATGATATAGCGACTCAGCGCATGCCAGTGCTTTGCAAAGTTGCTCAAGCTCGATGTGAATCAGACCCTGGAGGAAGTATAGCTGGATGAGTACAGTGCCGTGCCTAAGCTAATTAGTCCTACTGAGAAGCGGGATATGTTATGGAAGAGCGTTATGTTAATATGGCCATACTTCTCGGCTATCTGAAACAGATAAATCAGAAGTGGCATTCTGTGGTAGTAGGTACACTTGCAATGCACTAGTTTATTCATGTTGTAACTCTGTGTGGTCCTTTGTAGGTCATTCACCCAAGGAACTAGCGCATGGTAACTAATAAAGTGTTAATTCACAACTTTGCATGTTCTGCAGTACCCACAGACCCAAGTACAGAATCAAGACAAAAACAGAATTTGATGTTGTTATATCACAAGCTATTCTATAGGGATATATCATTCAGTTACCAGCCAAGAATCTAGTACAGGTTTGTAAGAACGGGGTTGGAAAAAAAAATCAAAGATCTATAGTAGTTAGGAGGTGGAAAACATGTCCAAATCAACTCCCCCCCCAAAATTTCTGAAATCATTTCATCTGTATTTGCTGGAGTGACAGGAATTCTGTGTACCTGCACTAAGATACCATGAAGGAGCCTGGTTTTCCAGAAGTGGTGAGCTGTAATGGTTTAAAAATCAGCCCTCCAAGTGCCTCAGTTTGAACCCTGAAATCACCGCTCACTTTGGTGAAGAAGGGTTCGTTAAACTCTGAGGAATAAAATGTCATCAGTCTCTGGAATTAGTCATGTATTTATGAGAAAAATAAAAAAAACAACTAATTCTCTAGCATTTACCAATTTAAAATAAGTGACACTCAAGTACCAAGACTGTGTCCAGAGGGGAATGTAATACAGAGAGCTGATGCACTAATGCAAGCTGTGCCCTGTCAAGAAAGGTGATTTCAGAACAAAACAACATATTGTCACATAAGCAAGTCACTATAATATTGGAAAGTCAACTCACTTTATTTGTATGTGTGCACATATGTGTATGTCTTCCTCTGCTCCCATGAGCTGAAGTCTTTGCCAAATTTTTCTTTAAATGTTTTTAGGAAGGATTGGATGAAAAGTACACATATTCTATGTGCTTTGCACTCCCCAAACTTTACTGCAGTTGGAGGGTCTAGGTATCATGAAACACATAGCCTAAAATTGCTTTATTAGGATTGAGATCCCAGTGTTGAAATTCTTTGCAGACCTCCCTCTGTTTTCTTTAAGCATCTCTTCCACATTTTCTGAACACCCTTTGTTATTACTGGAAGCTCCCATCTACCTTTTCAGGATGAAAGTTAATGAACTACACCTCTGGAAATAATGGCCCCTTATTTTTATACATCTAGCACTCTACATGAGATTCATAGTGTAAGTTGTCAGTAAAGGTTTGTGATTTGGATTTGGAAGGAGGAAAAAAACCCTAGATGCTCATTTGCAGGATACAGACATCTTTAAAGCCTGGAGGTTTTTTCTAGTCCTACTTATTTTTCTATCTCTGTCATTGACTGAATAGTTTGCTCATGCTTCTTCAGTTTCTCTTTCAAAATATTCCCTCAGAATTCCCTGGCCTGAGTTTGATTTGTAGATCACTTCTGAACTGTCACTAATTGTAAGTCTAATGTTAGGAGTCCCAGTAGCAATTAACAGCCCCTTTAAGGAATGAATTGCTGTAGCACATAGGTCAGCGGCATTAGTTTCCTTTATCTAGTCAAGATACCTTCTTTTCTTCCGACATTTACAAATGTCAGACCAAATCACTGTAGCAACACTGGGAAGCAAATATCTAACTAGTGGCATTTTTGCAGGATTCAGTCAAGTTTTCTTTAATACTTCTTTTTAAAGTTACTGCTGCCAACTACCTTGAATTCAGAAAAAAACCTATTTCTTAATGAAGAAATCTACTGAGAGTTTTATCTTGGGCTTCTACCATTTATTCTTTGAAATATATGCTGAATCTGCTACACTCAAATTTGAGATACTAGTTCTATCAATATGGACCCATGGTTTCAAGCCTTTAGATATGCAAATTGTGTTTCTGTAACGAACAAAACCTTAGAGACCATGCTGCTGTAGTTCCACAGAGCCTTTATTGCGCCTCATCATTATGCTAAATTAATACAAATTTCCTGTGTGTCCAGAATTCAAAGTCAATCAAGTGGCTTAATCTCTGAGGGTATGGGATAAAAATGCTATTATTACAGTTTGGAAGAAGGTGAGGGATTACCTTTAAAAGCATCCAGGCTATATGCTAGGACAGCAACTCTGAAACACAGGCCTGTTATGAACCACATCTTAACTGAGTGTGAACTTACAGATTGCCTCCTACCCTACTTTTGATTGCACAGACTAACTCCTCACATTAGTATGATGCATTTTTGGCAACTTCAGTAGTTGGCTCTGTAGAGAAGCAGTATTAGAAAGGTATTTGTGATTTGTTACTCTTCCCTAATGCACTGAATGTTTTGACTTTTTATTTTTAAAAGTTAATCACAGTGTTTACTTTTTATGTTTGTTTCATCTTTTCCCCCATATGCTTTGCTTTTCTTAGCTAGAATCCACAATATGAACCAGTGCCAAGTGTCCAGTGAGTTTTCTGAGGCATATTTGCACATGATGTGCAGCTCTTGAGATACACAATCTGCAGTTTAAGAACTTGTGCATTAGCAGGTCCAAGTGTACTATGGAGAATATCTCTAAAATTGATGATACTGTAATGATATTTAGGATTTGTACTTTAAAGTTGCCAAAGCTGTTTAATCAATCAGATTGACTAAATCATCATCCTAATTCTTCTTTGAAGGAATAGCTGTCATCGTGTTGTGCAGAAGTAATAATGAGTGGCTCCATTGTTGATGCTATGTTTGTGAGGGTTTTTTTGATATCTTTTGTTTCTGAGCAATTTTGAAAATTTCTCATACCTCCAACATGAGATGTGGGTTTACTTTGGAAGGCAGGGAAGGACAGAATAGTCACTTGAGGTTCTTATTCTATTTTCTTTAACTTCACTAAACGAATAAAGTGCACCAACAGGCTGAGTCACAACCATGACATAATGCTGATGGGACAAGCTTCCATCATGGCAAGCCTCCAGGTGCACAATGCCTGTGTAGGTGCCCTAGTGTTTCTACTTCAAGACTAGTACTCAGACGAATACTTCCAGAAAAGGGAAAATGGGGCATGTCCAGAAAATTGAAGAATGCCTAGCTTTCCTTTGTATTCCTCTTTGCGTGGGATTTCTACTTCTGCTTTCCAGAAGTTCAGGCTGATCTGGTGCAGTGCTAACAAAAAGGCAAGAGTAATACAACCGTCCTACCATAAGCAGTTAAAGTTGACCTTGAAATGATCTTTGCATTGAAGACTCTGATGCGCACCTTGTGAGAAGTTACCTCAACCTCAGGTTCAGGTGTCTCTTGGGGATTTGTTCTGCTTGAATTTATTCTAAGTGAATTTCTTTCCTGGTCATTTGAATGTTAACAACCTCACAAAGGAAAAAAAAAAAACAAACCAAAACCACAAACATAAGAAAGAGCATTTCCAGTCCAATCCAAGTCTGTTTAGCCTCATTTCCTCTCTCTGACGGTAACCAAGAGCAAAAGCCTAGGGTATAGTACAAAAGTAGGGCAAGCAAAGATAGTTGCCCAGAACACTCTCCAACCTAGCATGGTTTGTGGCCCAGGGATTTCCCGATCCGGAAGTGATCTCTTCATATTTAATTGCTCTCAGTAAGTTTTTCCCCTGTGAAGTTCTTCATTCACTTGTATTGATTATACAGCACTGCTCGAACAGCAAGAGGGACATCACTTACCTCACATGCTAAAGTAAAAGCATGGCTATTGGATTAAGCAAGTCTTCTAATACCAGGAAATATGCTGTGATATGTAGTAATTCCAGCATACCTGAAACGTCTTGGTTTTCATCAGTAACTGTCTCTTCTGTAAAGATCACAAGAACTAACCAAAAAGCAGCTTCCACAACTGCCTTGGATGAATGAAGTTTAAAGAGGGGAAGAAAAGTAATCATCAGTTAAGTTTTCTGCATTGTCCAGAAGTAGTTTCTGCCATTCAGGATGGTTTGGCGTGATTTTCCCTGAAGTTAAAGTTCTAGCTGTGTAAACCTCTTGGCTTTGACTGGTTAGTTGACTAGTTGCCACACCACTGGAACCCACTATTAGATGTTACTACATGCAGGGCATATGAGGGGTTGTGTGTATTCAACGTGTATAGGAAGATGTCTTCAGGACCATACTTGTAGAAGCATGCTGTTTGCTGACAGGTTTGAATCTTACCTGTGTTAGTCACTGACATAGTTCAGTTCTTTGGTATGCTTTGTTTAATCTCTGCCTTTTCCCTCCACAGTTAAATCACTCACAATAAAAACTGAAAGAACTGACAAATACTGAAGGATCAGAATGGTGTTGGAAGGGGAAAAAAACAACAAAAGCCAAGATTCTAACTATTTATGGATCTTGTTTCCCAACAAAGTGTATCTAAAAGCCATTGTCTCAGGGTTCAGAGACAGCTAAATGATTGATTTCACATAAAGTATTTGTTGTTCTAATTACAGTATCATCTGGGTCATTGGCAACAAACAGATGCAAAAACAGCCTTTACATACCATCTTGAAAAACTTACGATTTGCTTAGTGTGCGTTCTAATCTAAAGCATATGGCTTTGCATAGAACTGCAGTATCTAAAATGAAGCCATAAGTAATGAATCACTGGGTAGAAGAAAATGCATTGCTTCTGTTACGAGTTCTTTCAGTGTGTGTATTCAAATGGTTCTGTTTAGGGTTATAAACAAAAGGCTGCGCTCACAGTTTCAGCAGTGTGTTACGGATTCTGGGGTGCACATGACATCAAAGAGGCTACACTAATTTCCCTAGCAGTCTATGGCTCTTGGCACTGTGAGCACACTCCATCTGAATAAACAGAATTCTAGTTCACCACAGTTGTGTGGGGGATCTGAGGTGATCATGAAGCTTGGTTCTATTTTATTTTAAATCTTTCTATTGTAGGACTTTTTACCCCTCCAGATACTGTGTTTTCAGTGAATCCGATAACTACAGTGGGAGCTATAGACTTAGACTACAAAGCACTTGACACTGAAAATAATTAAATCTAACTTAACTATTCTTACCTGCTGAATCCAAGTAAGAGCTTTGAGGACACTGGAGTTGCAGGATTTGCAAAGGATTAATCACTATTTCTAAGCATTAATACATACTTTTTAAAGTAGTTAACATCCTTTCCCATAGCAACACTTACGTGAAGCTCCAGTAAGATATTTTGTGAGAGTTAGCAAGGACTGAGGCCTTGTAACTCCTCAAAGGCCATCCGATTTCTTGTTCTTTCCAAGCTTGCTTGTCACTAACAGCATGAAGAGCACCAGCCCCTATAAATATTCCTGGACACTATTCTGTAGAAGGGACTGCGGGAATTTGGTGGCAACAATGGTTGCCGTCATACTATATCTCATTATATCAACAGAATGGATGGCCTTATTGAACATTTGCAGAGCTCTAAAGCTACTGCTAGGTAAGCACGAAGTATCCTGGAGAGAATTACAATGGTTAATATTATTAAATATGCCAATACGCCTCCAGGCTCCTGGTGTTACTAGATTAATCAAATCCTCTGATGCCAGAACTCAGGTTCTACTGCTTCACCATTAATGGTTGTTTATTCCCCTTTCCTCTCTTCCTTAGTTTCCCAGTATCTTACTTGATTGTTTCATTTTTTGTCTTTTACCTGTCCATTTCTCTTTCCTGTAGTTTTCTCTTTCCCCTCTCATTAACCTTAGAAGGGAAAAGAAGTTAGAGACATACCTCATTACTTAAGTCACCAAGTAGACTTGCTCTTTATTCTCTCCTACCCTATGTTGTTGCCTCTCGGTGTGGTTTTGCTTGTACTAAGATTAAAATCTTTCAGAGACAGTGTGGTTATTTTATATCAGCCAGCATTTTTGCAGAACTACCATAATGTAATTAAATTTATAGTATATAGCATAGACGTGATAACTTCATTAATCCCAAGTGAAGCTACAGATTATTCTACAGTACTTGTGCTGTGAAGCCTATTAGACCTGTTACCCTGTCCTTGTTTCTGATGCATTTATAGTTGGTAGCATTTAACAGGCAGTGAACAAATGCCCTGTGATCTGGGCCTGGTATCTCTTAATGCGTGCTCGTATTAAAGTCACACTGACCGCAGTTTAGTACAGGGATGTGCAAGATAGTTCTGCGTTAACTGGCTTGAGTATGGCAGACAGGCAGGCGCAGCAGGAGCTCAGTGGGGGCTAACTGCCTGAGTATTCGCTCTGCTTCTCAGGCAAGTTTTTCATTTTACTCCTATTTTGTATGTATGGTGTGATGCAAATTTGTGCAAATGGTGGAGAATCATGGGAATGAGAAAGGGAGGAAAATATGTTTGTGTGAACACTCTTGGCCAAACAGCATTATGTGCCCTTTTTAAATCTCCCTTTTTAAAAATAAAGCTGAAATAATTAAAATGATAAAGCCTAGTTCATTTACAGCATTTTTTACTGCATATGTGATGTTCAGTCACTCCCGTTTAACAGTGATATGAGTGGGACCAGAATCGCTAGCCCCTTGAGCCCTCTGCTTGGACAGACTTGTACGGCACAGAAGAAGAAGTAGCTGTTCCTTGAAATCAACATGCTGCGCATAATTACCCACTTAACATCCAGTCCAGGAGGAGGATGTATATTATCATTGTCTGTGAGGTCATTTCTGCATTTGCCTAAGACTTCAAGAGAAAAAGTGAAGTTAACTTGCTGCCTTGAAAAATGATTCAAAACTGGAAAAGCTTGAAAACATCAAAATACATATAAATTATCAAAGGAGAACAAAGACAAGTTTTTCCACAAAAGTCTTCTCCCCAGGCTATAACAATGCTTTACATAGGCATGATCAATATATCCAGGCTTGAGAACCACAGTCTTTTGGAATAAATTAGACTGGCAGGAAAAGAAACAAACAAAGAACAAATTAACATGATTTTAAACATTGCTTAAATTTTCATGAACGTAGACCTTGAGATGTTATGATGAGATCCCATGAGTCTGTGCTAATATTTGCTTATAATTAAGGGTTGCACTTTCATGTTTCATCTGATATTATAGACTGGAAATCAGCCACACACTTACTATTTTTCTTGGTCATACTGATTTATGTACTTTATTTGCTTACTCTGTTAATAATATATATGATCCCCTAAATAGCCCCATTACCTTTCCTTTAGCAAGGTGCCCCGTCTTGTGCTCTAAATCGCCCCATCTGACTAATTAGAGAAGGACTACCCTTCCTGTGATACTAGGTTTGTGTTCACCTATAACAGAAAAAGAGACAAGCCTAACCCCTTCCAAACCTGCTTTGGGTAAATGGCTTAAGAAGGAAAATGAGAGTACTCGGCTCCACCCTTCAGTATGTGTTCTAGTGGATGGAGTCCCTTCAGCAAGGGAATAGGCAACGCAGCCTGCGTTGTGGCACTGACACATAAAAGTAAGATGTCATCCAGGGTTTAGGACACGCTCTGTGCTGCACCAACCTTAGAACAATCTGACTCGCATCAGTGGATTTTACAAGATCCAAATGCAGTTGTAGTTGCCTCATCGCCATTTTCTCTGCAGAATTCTCCATATAGGAAAAAGCAATGTTTGGTGAGGTTATCAGCATCAAGGGGTTTTTGAAGCAAGAGTTTAATCATAAAGAGTTTATGAAGACCCTAGCTTTGTTTCAGAGAGCAAAATCTGATGATTCTCAGTTCCTCTGAAAAGTGTGCCCAGTGCCTGGTCCCCAAGTTTTCAATACCAAGATAAGCAGGACAAACAGGGCATCTAAGATGAGATCTTCACTGAATATCAAGTGAAGTCACCTTCCTCATGGGAATTCATTAGAAAAATAAATTTTTTGCAGGTACAGTTTTGAAAGTATTGGTCAGTGCCCAAATACTAGATGCAAAAGTCCTTGTGTCAGTGCTAAAGAGCATTTTGAAGTCTTCTGTTAAATCTTACTGTTTGTCAGTTTGTGCATTTCTGAAAGGGTCCTTCGCAGCTTATGTAAAGGATGGGTTTTTAAACAGAAAAATCATCTAAGTAAGAGATGGCATAAGAAATGTGCTAATCATCTGCAAGCCGAGAGATGTCATAAAAAGTGTCAGTATGATGGATGTGATGGCTAATTGAAGAAAAATATTTCCATTTCAGCCATAAGAAAGTAAAGAAGAAGAATTGCATGGAAATTCAGAGGTTAAAGTATATCCCAGAATTCAGAAGATCAATACAAAATCTTCTGCAGATTGAGACTCATGATAAAAATCACATTAGAGAAATGAATTAAGCTAGAAGGGATTATGTCATATCTTGAATAGTTTTTAACTTTAGCTTGAGTCAAAAGATACCTGTGCTAAAAGCTTCCAATCTCAACCTGGGCGTCCATCATGCTGCTAAGTATTTTTTTTCTCCTGACTGATTGCTTTCACTATGTGATGTATTTCTGGTCTGAAATTTTCTTCCACTTCTGACTTTTCAGTCTGACAGTTCAGACTTTTGTTTCCAAAGGTGAAAAACCCACCACTTTCTATAGAGGGGTTTAGACTTGCTTTAAATCACTTCTTAACCTTCTTTTGAGAAAAATGAAATAGAACAGTCTTCTTAAATTTCTCACCATATGGCAAATTTTCCAGATTTCAAATTGTTCTTGTTCTCAAAACATTCTGCAGTTTACAGCAGGCACTTTAAAATAACTGCACTCAATGACAAAACTGTTTTCCTATTTCTATTGAGTAGTTTTCTGCTTTGCACCCAATCTGCTTCATATTCAGCTGAATATCCTTGATGATTCCCAAGTCTCTCCTGGAGACACTGCTTTCCAACTGTGCAATTCCCACTTCTTAAAAATGTAACTCGAATGTCTGACTTTGCATTTAGTTGAAAACGTGTCTTCTTAATCTGTCTGAACACTGCAAGGTCCTGGCCTATTGGCTTGGGCGCTTATGTGTCAGAGAGAGAAAGGATAACCAATAGTGGTAATAGAGGAGTAAACAGAAACACCATTGGTTTGTTTGCTTATAAATACTTTATACCCCAAGAGTTTTACCCACTTGCCAGTTTCTAATTATCTTCACTGTAAGCAGCATCAGTTTTGTGGTAGCTTTAGGGAAGCATCCACATGAGCCTGCTCACTCATGTGTATCAGCCCCTCTGGGTTCGAGCAAGGACAGAAGGATGCCCAGAACCTCCACTACCTTACACTTGCTGGATCAGCTGATGTGGTGCACTTGGCAGAAGGCGTTTTGCCTACTCTGTATTATTTCTGCACTGCAGTAAGGAATTTACCAATAGAGAAATTGTCACCTAAGGAATTTCTGCACTTAGAGTTACAAAGGAAAGGTTTTCTTCCAGACAAAAGGGGGGCAGATCTCTTACTTTAAAAATGGTGCTAAAGGACAACCTGAAAGAAGTGCATGTGCTCACCCTCTCATCTGGTCTCTAAATTTGTAGCAAACTCAGGAGCCTGGACATGCCAGAGGCACTTAGCACAATTTGGGTGCAGTGTAGACAATACCCTCTTAATGATACTAGTGGTGCTGCTATTGCTATTAAAACACCAAGTGACTTTTTTCTTATTGGTGGCTTTAAGTTTGTCATCAAAGCAAAATATTTTAGAACAGCATTTAAAATGCCTATTCAACTGCTGACTGTTGAGCAGATGTTAGTACTGTTTTCTCCAGATATGGTAGTTGATGATAAATGTTACCAGATTTTGTAGTCTTCGTGTAGTATGCTACTAAACACTAAGACAAATGGGCCCACTGAAAGGGTATTTCCTTTGGAGGACACAAACTGCAGACCACCCATAGAATACACAGTAATAGTTAAGTGTCAGGATAAAAAGCTAGAGCAAAATATTAGTGTCTCAGAATCCTAATGAATAAAAGACATTTTTAAAACTAAGACTATACATATAGGTGTTTTGAAAAAATAACATGAAGGCCACAACAGCATTTGATGGAAAGGAAAAAAGAATACCCCATCATATTATCCTACTGTTTGAAAATTTCTAAATATTTGTGTGCATTGTTTTTACTTCTGGCAAGCTGGAGAGAGATGTGTGAAATTATGCAGAACTATGCGGACCTGAGTCTTTATTCATACCAGCCTCTTCCTGGAATAACAAAATTATTTGTGGAGAGGTATTAAAGAACTACATTGCTGTAAAAAGGAGTTAATATGGCCTTGTGACTGAAAACATTGCTTGCAAAAATTGCAGACCCTCCTGTCCTGAAACAGGAAGCTCTAAGATCAATTTGAGTAACTTTCAGAGCAAACAGACAGTAGAATGTAGTTACGGCAGGTCTTCCGCAAAACTTCCAGAGACTTCAGAGAGAACAAAATTGCACCTATGTCCTATCTAAATATTAGAGAAAAAACTTTCCAAAGACACAGATATTACTTGGGCACCCAATTTCCCCAGAAGTATTTTCTGTAACAGCTTCTGCCTTCTCTGGTTATATACAATACAAGTAAGTAGCAAAGGTGCAGGCTTAGCCATCACAAGCTCTTTAGCAAAGATATAAAGGTTTACTGAACTTGAAAGTATAAAGCATTGAAGCTTTGGGTATTAAATTAGCAAGCAGCATGAGCGTATTATTTAAAAGTTATTTTGTATTACTGGAGAAAGGTAACCTTTCTCAATAAAATTGTTTTTCAATTTTAGACTCAGCTCTGCAGTCGGTTCCCTGGTGGCCATCCCTCCCAGGTGTTGTGAGGGAACATGACAGCGCGAAAAAAGTGCTCCCCTCCCACACAGACACTGCAGTCCCACACTGACAGGAAACTGATATCTTTCAAATTTTACCTTTGAGAGGGAGAAAGACAGTGAAAGAGAGAAAATCTCCCAGAACAGTCAGTCATTTGGCTGAAAAGGCCCAAGTTCAACCACCTCCTCTACCTCACTCAGTAATTGCAGAGAAGTACAATAGTTGCAAACTGTAAACCTGGGTATATGATAAACTTCCTTTGTAGTATTACCTGCTCCTTAAGGCCAGATCTTACAAATGGTTTGTGAGATTAGAGCCCTGCATCCACACAAGCCATATTGGCTTTGAAGTGTTTAAAGGAACTCATGTGCTACTTGATCTTTGTGCTAGTCTTTTGTATTGGCACAAGTTTCTCATGCAGTACAGGATGCAACTGTGATAAGATGTATAGTTTACCTTCGGTGCCACCAAAAACTTTTTATTTGTACTGTCACTAAAATAATTTTTAACAGGGAGATATCAGAAAAGTCAAAGGCATTGGGAGAATTATTTGAAAAGTAAATGACCTTTTGTTACCCTCCACTGTGTCTTTTAGTAACCTAGTGATTCTGATCTATGCTGAAAATAGTTGTCTAGAGGATGTGCCACAGAAAATGCCTGGTAAAATAGAGTACAGCACACCATAATGTCTTTTTTCCTTAATACAAAAAAAAAAAGGAATAAAAAGGCTGTTAGTTCTTTTCAGAATCTACCCCTTCTGAAATACTTCCTTCATGTTTAAACTCTGCTTTCCAGATGACTTTAAGCAACTGTTACTTTACAGCACATCACAAATTATATAAAGAAAGCATAATTCCAAACCAGTCCGATTACTCTGATTAAACAGAGAGCCATGTCAAGAAGGTAGCCTTTTTATATAATAAAAATGATAATAGACTGTCTCATCAGTCAAAAGGCTTTATTACTGTCTACTGTAGAAAAACGGTTTTGCTGCTGCTGAATGATATATCCCTAGCTCGTCACAATATACCTCATTTCCTGCTTAGATAACAGAAGATACTAAGATAAAGTGTGAAAGGAATAAGGAGCTGTGTGATATAGATATATGGAAGAATAAAAAATGTTATAAAAGTAAAAATGAAGTTCTGCTTAAAAACTTCTTTTTGAACCAAGTTTCAAAAGGAAAAACAAAGATCCCCAAGTTTCTGTGTGCTTACTTTGGATAGGACAGACTTGCTAATAAATCCAGGACCAAATAGGACAGAAGAAAAGACTCTTTACGACTAAAATACACTAAGATGTTCACAGCACCTGGCACAGCTTAAAACTAAATTGTGTTATCTTACTGTAGGTTCAGAAAACTGTCTTGAACAGAAGCTGAGAACACCTCGTCGACGATGTCAGCAGCCCAAAATGCTGAATAGCCCTGAGGACAACATGTACTATAACCAGTTAAACGTGAGTTCAAAGTGGCAATAAAGCTGTTTTACTGGTTTTGTTTCCAGTTAATAATTCTGTTATTAATACCTGTTTCAGCCCCTCCAGCCCCACCCCCACGTTCTTCTGCTCTCGTCTTGAACATGTGCTTATGCTCTTTATCTGTTGCTTTCATGTCAGGATGTCTGCCTTCACGGTGAATAATTGATGTGGTTTATCAAAGACGAGCAAGATGCATGCTTCATCAGGCTCACTTGAGCCCTTTGATCAAAAAAATTATGCTGTGACTTCTGATATTATCAGCATCTGCTTGCATTCAACACAAAATCACTTTGAATTAAAAATTAACGACTTGCTGCTTTGCTTTGACTGTGTGTTCTTGGCCCTCTCCACAGGGAACTCTAGAATATCAAGGGAGCAAGAGGAAGCCAAGAAAACTTGGGTAAATATCTGTCTTCTTAGTTCTAAGCAACTGTAAACAGAAGAAGTCCTTTGTGATATTACAGAATATGCAAAACTTTCTAGAGAGGTTTCTAAAAATAAACAATTAACATATTTCTGTGCATTGACATTGGACATTTTCTGCAGAAGCAAATGTAAAACTTGCATGTACTGCTGTCTACAGACACTAGAACTGATTCTTACAAAATATGCTCCCCAGCTCTCTCTGAGTACTACTGCTACAAAAAAATAGCTTACTTCATGTTTTTAAGTGCATTTAACCGTAGTGAAAGGTGCCAGATGAAGGGTGTTGAAACTGAAGTTCTCTGACCTAGAACATGGACAGAAGCCCTGCCAGCTTTACAGCAGCACACTCACAATGGGCTTCAGCCCTCCTGGGGGAGCACATTTTAAGAACTGACAGAGAGGCCAGTCAGCCCAAAAGGGAGTTGCTCCTTCTGAATTGAACTGAGTCGGTTCTCATTGTCACATGAGCAGTTATCACCTGGTGATAGGTATAAATCACTGAAAACAATTTACAAAAGCCAGGCTGACTACTATAGGATTGCCAAAATATTTTGTTGACATTGTGTGGACCAGAGAGAACTGATGGATGCTTGGTCTTGCAAATACGTGTACTACAAAATGTATGTACAAGAACTTTCTGTATTATTTCCTCTGTTTTTAATTAATCTTCTGAATGTAACTATGAATAGGAGGTCTTTGAGTCAAGGTTAAAGCCCAAAATTTTGCATGACTGTGCAAGATTCGGTTTATTTTATCTCCCTCCCCTAGTTTAAAAAAGTCTGTATTCCTGTTCAGGGAATAAAAATGCCAACATGGAACTGCGGTGCTCATCATACATCATAGGAAAATGAAATCCCCTTGATGTCAATAGGGCTTTCCCCAAAAATTGGTGATGTGGTCTTTGGCTCATATTCACAGCTGAAATGCATTATCAAAGTCATACCCTACTTGTGGAACATATACAGACAAAAAAGTCACACTGATCAAATGAAATGCCCATTTGATGCAAGTTGGTCTATCATTCTGTACACCCAAAATGAAAGACTATATTGCATTTCACTGATCCTCAGAAGCATTCAGAGTATAATCATAAAAAAGTAATAGCAAAGTAAAAGTATGTATAAAAGCTGTATCTGTCTCATCAAATCATCCTGTCTTTTTTTTCCTTTCTTGTATTAGCAATCTTCGCATCCACAGAGAAGTTTCTGTTTCTGAAGATAATGATAGAATTAGTTTTTTTAACTTAATAAATGTTTATTTTCTTTCAAGCCAAATCAAAGTGCTGGACGGAGAGGATGAGTATTACAAATCATTGTCAGCAGTTGAATCTATCCCTGAAGATGATAGCTTTCTTAGTTCCCCATCTCCTCCTCCTTCAAGAGGTGTGTCTTTTGCTCAAAGCTGAACCTCACTTACTCTATTGACTAATAGTGGTAAGAGCATTTTCATGCTGGTAATCTCTTCCAATTAACTTTGTGCATGTGTGTTTATATATTTCAGCTTGTAACTTTCTTTCAATAATTTAGACCTGGTTTTGCAGCTGTAAATTGCCCCATTTAGCTGTGTTTCTGTAAGCAATTCCAGTGAAGGGGAGCAGCACTACCTGTTTGTGTTGATGCTGGTAACAGACAGGTTTCTTTAGCAGCAAGGTTAGTTTATACAGTTCTGACTCCTTCTTCCCTGCTCCCCCCCGGCTGCTGTTCCCACCCTGTGCCATCCCTTCTGTTGTGCTGGCACAACTGCTGGTAGAGCTGTGTGAAAAATAAGATCAAGGAACTGAACCGGATTAAAAGAACTCTGTACAAAAAATTTTTATTTGGGGTCATGGTGAAAATGTTTTGCATTTCATTAGACTGATATTAAACATTTTCCTTTATAACTTTCTGTGCTGTGTATGGCTTTTAACACTACAAGAATGTACAGAGTAAAATCATCTAAAATAATAATTGTGACTCAATTTACCTTGTAAATATTTTTCTTATAAAATATTAGTTTACCATAAGTTTAACTTGAAGAATTATTTCAAATATAAGAAGCAAAATAGTTTTAAAGCTAACATTTCACACACTGCTTCATATAGTCCTTGTGACTGAAACCATCATTATGACTAGTTATTCTTGTTATCTGTGCAAGTATTTAATTTCTTTCTTAACCTGTATCTCTGGGCGCCAGTGATTCCTACATTTCCACAGCCCTCTTGTATGTAGCAGGGAAAAAAATGTCACCTGCAAATTTTTCTACTTGCTTTTCACTGTCTTTCCAAATCCTTAATGAAACAATATGTAACTTTCTGTGGAACACTGAGATGCTTTGCTGGTAACCATTTCCGTGACAGAAGCTGACTATTTCATCTTGCTGTTTACTTTCTGTTTCTGAGCCACAGTTTTGATCTGTGACAATTCTTTGCTTCTTTTCCATACAAGCTCTTGTCAGAAACTTTTGGGAATAAAACATTCATGTGTACAGCCTTGCAAACTTGCTCAACATTTATTTATTTTTTTTGAGAAACCATGCTGATTAAATCTGACCATGTATTATATAGACCTAATTATGATCCTTGTTTTTGTCTCCCCTCCTATGGGTTTACCCTGATCTGTGCTAATAAACCTTTCCTGTGGAGGTGCAGTTCACACCTGTCCCTTAAGCTACATAAATTCTTACTACCAGGGTTCACTGGCACAGTCTTTTTGACCACAGGACAAGGAAAGATGGCATGGGAAATGAGACCCAAGTGCAGTCAGGCCATCCCTAAGCCAGAATAGGGTTTGAAAGGAGAAAAGGTAATAAAATAGATAGTTCAGCAAAAGCTATGTCTCTCCTAATAAACACAGAAATTAAGTCAAGCAGGGCAGATGAGCACGAAAGAAGGATTCAGCTGTTCCAGGAAGAACAATCCTTCACTCATTCTTCACCCAAAATGTGACAGAAGGTTGAAACTAAAAGCTAAAATTCTGCCAGAGATTGAAGTCCTTTAGTTCACTCCTCATTCTCCTCTGCTGTACATCTGGGTAGATGTACTTTAAAGGCACTTTAGAGCCTTTAAAATTTAGGGGCTTCTTAAGCAACAGACGATGAGTAGCTGCAGATGAATTAATGATATTCAAAAATGCAGTGCAAATATGAATGGCAACTAATATGAATGCATATGTGCAGATTGGTTTCTTTGCATTTTGTCAAAATGCAACAAGAATGAGTATTTGTTACAATACCTCATCAAAAATAACATAAAACTTTTCTTTTCCTGTATAAATTCTCCATTAATTTGTAACATATTTGGATGGAAAATAACATTTTTTTAAAAAAGTCAAATGACTCACTCTATTCTTATATTGGCATAGATCACACAGAGTTCTAGCAATATCGATGCTTTGTGATTCCGTCCTTTCTTTTTGAAAACTATTTGGGAAAATAAAGTTTTATTATTACTGCAATTCACATCATTATTATTCGTAGTTAGAGTTTATCGATTGGTTTAGTTAAATGGTAGTGAGCTTTCCAGTTAGGTATTATAAACACCTGTCTAAAACCGAGCATTTTACTTTACACTGAGTAATACATTACTCTGTGTAGTTCTATTAATTTCATAAAGAAGGGAAAGTGAAAATTAATATATAATTCAGGGAAGCACTTAAGCAAAAGCCTAAGTCCCACTGAAATCAATGGAATTTCAGCACATGATTAAGTGCTTTGCTGAATGGGGGCCCAAGTGAACAAGAGCAGCTTCAGAACATTAAATAGTAAAGCGCAAGCAAAATGCAAACACTCCCTAAGTACATTCCTTAGGTTTTTTCTTTTTCCTTCTTCCCAGTTGTTAAGCTTGTACCAATCTCAGCCATCAGAAATGGACTTCAAAGAGATTTTAAGCAGTCTTTAATTGCATGGAAAGGATAAAATACAATATTCTCCTTGTTATATGCAATACACTGTCTATATCTGGTATAATTTTTCAAATTAGTTTAATGTCACTAATATTTTTATACTGAAGTTACTATCTAAAAGCTGCTGTTGAGTGGTGTATTTCCATTCTTGCTACTTCTTAGCTAAAAACTGTGCACAAAGCTGATCTGTGCATTTTATTATTTCATAACTTATACCCCTTTCCTCATTTGTTTTTGATCAACTCACTTTACCCTCACCAGATAACCCCTGTGAGGTGGCATTCTCTCATCCTCATTTTAGAGCGCATATATGCCTTTAGATTATTAAAGGCCGTATCCTCAGCTTGCTGTAGAGTCACACAGTCGCATTAAAACTGGCCAAAGAGTTGAACTTCTGTTCCCATATTGATAGATGTGTGTGTTTGGGTTGAATGATTTGTGCATGAAAAGGAGTACAGGAGACATGTCAGTGTGATGATCGTGGTCAGTGGGAGCATATCAACGTGAATTGCATAGATTTTTTCATTCGGTTTTGATACCATTGAAGCGTTGTTCTGATTTATTTCCTTTCATGTATATTATCCTGAAATATTAATGTATTTTGCTTAATAGTTCATAACATATCCTGTTCTTAATATTTTATAAAAGTAAAGAGTTTAAATCCTGTTAGGAAGAAGAAAATTTCTTAGACAGTGTGTAATATATTAAACAGTTTTCAGCAGATGGAAGAGAAAAGGGTGAAGCTCAACAAGGGATTTTAGTAGATTTCTTCTGTAGGCCTTAATGGCACGAGAAACCCGTTCTTGCTGAGGACAATTTCTGCCTTTCGGTTATGGCAGCTTAAAAACCTCTCTGTGCCAAGAAAAATCGGGCAGGGAGCTTTTGGAGATTAGCCCCTTTCATTTGGTAATTTTAAATGTACTTCTCACTTAAACATTTACATCACTTTAGTAACATAAAGGGACCTTAGAATAGGAGTAAATTGCAGCCATCTTAAATTTGCCCCCACTGTGACCTCCCTGACCCCTACACTGCAAGAGTGGTGAGAAGGGCTTTTGTGCACTGAAGGTCTTTTAAGTGGCTCCTATCAGGCCATCCAAGGAATTGTTGTTACTTAGAAGCTTATAAAATATGGCTATAAATAATGTAAAGCTAAAGACTTTGCTAAGTCAAATCAGACCAAAAGTTGAATTTCCTTTTGGTGGTAACAATCAAAACCAAATTTTTCAGTGGTAGGTCCAGAAAGTAACCCACACTGGACAATTACAAAGTCATCTTCCTGGAAGGAAAATGTCTTCCTAACAGTAGGCAGCTACCAGTTATCTTATGTGATTTAGCATACTTGCTAATATAAGCATAATGCTTATATAATTGTATACTTATATGATATTTTTCTGTATTTTATGTAACTCTGAATGTTTATATTTCCAAGCAATTGTCTCATTGTGTTTTAATTTCACTAAGTTCCTGAGTTCTGGTACACTGAGGTACTAAACGCTATACCCAGCACACACATGCACACAAACACAAAGTGGATTTATTGTTTCAAACAAAAGGAACGTATTTACACATGGTCCTTTTTAATTGAGTTGGAGACCTTCTGGCTTGTGCTGTCAGAGGGTAAAAAGGAGCTACCAATTTACTTTCTTTATACTACTTTTTACATACCTCTGGTGCACTTCTCATTCAATATAAATGGTTGTACAGTATAAAGGTTTGTAAGGAATCTCCTAGTGTTGCTATTTTCTGTATTTAGATCAGTTCAATTTTTGTTGTACTTTATTTATAGATAGTCTTGACTGGATAATCTCTAACCTTCATTGTCATAACCAACATCCATTATTGTGAAGGAATATTTTTTTATTTGTATTTTCTATCATCATGAAAAACAGGTATGGTTTTAAATCTAGAAGATAATAAAAATAAATAAGGAAGATACGTAGTGTCTTTAGGTCCATTCTTATTTGATACTGAATTCAATAAAAAGTAGGAAAACAGGATGTTTCATATGCTTCGTTACGTGGTTGTCTCTAATGGTGCAAGACATGTATGCCTAAAGCCTGCAGTTTTAATACACAATGGTCTCTTTTCAGTATCTGTTGGTCTTTGCTTGATCTCATGCATATGAGGACAGATGATCAAATCTCACGTTTTAGAACTCAAGTCCATCGCTGTAAGTAGAGTTTCCTCACAAGTTTCTACTTTAGTGAACATTAGAAAATACATAATTTGGGAAAAAGTTATATGATTTCATGGAAAGGGAGTAAGAAGGTAGTTTTGTGGTGGAAGCAAATGGCTTGAGGTCAAGATGTCTGGGTGGTACTACTAGCTATTTTACAACAAATTTAAATTGATATAAAAAGGGATTTAAGTCCCAATTTAAAGATTTCACCCTTTTTTTAAAAAATAATGTTATAATGGAATAATTTTTCCCTCATTTTGTAAGAATTGTAATTGTATAGGGGTATTGCTTTTTTATTGTAAAATAGTTAGCAATGAGATAAATAACTGAAGTCTACGATACTCTTACTTCACACTCCTTTTTTTTTTAATCAAAACGGAAGGAGAATTTTGAGAGACAACCAAGCTCTGGCATCTTTAGATGTCTTCTGGTTAACCAGATACATATAGTACATACAATTAAAAATAAAGCCATATGGCACAAAAGCATCATCTCATAAGAAAGAGATAAATAGTTTTAGTACTGATACATGCCATGTAATAAACTTATCCATCCTGCTTTTAACTCTGACAGCAAAATATAAGAAATAATGTCAGTTTTGTTGTTAACACTAGAAATACGTTTTGTTAATTTGTCTTTTCTTTAAGACTGTTCACCCTGGGAGGAGTTGTAGCAGAATGCTTAGTTAACAGAAAATGTTTCTGCTTGACAACAAAGCAGGACTCCCAGACTGACAAAAGTAGCACAGGATGCTATGAAAACCAAAGACCAGGGAGCAGTCTTCTGGGCCAGAGCTAAAGGTTACAGAACTCTGTGAGGGGCTTTGTGTCTCCTTTGTGCTGAGCACTGGAACCGGTAAGGGAGGAGGCCAACAATTCATAGCGCACTGTGTCTTTAAACACAGGCTGATGCCCTAAATCATCTTAATGGATTTCTCAAGAATTATTGGAGATTATTTCATTACATGTATAAATCCAGTATCAGTCAGAACAGTAAATATATACATTTTGTTATCAGGGAAGTGCTTATTGTAGTACTTACGTGCTGTGATGCTAAAGGGCATAGGAGGAGGTAAGTGAAAAGCACATCTTGGAGTAATGTTTCCAGATTACATATTATTGATCAGGCCAGTAATAGATTAAATTCCTTGCTTTTGTTTGGCAGGCCTATTTTTTTAATTAAATTGCAGAGAGATATTATTTTTTCAATAATTTAAATAGTATTTTTATAAAATAGGTGGCAAATGGAGGTGGCAAGTAGGTAGATCAACATGTCTGCATTTTTCTGCAAAAGATCCAAGTCCCAATTTCTGACCATTAGTAGTGAAAGGTAGGCTTGAAAGTCCCATCTTGATCTCTCAGTGATAGTAGTATCACCACAACAAAGACTGGATGCTGTCCATTGAGCTGGAGTACAGTGCTGGGAGGGAG